>JALHBZ010000174.1:663265-765014 GCA_024340015.1 Tolypocladium ovalisporum | reverse complement strand
CCCCCCCCCCCCCCTTGGCCTGGCGGCATCCCTCCCTCGACACACTGGGGTGCTTTTGCGAACAAACACCCGACGTTCTCGACTACTCGGGGCCCTCGTACCTTTTTCATCTCCGTACCTTTCATTGCCCAACATTCGCGTCGCTGCTTTTTTCGGCCCTTGGTGACAGGTCCGTCCAAAGAAGCGCCCGCCGCAACGCATCACCGCCTCCGCCGCCAACTCGACCCCCTTCGTTTCTCGCACAGTCCAGTTGTGCGCTTCCGGGCTTCTCTCGATCGCACCGCGCGCGACCCTTTCGTGTGCTCCAGCCCATCGGACCCCTGCCCGCTCCACGGATCAACGGATGCCGCGTCGATTGCGTGAGCTTTGTTAATTGCCGTCCGCAAGGAATCGAGTCTCGCACGAACCGCTCTCTGAGCCTTGATTCGTTCGTACGCATCTCCGTTGAGGCGCCGGTGCCTACATTGTCGACACAACGACTCGACGCTCAACAACAGTTCTCCCTTTAGCAACTTCAACACTAGCCATCATCAACGCCCGCACGCCCGCCCCATATCGTCGCTGGGCTGCCGACTAGGCAGTCTCGCCATCGTTCTGCGACATGGTCGACGATGCTATCCTGGCAGCAGCCTCCGAGGTCGTCTCCTCGCTCGCGACCGACCACAGGCCTTCGACTTCCCTCGCTATTGGCCTGAGCTCCCGAATCAAGCTTCCCGGTCGCGACACTCCCGCCAAGAGAGGCCTCGAAATTGAACTCCAGAGACTCGCCCTTCGAGTCGGCCAGCTCGAAAACAGGGCATCCGCCTCGACCCCAGCCGTCTTCCCCGAGACGCCTATCGAGGTCAATGATTCTCTCTTTGGCGACGAAGGCGGCCCCCCCAGCCGAGCCGTGAGCTCCAGGCCCAAGCCTGTCGTCGCCCGTCAAGGTAGCTCGGACAGTCCGAATTTGATGCCAAGCCAGCTGACCAAGGCAGCGCTGGAAGGGCTGCGAGACCACGTTGACGACCAGTCAAAGCTCCTCGACAGCCAGCGCCGGGAGCTTCAGGGCGTGAACGAGCAGCTGCTCGAGCAGAAGCAACTACAAGAACGTGCCCTCGAGGTGCTTGAGCAAGAGCGTGTCGCCACGCTGGAGAGGGAGCTATGGAAGCACCAAAAGGCCAACGAGGCCTTTCAAAAGGCCCTCCGCGAGATTGGCGAGATTGTCACCGCCGTTGCTCGCGGCGACTTGACCATGAAGGTCCGCATGAACACCGTCGAGATGGACCCTGAGATCACAACCTTTAAGCGCACCATCAATGCCATGATGGACCAGCTGCAGATTTTCGCAAGCGAGGTATCGCGTGTGGCCCGCGAAGTCGGTACTGAGGGTCTTCTGGGTGGCCAGGCCCGCATCGGCGGTGTCGACGGAACTTGGAAAGAACTCACCGACAATGGTACCGCCCGCCCTCAAGCCCGTTCCCTCGTGTCGTCGCGCGCTGCTGACTCTTGTGCCCAGTGAACGTCATGGCCCAGAATCTGACCGACCAAGGTACGTACAGTTCGCTGAACGAGTCTGAGGGGCGAATCATTGTGGCAGCATCTGACAGCTATGGCACTTTAGTGCGAGAGATTGCCTCGGTAACCACAGCAGTCGCCCACGGTGATCTGACCAAGAAAATCGAACGTCCAGCAAGGGGCGAAATCTTGCAGTTGCAGCAAACCATAAATACCATGGTGGACCAGCTAAGGACCTTTGCCTCCGAGGTGACGCGCGTGGCGAGAGACGTCGGAACCGAAGGCATCCTAGGTGGCCAAGCCGACGTCGGGGGAGTGCAGGGCATGTGGAACGACTTGACCGTCAACGTCAATGCCATGGCCAACAATCTAACGACACAAGTACGCGATATTATCAAGGTCACGACAGCCGTCGCCAAGGGTGATCTCACCCAAAAGGTACAGGCCGACTGCAGAGGAGAGATTTTCGAGCTCAAGTCTACCATAAATTCCATGGTCGATCAGCTACAGCAATTCGCTCGCGAAGTTACAAAGATTGCGCGAGAGGTCGGAACCGAGGGCCGTCTCGGAGGTCAGGCCACCGTCCATGACGTCGAGGGCACGTGGAGAGACCTCACCGAGAATGTCAACGGCATGGCTATGAACTTGACAACGCAAGTGCGAGAGATTGCCAAGGTCACCACTGCCGTGGCCAAGGGCGACCTTACGAAGAAGATTGGGGTCGAAGTCAAAGGAGAGATCTTGGAACTCAAGAACACTATCAATCAGATGGTAGACCGCCTAGGCACGTTTGCCGTGGAGGTGAGCAAGGTGGCCCGGGAAGTTGGTACAGACGGCACTTTGGGTGGACAGGCCCAGGTCGCCAATGTTGAAGGCAAATGGAAGGACCTGACCGAAAACGTCAACACGATGGCCTCGAATCTAACGGTCCAAGTGAGAAGCATCTCTGCGGTCACGCAAGCTATCGCCAACGGCGATATGAGCCAGACAATCGACGTCGAAGCAAACGGTGAGATACAAGTGCTAAAGGAGACGATCAATAACATGGTCTCGCGCTTGTCGAGCTTTTGCTACGAGGTGCAGCGAGTTGCCAAGGATGTGGGTGTCGACGGGAAGATGGGTGCTCAAGCAGACATCGCCGGCCTCGACGGCCGCTGGAAGGAGATTACCACGGACGTCAATACGATGGCCAGCAATTTGGTACGTGGTCTGGAGTGTCCCTGAAGCATTGAAGCCCACGCATGGCGTGTGCATGCATAAACATCCCGGGTCGCTTTGCTAACTTCCAGTCTGCAGACTACGCAAGTGCGCGCCTTCTCAGACATCACGAACTTGGCCACAGACGGCGACTTCACCAAGCTCGTAGACGTGGAAGCGTCTGGTGAAATGGACGAGCTCAAGAGAAAGATCAACCAGATGATTTCGAATCTTCGCGACAGTATTCAAAGAAACACGCAAGCCAGAGAGGCAGCTGAATTGGCCAACAAGACCAAATCAGAATTCCTGGCCAATATGTCCCACGAAATCCGGACGCCTATGAACGGAATCATTGGCATGACGCAATTGACATTGGACACCGACCTCACACAGTACCAGCGAGAAATGCTGAATATCGTCAATAATCTCGCGAACAGTCTTTTGACGATTATAGATGATATCCTGGATCTGTCCAAGATCGAGGCCAGGAGGATGGTGATTGAAGAGATCCCGTATACGTTACGAGGGACCGTCTTCAATGCACTGAAAACCCTCGCGGTGAAGGCCAACGAGAAGTTCCTAGACCTGACCTATAAGGTAGACAGCTCTGTCCCGGATTACGTTATCGGTGATTCGTTCCGCCTCCGGCAGATCATCCTCAACCTCGTGGGCAATGCTATCAAGTTTACCGAGCACGGCGAGGTCAGCCTGACCATCAAGGAGTGGGCTGACCAGGACGACACTGATCCGGGCGAGTACGCCGTCGAGTTTATCGTCGAGGACACCGGAATCGGCATTGCACAGGACAAGCTCAACCTGATCTTCGACACCTTCCAGCAGGCCGATGGCTCCATGACGAGGAAATTTGGCGGCACTGGCCTCGGCCTGTCCATCTCGAAGCGGCTTGTCAATCTCATGGGCGGCGACCTGTGGGTGAACAGCGAGGCAGGCAAGGGGAGCCAGTTCCACTTTACCTGTCGTGTTATGCTTGCCTCGGATGACACGGACGGTATCAAGAAGCAGCTCCAACCATATATCGGCCATCAGGTCCTTTTTGTAGACAAGGCTCAGTCGAGCAACGGTCCGGATATCCGCGGCATGCTCGAGCACATCGGTCTGCACCCCGTGGTTGTCGATTCGGAGAAGAGCTCGGCTCTCACTCGACTCAAGGATGGTGGCGCACTGCCCTACGATGCTATCATCGTCGACTCTATCGACACGGCCAGGCGACTCAGGGCCGTGGACGACTTCAAGTACCTGCCAATCGTCCTGCTGGCTCCCGTCGTCCACGTCAGCCTAAAGTCATGTCTGGACTTGGGTATCACGTCGTACATGACAACTCCCTGTAAGCTCATCGACCTTGGCAATGGCATGATTCCTGCTTTGGAGAACAGGGCCACGCCATCCCTCGCCGACAACACAAAGTCCTTTGAGATCCTTCTCGCCGAGGACAATACCGTCAACCAAAGGCTCGCGGTCAAGATCCTAGAGAAGTACCACCACGTTGTGACCGTGGTCGGCAACGGATGGGAGGCTTGTGAGGCTATCAAGGAGAAGAAATTTGACGTGATCCTCATGGATGTCCAAATGCCGATCATGGTAAGTCGATCGGACCACTTACCTTTGACTCCTCCACCTTCAGCGACGCTAACAATGCCTTAGGGAGGATTCGAAGCCACTGGCAAGATTCGCGAGTACGAACGAAGCATGGGAACGCATAGGACCCCCATTATTGCGCTCACCGCACACGCCATGATGGGCGACCGGGAGAAGTGCATTCAAGCGCAGATGGATGAGTATCTGTCGAAGCCGTTGCAGCAGAATCATCTCATCCAGACGATCTTGAAGTGTGCCACACTTGGCGGGCCGCTCCTGGAGAAGAACCGCGAGCGAGAACTGGCCATCCAGGCCGACGCAAAGGCTTCCTGCCACAAGGAAAACGGACAAGGCTTGCTGCGTCCGGCCCTCGAGAACCGGGCTTTCACCACCAGAGAGCCATTGACTGGTACAACCTCGGAAAGCCCCGCCGTCGTGGCGGCAGAGGGGGATGACCCTTGGACAAGAGCACGTCGCAACCTTTCTGATATTCGAAGCATGTCGGGCTAATTGAGTTGAGCGCTCTCAGCTGATACTGCGGTCGCAAACCTCATAATTCGTTGCACGTTTACTTCCGCGGGGTCCCATAAGCCGCCCCTGGCAATCCAGACTTGGCCAACTGACGTGCCTGAGGTGTCTGTGATCAAATTTGACGCGTCAATACGAGGCGAGATTGAGGAAGTGGTCTCCTGCCAGTTCTCCGGGGCCCCCCTCGCGGATGGTGGATACACACGCTGCAATGTCGGTCGTGTCCACGCACACAACCCGTTGTGTACGGACTACCTCGATATTTGTGCCGGCTGCGTTTTCTTGGTGGCTCACTGGAGTTGAGTCCCTTATCCTGGCCTTGTCATGCAGTCAGTCCTTCACGCTTCTTTCGTCGTCAGCTTTGGGTTTGTTGGCGAATACATTCGGTGTCATGATTTTGAGACCATCGAGGATACCTCTGTACGAGGAGGTCAGGCGCCTTGCCGCCTCCCCTAGGGCTCACGGAGGAAAGGCGTCAACGACCATTCACTTTCATCGTTCTTCCCATTGTATTTTACTTGGTGGTGTTGGCCATTCGTCTCGAGCGTTGTCTCTTCTTGATCTTCGCCAAGGTCAGCCTGCCCATGCGCAGCTCGGGCAGTTGTGTGCCTGGGGAGAGGGGATAACCTGGCAACGGGCATTGCATTGCGCAATTGCAGGTTTGATGTTATGGAGAGTAGACCCAGGCAGACTGAGATTTTCCTACCTCTTCTCTCCCTGCTGCATTTCAACAGCCTCGGGACGCGGGCGAGTGGCATAGCGGAAGATGTGTGGTTCCCAAACTGTTATGCTGCTGCTACTACCGCAGTGGGCTGCTACTGCAAATTGTTCGGGCTCGACAACGTTGGTTGGATAAAATATGACGTCGGACAGGGCACGGGCAGCGGATTGATTGATTGCTATAGGGAGCGTGGCATCGAAACTGTTGAAAGGGAGTCACCGGCGTCCCTTCCGTGTCTCTATTCGCCTTACTTGACAAGCAAACATGCATGATCCATTGCATCTTCATCATCTGTGATTGACATCGCTGTCGTTACGGTCGTGGCGTGTTCCCCTGCCTTTTTGCCGTTCATGTCGCTTCCGCTGGTGACTCGGACGGCGAAGTCGGAGACAGGCGGAGGACTCGAATGGTGTTGCAAAGCCGCCGACTTTGAAAGAACGAGCACCTGGAGGAATGATGCTTCCAGAACGAGCCGAAGAAGAAGAAAAGAAGCGCCAAAGCGGTTCATTGGGCCTGTCAGGCGCAGCCATGGTCTATGCTATCCCCAACGCCGAGCAGTATGAAAGGAAAATGCCTCTCGGCAATGTGGCGAGGCGCTACTTCTGCCTCTCCTTCTGATCATTGCCTGCCTGCGGCTCCTTGTCGTGGCTACCTGCAGGCGCTTTGTCGGCGGCGGCGGCGGCGTCGCCAGTCGTACCAGTATCTTTGGTGGTGGCGGCTTCCGTGGACTCGAGGCCTTCGAGCATGGCATCAAGCCGGGAGTGCAGCGCCGACAGGTTTGCCTCTAGAGCAGCTGCAGTCTGTTCGCCTCTAGTCTCCGAGAGAAGAGGGGCTGTGTTAGCGGATGGGCTGGTGAGGGGGCGCGAGGAGGTGAGAATGTGGTACCTGGCAAGGTCACGGTAGGCCTGTGAGAAGTTGTTGGTCAGCTGAAGTCTGTGACGATTGAAGTGAGACATGGGCAAAGCGCATTGAAAAACACTTGGAAGGGAGATACTCAATGAGGTAATGGCAACTCAGATGCCGAGTCTTGCGACCAGAATGCTGGAATTCGGTGTAGGGTCAACTGTCTTACCTGTGCCATGTCGGTGACCTCACCTTCCTGGTCCTCCCAATTCTTGACGTCCTCTGCAGTCGGCATTGTTTCCGAGAGTCAAGGGTTCAGATCTGCTCGAGTACGTTATTGACAGGAAGAGTTTGGTCCCACCAGCTGCTGAGTCTCTTTTGATCCCTGCGTGCAAAAGCCGCGGAGAGAGAGAGGCGGCAGAGCGGGTGAATGGAAGTGAGCAACAGGTAGAAAGTGCAATGCGCGCGCCGAAAGTAGAAATGTGCGGCGTGAGGCTTGTAAAAGCGTTTGTCCGATCTGTTTGGGCTTCTAAAGAAGTGGTTAGGAAATACACAACGTCTGAATGTGTATGTGTTGTCGTGCAGCAGACATTCAAAGGCGGCGCGGGTGGAGTTGCTCAAACAGAGTACCTGTAGGCGGGCCCACGTGACGAGGTGGTCCCGCCTGGGCAGCTGCCAGCTGCGCAGTGAATCACGAACAGCCAGCGATCCGGGGAGCAAAGACCCTCTGGGGCTGGAGCATTGGCAAGCTGCTCAATATTCGGTGCGCTTTTCTCCTCAGTCGGGCGGAGAAACTACGAGTGTGGTCCTTGGCGAGGCGGCGAGGCGGCATATAGCGTAAGGCGTCGATGCGAAACTCACTTATACGCACACTCACAGAGATGACTTTGGCGGCGCAAGTGTGCCTTTGTTGACTACGCCTAGGAAGAGTCTCAGCCTCGAGAGTTTTTCTCTACGACTTTGCCTTGCGAACGCTTTCGAAGTGCCGCTCAAGCTCGCCCTCGCCATGAGCGAGTCTACTTAAAGGGGCCCTGAGAGGCCTATCTCACTGTCCCCATCTCGCAGAATATCTCTACTCGGCCATAGTTCAATCTCATTTCTTGAGACAAGCATCTCTGCATCACCACGGCAAGAACAGAACCGATTAAAACTTCCAACATGGTCGCCGTGCTCACCCCGTTGGTTGACTTGGTCAGGGGCACCTACAAGCTCATCATGGAGCCCAACCCAGAGGTCGACCACACGCGTCCCGTCATGCGTGCCATCGGCCACTGCGGCTTTCGCATCCAGGACGAGCTGCTCCGTATCCCGCTGCGCTGGGGCTTCTTCTCGCCCGGGCCGAGCCGTCTGCAGGCCATCGAGGGTTGCCTGTTCGCGAGCCTGCTCGCCACCTTCCTCGTCGTCGCCGTCATCGTCGGCATCTGCGCCCTCAGGGGGGAGAGCATCTGGTTCCTGCTCTGGTGCTCGACTGTGATTCCAGTTGCGAGCGTATCGACGTTCCTTGAGGCGAGACAGGTGAGTGTCTAAGCGGTCCCTGATGGACTGCCCGTATCGTCCTCCGACTGATTGAGTGGCTGCAGTACCGCGCATGGGCTCCCCCATCTTGGAGATGGCAGGTTGCTGATATTTGACGATCACGCCTGTTCTGCTGCGACGAAGTCATGGCGATGAATCTCAATAAGGCGTTTTCTGATTGGACATGAGAGCTCGGGGTTTGTCAAACAACTTTGTCGCTCGAGAGGGTTGACTGGCGAGGATAACGACCATCAGACACCAAGCCTAAACCATCACATGTAGAGCAGCTTTCAGCCGTCTAGATGTAACATTAGACAAGCAATTCGCTGTTTCAACAAATTGTCCGCAACGCCATTATCACTGCGGCCACGCACCCAATTAAATGAAGAAAGTGCAGATGTATAGGGTAGGGAGGCACGCACGATGATGGCCTAGAGGCTCGTGTGGTGCAAGCATGACGACCGCAAGGGGCATACTTGTAGAACTAATTATTTAGCGGCGTCCTCACCAGGCGCCGCCGTGCCAAGGGCACCCCAACTCATGCGCGTGCCACGGTCTAGATCCCGCAGAAGCAAGGATATAGCTGGTGAGTGCCTGGTTGGTTGTTTGACGCTCAACCTTTTGTTACCGAGTGCGAACGTGCACGTCCCGGGAGTCTAGGCCCTCAGCAACCTTGCAAGCTTGGTGGCGGGGTAAGGCCTGATGCAAGTTGAATAGGGCAAAAGAAGCGGATGGCCAAACGTTGGGTTGGGAGACATCAAGCGCAAAATGGTCATAGTTGGGGAAAGTCGGCGTTGCCAACTGGACGGGGAGCCGTCCCCGAGCGCTTGGCGAGACAGCCATGGGCCTGGCAACGGAGTTAGGACTGCACCAAAAGACGTATCTGGTTTAGGGCTTAGGAAGAATCCAGCCTCTGGAGAGAGTTGCCCGGGCCCATCGCCGACTTTCTTACCGGGGGCGAGCTGTGGTGCTTGCGTCCAGACGTCGAGGGGCTGGTGGAGATTGCGCGCGTGTGTGTGGTCTCGGGTTTTGAGATTCCCATGGCGCAGGCACGCGAATCTTTGTCTTGGGGCAATGCACTTCTGGCTGGGCGTCTGCCGGCCAAGAGTACACGGCAGAATGCGGATCCCACCGTCTCGTCTTTCCATCAGCTCTCCGTCATGAGGCTAAATGCATGAGTTCAAAGTGGGACATGACGAGTACGAGAACTTCCTTTCCTCATGTCCTCTGCAAGACCGCACCGCTCAACAGCGCTGATTGTCTGCCTCCTCAGGTTGTCGTGAAAAGGGAGGGAAGCCGCCCGGAGCAGTATGGCCGGACGGACCTCTTGCACCTCGATCGCGATGCTGGCCGATGCAGGCCCTGGCGTTGGCCGTCGTGGTTGTCGGCTCCCCTAAAGCGGATATCAAACATCAGCACCTCGACACTGGCCATGCAGCTGGAGCAAGGCTGTTGACGTCTTCTAGCGTGCTCCGTCCAAGGACTCCGGGGCAGGCGAAAACGGGATCCAGATGCAGCCGCCCGTTGCGGCATGGACAGCGGCGTCCGCCCGCGCAGAGCCTAGCAATCAAGGCCGGCCGCGACGCCGGACGCACTGCGCGCCAGCAAGAGCAGGGGGCCCGGAGCGGGCACTCGAGTGGACGCCCGTCCCCTCTGAGGCCTGATGCGCGATGCGCGAGCCAAAGCTCGATTCCCGCCGTCGGCTCAGGTCCATTGACTAGCCGGACAGGCCACTGGGGTGACGCCACGGGAGTGCAGACAGTGCCGGAGCTGTGATGCCATTGGTGCGAGTCGTCAACCAAAGATGGACCAAGGCAGCCAGGGGCACGGGCGTTGGGAGAGGCGTCAGAGCCGGAACAATATGGTGCCGGACCCGAGCCCAGAATCGATAGGATCAAGCCGACCCGCTGGGCTGGGATCGAGATCTTGGAGCTTCAAGGTCACTCGACAGTACCGAGAGCTCCAGAACCATGGTCGCACAAGCCCACCCCCCCCTCGTCCGTTTCTTCCCCAGGGCTTATCGATGGGCCATACCGTCCGCTCTGACGTCGTTCGTACTCGTAGTCGGTAGGCTGATGACCTTTATAGTGTGGCCTCTAGGTGTCGGCCCGCACTCAATCCCAGCTTTCTGCCATCGCGATTCCGGTGGGCTTGATCGAGAAGTTGACCGGCAATCGCAATTTTTCCATGGTCAGCCGCCCAACCGCAGGAAGATCGCCCATCGATGCAAAAGTCGCCTGTGGATGCCGTTTCTCACGGTGCAGGTTCCAGCCCACGAGCTTTTGACGATGGCAATGTCGCCACCGATGATAGATCCTGTAGTGTCGAGGGAAACGTACGTTCCTTGGTTTGTTGTCGCCCATGAGCACCTCTGTCAATGCCAATCCGCGTGCGGGTCGATGGGGAAGAATCCTCATTTATTAGTGGTACCAGATGCCAACGTCAATGGCAACAGGCCACATGGAATCTTAGCAGCTAGCTCGCTGTACCTGCGCGGAACTCTAAATTTCCAACGCCCAGCACGAGAGTAAAGGCCACCATCTAGCCAGCCAGCAATCTGAAAGATGATCAGCGCCTGTGGCACCTGGAAATCTTTGCCATTCGTGCCTGGGGGGGCCTTGCGACCGGAATCACGAATGGGGAGCCCAATTGCTCCGCACCTCCTCGATCCGAGGCCTCTTGGAGAGGACCTTGTGCGGAGTCTTGGGCACGCGTGGCGGACTCGGCTCCCGCTTCGGTGCCATGGGATGGACGCGCCTGGGCTTGAATGCGAGGCAGGCAAGAAGTCATCGTCACCTCCCGTCGTCCTTTGTCGGCTCGTTGCCTCCATCTTGTCACTGAGCTTTGCCTCGGGTGGCATGGGTAGCATGCCCCAGCAGCTCGTGGCTGTGATCTCGATGTGGCCTGTTTTCCCGCCTCACTCCTCGCGGGCCATTACATCATGCTCCAGCGGTCGCGCGACATGGGAGAGAAGAGACTCCACAGCGACACACTGACAGGCACAGCGACACACTGACAGGCACAGCGATACACAGGCGGAGACGCAGCTACAAATACAAAACACAAGACCCGACGCATCAAGCGATAGCGGTCGTGGGCAAAAGATCACGGCCAGACATCATACCTTGCCCGCCACGGCGCGAATGGGTCAACTCGACACCGCCGTCAATCAGCTCAAGGAGCGTCACCGTGACGAGGAAAGCTGTCCTCGTAGGATCGCTCCCAACGGGGAACGTCTCTGTGCCTCCGTCGTGGATCGCGCCAACATCATGGGCGCGGTCAAGAAACGATGGGGCGTCTCCCTAGGCCCAACCCGTCTTGCCGCTCACGACCAGTGCTGTTGTTGAGTCGTCTTGTCGATGTTTTTGCGCCGCCCTGTTGTGCTTTTGATCTGCCCCCGTCGCGCCCAGGTACCGGCGGCGTACCTGTAATAGAGCCACACCCGCCTCTAGCCTACGGCCCTCCCATGAACTCATCCAAGCCCCAGCATTCGTTCCTCCGTTCCTCCGCCTATCCACCCTCGTCATTCTCGTTCGCTCGTCGACCATTTGTTCCCTGGCCCGGCCTTTGGCTGAGTGCTGGCCACTGGCGACGGGGGAGTGCCTGCTGGCTGGTCTGTCTTTTGTCTGCTTGGCTAGGCCATTGCTGGCACCGTATTTCTTCACTGCCGTCTGTGTCTGCTTCGCCAAGTACCTCGCTCCATTGCCGGTCTGCTTTCCTTTTTCTCAGCATTCCACTTCCTTCTGCTGCACCTCGCGATCACCCTCACTCTCACCCTCACCCTCATACTCACGCTCACGCTCACGCTCACACTCACATGCACACTCACACTCACTCGCCTTGAACCGTCAGCCTTCGTCCTGCCCATTACCGGAATCAACGCCTGAGCAGAGAACGTCTCCAGAAGCAACCAACAGCTTCGTTTCAACACACCACCGGCAGTCCAAGCACTGCAACCACCACTCCCAGGCACCCAAGCTAGCTGGTCTCTACCAGTACCCGGAACGGGCGTCCATCCATCCATCCCAGCGTCATTCATCGACACCTCAGGTAGCCTCCGGGCTACTCACCTGCCCGCCCACCTGGGCTGGTTCCCCTCGACTTCATCTCACCCTCTCGCCAGCACCGCTGAGGTTCGGCTTCCCCTTGCTTCTGTCCAGGAGGCCGCACTCCTGCAGAGCACATCTCCGCAATCTTTCTCGCCCCTTTCTCTTCGCTGGAATCGTTCTTCTTTGTTCGACAGATCTTCATCGCCTTTTCGTCCGACCTGTCCGACATCCCATTACCCACCTTATTAGTGCACAAAGAGCACCGCACACCCCCCTTCTCGGCATCGAGATTCCGAATTCAGTTTCGTCGCATGCTCGCTGCTGCTGTTCACACCACCTCCTCTCCTCCAATTTATTCCCTCCCCATCTCGTCGTCCGGATCTTAGATGCCACATCGGTCTGGAGTTGGTCTTCGCCTGACCTAGACTCAGTGGACAGTTCTTATCGATCGACTTCATCCAGTTTGCGGGTCCTTTGAGCACTAGCCGACAGTCAGTCGCCAACTGAGCATACTCATTTACACACCATTCTTGTGTACACTCGGGTGTTACCAGTCAAGCATCGCCTACTCATCGACGCTCGCCAGCTCAAGGTCTTTTGTCTTCCAAATCTTTTTGCGCCACGCTGCAAAACTCGACCACACATTTGATCTGCTGCATGTGCATTAGTAGATGTTGGCTCTGGCATCGCGACCTGGACCTTGTTCTGTTCTGAACAGAGGCGTCGTCCATTGAAGTTCTGTGACATTGATAGGCCGGCTGTATGACTCCGGGACTCGGCGCCATCTTTGCGGAGTTGGGTCTGACCCAATATCTCGACAACTTCGTCGATCAAGGTTTCGATGTCTGGGACACTATTCTCGACATCCAGGAGTCAGATCTGTGGGTACCACAGGCAGCTTCTACCGTCTCGAACTTGCTGCTGACAAATGTTCATAGTGATGCGCTGGGCGTAAAGCTCGGCCATCGAAGAGTAGGGCAATACCTCACCGCATCAAAAGAAGCTGTAGTTGACATCTCGCGTTCCTAGAAATTGCAAAGACGGATAGCCAACGCCAGAGGGATTGCTCCAAGTGTATCTCTTGCCTCGCTGAAAAGAGCTGCCGAAGAGTCCAAGCCAGAGACTCTGCGGCGCGAGACTAGCCGCACCGAAGGCAGCATCGAGAGGAATGGCGTCACGAAGCGCAAGTATCGTCGGCATCCCAAGGTTCGTCACTAGTTCTTGCCGGTAGGAGTCCAAAGTTTTGTCGGAACTGACTGACGATTTGCCCTTTCCAGCCAGATGAGAACGCCCCAGAGCGCCCACCCTCGGCCTATGTCCTGTTCTCCAATAGTGCGTCCTGTCGTGAAAAAAGTCTCGTGAGGACCTGCGCTCACATTCTGCTGCAGAGATGAGGGAGGACCTGAAGAGCCAAACCCTCACTTTCACCGAAATTGCGAAGTTGGTAGGGGAGAATTGGCAGAGTTTGGCGCCTGCTGAGAAGGAGACGTTCGAGAGCCAAGCAAGCACTGCCAAAGAAAGATATCATCGCGATCTAGCCGAGTATAAGAAAACACTCGAGTACCGCCGATACGCACAGTACCTCCACGATTTCAAGGAGAAGCAGGCCAAACAGAACAGAGGTTAGTGGGAGAGCTCGCACTCGAATCTCTCACATCCAAGTCGTTGGTTCGCTTGAGCTGACACTGCTCACGGAACAGGCCACGATGCTCCCAAAGATGCTCTCAGGAAGCCCAAGCTGGAACCTGGCAGGCTTCGCCACAGCAGTACTAGCAGCAGTACGACCCCGAATGGCGCATGCGAGACTAGGAGTGGCAGCAGTAGCGAGAGGCTTCAGGGCAGCGAGCCTCCCCCATCACGGCAGGAGAGAGTTGACTCGACGGCCTCGATTGCTGGATCACAGCATTCGTCCACCGCGCCAACCCCGATCTCGCACCGCAATTCGATCGAGGAGCCCGGGCCTTCACCGAGGACCTCAACCTTTGAGTTTGGAAGTCCCAGGGATCTGCATCACAGCCACTCGCGACAGCAGCCTGCTTGGACGAGCAGGAACCGTGCCGACCCCGGCCAACAGCACTTGCCGTCATTGTCCGATTTGTTAGACGACGGCAACAAAGATATTGACACACCAATGCTGGACGGCAACCCTTTCCCGGCCGGTTCAGGCCAATTTCGATTTGGGGCCACTGGGCCACCCGCCTTGCCCCTTTCGCGGGTACCACGCCTTGTTCATGAATCTTCCGCGAGCACCAACGTATCGGCAAGTTCGGTAGGTAGCTTCGGCCGGATTCCTAGCGAGAGTTCATTGCCGATCCACACGCTCCTCACGGACGAAGCGGTGATCCGTGCACCCGATTTTGGTAAGCCACTGGTGCCAGCTACTACCGCTGTTGTGAAACCCATGGGACAACAGGATCCTGCTCCTAGTCCAATTCATGGGCTCGCGGGCTGTAGTACTAGCTCCTCATATCATCGGTTGATCTTGTCAGGAATGTTGCTGATTCGGCTTCTTAGGCTCCCAACCCGAATTGTCGGCATGTCAGCCCATGAAGGCTGAGCAGTCAGAGGACTGTGAAATGCTGATGCCAGCCATTGAAAATATGGCTGTCGACGAGGGCAAGGCTGGTCTTGACGGAATGAGTGCTCTGCTTAGAGCAGGTGAAATTGTCGGACGTCGCGGCCGGTAGGAAGCTGTATCCGGGAAGACCTTCGACTGGCTGATCGAACCAAGGACAATTTGGGTGAAAATGCCGACGAAGTAGTGTGGCATTGCGATCAGCTGCGTCTCTGTTACGGTCGTCTCTGAAGAGACTTGTTCAATACCCACGGACACTCGAGGATGGTGCCTACACCATAAAAAAGTAACGACTTGACGCTGGGTTTGGTTTAGGATGGCTCTTTGTTGATGGAATCGGCTATTGGCGCTTGGCATGCTTCTTGAACGGCTTTCTGGCCGCGGACATTTTCGACAGGATCTATGGCTGTTTCCCGGGCCAACACGAGGGCTGTATGATTCGGCCTGGACGCGTGTCAGCGGCGTGGATGTTGAAGGGGATAGACGAAAATTGGACAGACGAGAGAGACCAGCTCGACAAGGGCGGCTTGTATATGTCCTCTAGTCACCAAAAGTGTGTGTGGCCGCAGTATGTAAACAAATGATCTCAAGACGGCGCGTGCTGGCGTATTCAGCGTGCGTGCTGCAAAGAAACGAGTAACGAGCTGTGTTGGCGGCGGCGGCGGCTTGACAGAAATTTCAAGCCCAATGAAGGCATGTGATCAAGGCCACTTTGGGGCGCGTGTGTCGTGACTTGTGGTATTCAGGGACTGGGGCGGGCCAGGTCGGAGGATGTGAGGGTATACTTTGGTGAAGATGAGTTTTGCCTCGCCATGCAAACGTCCGGTGAAGGAAGAGAAGAAGAAAACTAATGTACATTGACGATGGCCATCAACCCAGGGAAGCAGCGAGGGGATCCCCGTCTTGCGTTCCTGACGGCCGAGAAGGAAACAGGCCCCGCTCTCCGTCATAGGGGTCCAGCGACGTCATCGTGCCCCACCAGGCGAATCAAAATGGGTTTGGTGGTTCGAGCCGAGCCAAGGGGTGGGCTGCCGCATCGCACCTTGGACATGAAGATGACGCGGGGGACCACGAGCCGTGGTCGTTTGTCTTGTGGCCTTGGCCCTTTGCGCAGACGGTGGGGGGAGAAGTGAATGTCCTGGCTGGACTCTGGCTTCTTGGTCGCATTGCTTTGCTTGAGGGGTCTGCAGAGGACACAGAAGGGCACCTTGATGAGCTGCGTCGCCGGACCTGACCTGGCCTTGCAGGGACTTGGCAAATGAAGATACCTTACCTATTCACTGGTGACTTGAGTGCATGTTTAGTGGACTGCTCGCCTTCCTTTGAATGTAGTGCCCAAGGCCTCTTTATTCACCCCACTGACTTGCACGTAGCCTGAAGCATGCTCCGTCCCCAACGCCGGCGTGACTTGCTCACTCGTACAGACATGACCGCACATGTCCTGTCCGCATCTTGAAAACGCCTCACCACTGCAGAGTCCCAAGTCCTTCATGCACATCGTCACAGCGTCGAACCAACATGTCACATATATGTGCAGGGATACGCATCTACTCCCCGCCTTCGAAAACCTCCGCGGTCCAGTCCTTGCGGATGTCCAGCTCCGCCAGACCCTCCGTCTTCTCAATTAGCAGACCCTTCTCGTTGGCAAGATGCAGCAGGCAGATGAAGCCGTACGACGTCGAGATGTCGTCCATGACGTGCTTGGGGTAGACGGACTGGAGTCCGCTCATGACCTCGCTGAACTTGAGCGTCGTATCATGTTGGTGAGCTGCAGCCTGCTGCTCTGAATTTGGCGGCGAGGATATGCGCCCATCATTGTTCGTAGGATTCTGCAGAGGCATTAGCAAAACGGACCGTAGAGCAGGCTGAACTTGGATCGAATCCTACCTCAAGTCCGTCCAGAGCCATGCCTTTCCAAATCTCCTCCTTGAGCCGCCGGACGTCGACTTTCTTGGCTCGCCGGGCGTACTGCACGTACTCTGGGCGCACCCTCCTCGTCTGAGTGACAAGCGTCGTCCCGAAAGCGCCTCCCATGGCTTGCGTGAACGGGTACGTTTCGCCGCCTAGCATGGCCGTCAAGCCAACGGCCTCGGTCAT
Organism: Tolypocladium ovalisporum; assembly: GCA_024340015.1. Classification (NCBI taxonomy): domain Eukaryota; kingdom Fungi; phylum Ascomycota; class Sordariomycetes; order Hypocreales; family Ophiocordycipitaceae; genus Tolypocladium; species Tolypocladium ovalisporum. The sequence continues at coordinate 748,399 of JALHBZ010000174.1, read as the reverse complement.
GCCTGCATCACCCTCTATTCCCGGGGACATGTGCTCCCGCGCATCTGCGAATTCCAAGTCGTCATCATCGGCGTCATCCCCTCCAGGGAAGGGCAGCCCGTCGTCCTGGAAGAAGTTGGCATCATAGTCACCCTCAGGCAGCGCTGTCTCCTCGGGGCCTTTTCGATTGGCCCAGAATGCCTCGTCCATCTCGCCCACTGGCTGAACTTCCTGCTGGACATTACCAAACCCACCACGGGCACCGAAGCCCGTCTGGCGGCGCGCCAGTCGAGCCCTGGGCTTGAGGAAAAGACTCAGTAGCGACTTGGAGTTGAAGTGTTTGTCGTCGGGAAGCAGGTTTCGAGACTTGGACTTCCAATCCTTCTTCGGCAAGCTGATAGCCGAGTTGCTTGCTGCTTGCGTATGAATGACCTCGGCCATTGACGATTCGAGCGGCGAGGCAAAATCGATTTCAAAGGGCTCCTTTTCTTTCCGCTTCTTAGTCTCGCTTGCCGGCTTGTTGACATCCTTAATCTTTCGGATCCTCCAGTGCTCCGCGCTGCTCCAATTCTTTTGCAGTGCCTGGTCGAAGAAGCCCAGGATGTCCTCATGCATCTTCTTGGCGTTTTGCGGGTTGGTCATGGAAACGACGTATTCGCCGTTGTCGTCGAAACCCTCGCCCTCGGCACCCTCATCGCCCATACCCGCGTCGTATACCCGCATTTGGGGGCCGAGAGCTGCCTCACGCGCCCATGCCTCACCACCTTCCCCAAACTCCACGCCGCCGCCGATATCGAAGCTTCCAAGGCCGAGGTCGTCATCGTCAAAGCCTGCCGGTGCTTCTTCGTCGATGAACATGCCAGATTTGTCGCCAAAGGCTCCAGGCGTCGTCTCTTTGTCGTGGTCCATTTTCCAATCTTCCGGGGCCTTCAGGAAGGGAATGTCTGTGGAACCAGATGGATCTCCGAGGTCGAAGTTCTTCAAAGAGGGGCAAACGTCAAGCTCGTCTAGCTGGGCTAGGTCTGAGAAGAATCGCTGGCCTAGGGAAGCGAGGTCAATATGGACAGCCATCTCGTCGTCCTCATCCTCTGCATGTTCATCCTCATCGGGCCCATCTTGCAGTTGAGCGATTGACGCATCTGTTCTTTCGTCGTCGTCATCGTCGTCGTCGTCGACAGCCTCTGCTTCTTTCTTCCTGCCAATGGTAGCCGCGTCCCCTGAATCGTCGCTGCTGTCGAAGACGATACGTCCTTGGGAGTCGATCATCAGGTGGTTGAGGAGCAGCCCTTTGGCACCCCCCTCGTCAAAATCGGCCGATGCCTTTTTGAACAAGGGGTCTACGCCAAACTCGAGTTCGAACTTCTTGAGTTGGAGCGAGCTGAATGAGGGTGCCAAGGTTGCCTCGGAAGATCGCTGAGTCTGCTATTGGTCAGTGGATACACTTCTGGTATCAGTGGGCAGGATGCAAGTGGCTCACCTTCTTCTTTGGCTTCTTCTTGACGTTGCCGTCCTCGTCAAGCTCCTCTTCGCTTTCTTCGCCCTCGGCATCGTCGCCCTCGCGGCCTTTTTTCTTGTTGCTGTTGCTGTCGGCGAGCCCGCTCAGCAGCTTGCCCGTCTCTGTGGCGACACTGTCAACTCTGTTGGTGTAGATTTTGACGCAGCCGTCGAGGGTGCAGCTGGCCTTTTGGAAGTTGACGCCGTCGCCCTCCTTAAGCAGCGACATGTCGTGAAAGTAGTCGATGAGGGCAAAGTTCCACGAATTGGCGGCGTTGATCTTGTTGTCGGTGGCCAGCTTCATCCACTCCTCAAAGTTGGCCAGGATGGGCACGCGCTTCATCGGGGTGATGGAGACGCCGCCTACCGTGAAGCCTTCATCGTCAGGGTCGACGCCGCCGCGCCCGCCACGGGGAGTGCCCATGGCGGAGCCTGGCGACGCATTCTCGAGGTCGTCCAGCCTGACGCTGCCCTTGCGCGGCGTGGCCGCGGCTTTGATCTCGTTGATTTGCTTTTCGTAGAGGGCCTTTCGTGAGTTCATGCGCTGGCCCTTTTCCTGGGCATCGTCGTTTAGGGGAATCCTAGCCAGCAGCACTCCTGTGTCAGCAAAGTACTCGTCGCGGCGCGGACGCGCGGTACAGGGACGGAGCCTTACTTGACAGGAGACTTGAAGGGCGAAGCAGACAGGGAACCAGACGTCGTCCTGACGCCACCGGCGCGTGGCACTTGGGCAACCCGAGGCATCTCGTGGCCAAGGCGGAGGCTCTGGGTTGCGTTTGCGTGTCGTTGAGGCAGACGAGCGGTTAGGTATGTAGAGGCAACAGCATTTGGTGTCGCGTCGCCGTGCAGCGCCGTGCGGCGTCTGTGGTTGGCTGGCCCACGGAAAGTAAACAAAGTACCTTATTACCCGATCCACACGCTCTTGCGGATTGCACCAGCACAAACAGTGGCGCAAGAGTCGCCACTAGCCACACGGAGTGGCTGTGCTTCCAGGCCGTGCACGTGAATGTACAAGTACAGGTAATGACGACGGTGCTGGCGTAAACCTGCTGTCCCACCACCACCGCCAGCCCGAGTGCCTTGTGCCCTCCACTGCCAGCTGCTCCTCGGGGTCGCTGTTTGCTGGGTCGCTGTCCGCTGCAACGCTGCTAGTGCGGTGCCACACCACTGCGCTGGCACAAGATCCTGGGCAGCTTTGCAGGTGGGATGAAGCTAAGGTAAGGTAGCGAGCTGCAGAATAAGGTGCAGGTACATAAAGATTATCCACGATCCGATCGCGTCCACTGGGCTCCCTCTTCTGCCACTCCCGACATCACAGCCATGACCTAGGCTACCTTACCTGCGCTCTCGTCCTCCATCCCCATCGCCTCCGCTGCGCAGCCCCTCCAGGTGTCCAAGACGGCGCGCACTCCTGCGCCATGACGATACGCCGAGCATGCAGCCGACCAAGCTCCGAGGCAGCCGTCTGCGCTCCCGCCCATTCTGCGTCACCGTCCTCCTGCTGTCGCTACTGACAGCCTACTCCTTTCTGGTCCATACGCAGCGCGGCCCTCACGAGGGAAACGACGCTCTCTTTAAGCGGAGTGGGGGCGCGCACGCGCCCGAGTGCCGCGAGGTTCACTCGGTCGATGACCAGTGCGCCTTCATCAAGCGATACTGCGCCGACGACGATGCCGGTCTCCTCCCCTACTTGGAGTTTTACTACTGCGCCCTCGGAGCTGCAAAGCCCGTGGCCCTCACCTTCCTCGTCCTGTGGCTGGGGTTGCTGTTCACCACCATTGGCATTGCCGCAAGCGACTTCTTCAGCGTCAACCTTAGCACCATCGCTGCCGTCCTCGGCCTCAGCGAGAGTCTGGCCGGCGTCACCTTCCTTGCCCTTGGCAATGGCTCTCCCGATGTCTTCAGCACGTTCGCCGCCATGAGCTCCAACAGCCCTAGCATGGCCGTCGGCGAGCTCATCGGCGCCGCCTGCTTCATCACCGGCGTTGTCGCCGGTTCAATGGCCCTGGTGCGCGAGTTTCGGGTGGACCGCAAGACGTATGCTCGCGACATTGGCTTCTTCATAGTTGCCGTCTGTTTTACCATGGCTTTCTTGGCCGATGGTCGCCTCCGCTTCTGGGAGTGCTGGACCATGGTAGGCTATTACTTCGTCTACGTCCTCACCGTCGTCGGCTGGCACTGGTACACGACCAGGAGGAAGAGAAGGTTGCGTCGGGAAGGTGAAGCTCGCAGCCATTTCTACGGCGCACCTGGGCAATCTGGGGACGAGTTGGCCGGAGAGCCCTATCGCGACGACCCAGACGACATCGATCGTACTGTGGGGCAAACCCCACGCGGGGGCTCTGCCCGGGAAGGTGACGCCGTTTCTTTCGAACGAGGCCCGAGAATCGAGATAGAGGGTCGAGCACCCGGGGCAGATGATGGCGCAGACGGTGACGAGGACGACACAGATGGAGACCACGAAAGGATGGTGGCGGCCGAAGTCACGAGGAGCATGCGTGTCCTGCGAACGGGGCCGAAAAGGCATCACAACAAGAACCCGATCCGGCCAAGTTTAGTTGGCGCTCTCGAGTTCAGATCTGCCCTGGCGCAGCTACAGCGAGAAAGCAATCTTCGACTCTCGCCGATATCAGGCCGAAACTACTCTGAAAACCAAGTCCGTGGCAGGGGACGAAGGGAGACTGTTGCTGTCTTCCCGGATGCCTTGCACGACGAGGGGGGCTCGGAGCCAACGTCCAGGGCGGCTTCGGCGCGCAGGGACAGGGCATTGTCTTCAGGAGATATACCCCTTTCATCGGCCACGATCCCAGAGTCCGCGGATGACGAGCCAAGTGAAGCCGACTCGGAGTCACTGGCTCCTGAAGGGTCTGACAGTGGCCAGAGAACCCCGACAGCAGCACCGTTGTTCAAGATCGGAGGAAGCCTGGCTCCACCACCTACCGGCGTGATTGGCGATGGCGTGGGTGATGACGCCCAGGGGCAAGGTCTGTCGCCACGGCTGCGACTGCAAATACCGAGTCGACGGAGCAGCCACAGCGCAATGTCATCCCCCTCCCCCTCCCCCTCCCCCGGCACCGCGTTCCCTCGATACACAGACTCACCGATGGTTATGACGCCGCACGCGCGCTCTGAGCTACCGGACTTTATGCTTCCTCCGTCTGCCTCGACTAGACGACACGCCCATTTCCCCGATCTACCAGTTCCGGTGCAAGCATCACGGCCCGTGCGATGGTGGCCTTACTCAGTGCTCCCGCCGCCTCACGTTCTTCTTGCCACCATGTTCCCAACGCTGCAAGGCTGGAGAGAAAAGACTATCTGGGACGAGTTTCTCAGCACGGTAGCGGTGCCGAGCATCTTCCTCTTGGTCATCACGCTGCCTGTCGTAGATTCGGAGACATGCGACGACGATTCGTCGACGGAGGAGACTGTACTCGAGCACTGGACCCACAGCGGTCTCGGTCATTCCGCGCCCGCCGTCTCTGTTGAGCCGAGAAGGATTGAGCGGGATGGTGAGTGGGAGCGTTACCGGAGATATACTCTGAGCCGCAGCAGCAGCAGCCAACGGTCCTTGACACACCAGTCGCCCAACATGGTGCCCCTGGAGCACGGAAACACGGCATATGAGCCCACAGCGCACGTGGCGGTTGAGCCATCGCTCGTTGGCGCAAAGCCTGCATCAGACTTGCCGTCCGTGAGCAACGCAAACAATGAGTCGGCCTCATGGAACCGGTGGCTGGTTTGCCTGCAGCTCTTCACCGGGCCGCAATTTGCCGTCTTCATACTATGGGCCAACTTGTCCGAGGATGGGGAGCAGCCTGGTAGGGAGCTGTTGTGGATGATGCTATACACGCTCGTGGGCTCACTGGTTCTTCTGGGCATCCTGCTCGCCACTACCACGGAGCATACGCGGCCACGGTTTCACTACTCGCTCTGCTTCTTGGGCTTTGTCATAAGCATCGCGTGGATCTCGACGATTGCCGGCGAAGTGGTGGGGGTGCTGAAGGCGTTTGGAGTCATCCTGGGCATCTCGGAAGCGCTGCTTGGGCTGACCATTTTCGCGGCGGGCAACAGCATTGGAGATTTGGTGGCCGACATCACAGTAGCCCGGCTAGGCTATCCGGTGATGGCACTGTAAGTCGACTTACTCATGGCTGCTTTTGCCATTGTGCTAACCGTCGTACCAGGTCTGCCTGCTTCGGAGGCCCAATGCTCAACATCTTGCTGGGCATCGGCATCGGCGGCGTGATGATGATGGTGCAAAGCGCCAATCGCAGGCACGCCAAGCACCCTGACCGGCCGATCGAGTACGGCCCATACCGAGTGCAGGTTGGCGGGACCCTGCTGGTATCCAGCATTACGCTGCTCATCATGCTCGTCCTGCTGATGATTGTCGTTCCGCTGAACAAATGGGTCTTGAGCCGCAAGATCGGATGGGGCTTGATTGCGCTCTGGATCATGGGCACGATCCTGAACGTGGTGGTTGAGGTGACGGGGATTTGGGGAGAGTCGGCCTAGACGGCGAGGAGACGGAAGGGGGACAAGCATCGCTGGGGTTTGTTCTGCATCAAGCGTCGCATGGACTTGAATATAGGGCGCTTTTGTCTTCCAACGGAATGACGCTGTTTTGTATGAGCGACTGCATCGGAACATTGAGCATCGTACTACCGGTTTGGCGGTCTGGGCCCCAGTTCGTCTGGCGACGCCCATACCTTATTCTTCGTGCCCTCGACTCGAGATGCGCATGTACAACGAAATACACGAACGCGACTGACGGAATGGCGAGCATGTCTGGCAAGATGCGCATCTGCAAGACTTGGGTATTGAAGCGTAAGGTACCTTGGAGTTGAGGGTTGGCGGTCGTCTACCCCGCCATCGACCAGCATCTCAGGGGCCGCGACGGCTGCGGGGTACTCGTACTACTATCCCGCCTCGTGTACGAGGACACGGACGAGAGAACATTGCTTCAAGTGGCTGGGATGTTGCCAATTGAGTAGATATGACAATGAATGGTTGTTTGCCCCCCATGGCATAGGCATTGCGCCGATGACCCGCACCGCCCCGTGTGCAGCCTCGAAGATATAGTGACACGTTGCAAAGCCGATGGGGCCAGATCCCTTGAAGCTGGGCAAGCACCCATATTTCCGTCGCTGCCCCTCCACGGAAGCTCGACGACATGGAAGGGAGCTTGGCTCGTCCCTGACCGCCCCTCCCCGCGACCCTTTTGCTTCCTCACCACCATCCTCGACGACGACCACCGCCTGGCCGGCCTTTCGATTCTGCTGTCCTCAATCTCGAGCGCTTCAACTGCTCCTGTTCTCGACACCTCACTACTTCGACACGAATCCCCCGAGACCACCCACAGCAGCGGCCATGGCCTCCACGACGCCCTCTTACTCGCCCCTCGAGGAGCGCCCCCTCAAGGACACCATCTGCCTCTTCGACGTCGATGGCACCCTCACCCCTGCGCGCCTGGTACGAGCTTCTCCTCCTACATGGCATACAGGGCAACGTCCGCTAACCAAAGCTTGCCGCGAGCAGGACGCCTCTCCCGAGATGCTCGCCCTCCTGCAGGACCTCCGCAAAAAGTGCGCCGTCGGCTTCGTCGGCGGCTCCGACCTCGTCAAGCAGGAGGAGCAGCTCGGCCGCCCCGCCGGCGTCCCCGTCATCACCCTCTTCGACTTCTGCTTCTCCGAGAACGGCCTGACGGCCTACAAGCTCGGCCAGCCCCTGCCCTCCAACAGCTTCATCGAGTGGATCGGCGAGGCCCCCTACAAGCAGCTCGTCAGCTTCTGCCTCCACTACATTGCCGACCTCGACATCCCCATCAAGCGCGGCACCTTTGTCGAGTTCCGCAACGGCATGATCAACGTCAGCCCCATTGGCAGGAACGCGAGCACGCAGGAGCGCCTCGACTTTCAGGAGTATGACAAGACGGCCAAGGTTCGCGAGAAGTTTGTTGCTGCCCTCAAGGAGAAGTTCGGCCACCTGGGTCTGACGTGCGTTTCTTCCCTCTCTTCCACGGCTTTGGCTGATGGCTATTCCACTTGCAATATCCACAATGCTGACGCCTGTCGTTGACAATGCAGCTTCTCCATCGGCGGCCAAATCTCCTTCGATGTCTTCCCCAAGGGCTGGGACAAGACCTACTGCCTGAAGCACCTCGAGAGCGAGGCCAAGAAGCCTGGCGGCATCACCTACAAGAATATCCACTTCTTCGGCGACAAGACGTTTGAGGGCGGCAATGACTGGGAAATCTACAACGACCCCGCTACTACCGGCCACTCCGTCACAGGCCCTGACGAGACCATGCGCATTGTCAAGGATCTATTCAAGCTCTAAGGTCCCGTGGTCGTCAACTAAAAAAGAACCATTACATTCGCCAGTCTCTCTAGTATCGACGCTGGGATATGGGCATGATTATCAGGCTGCGAAGAAAAAGATGGGAGACTTGGAGATGGAGCGTCACATTTACGGCCACGACTTGAGCATGTCGTTGCAAAGTCGGCTCGAAACTTGGGGCTATCTTACGACACCAACACACAACAGTCGAGCACCTGAGTTCAAGCCAAGTGCTTCACATGCGTATGCAAGGCCTTTGGCGGGATTCTGGAGCTCATCAACATCAAGCGCTCTAAACCTGAAACATGGGAGATAGGAAGCATCGAGAGCCATTCATAATGCATCACAGCCGCCGCATGCCATTTTACACTAGCCAAGAGCCCACCGTAAACTGCCGTTGCCCCCCTCTGCTTGCGCAACCATTGTTTCTCTGCCTCCGTGTCGCAACAACGCTCTGTGCCGATCCTCACCGTCCAAATTCCAGGTGGGGGATAATGACTGGCCCGTATTTGGTCGTCGATTGGAAGGTGCCGTCTCCCTGCACCACAAAGTCCACCGCCAGGCTGAGCTTCGACAGACCCTGCTGCTGCTGGCTGCTGACGCTCGGGTTCGGGCTGAATGGCGCCTGGTTCATCAACTCCTGATCGTATGCCACAAAGGCCACGTAGTTGCGCCGGCCCATGAGCTTCTTCAACTCGCGTGTGGTTCCGCTGGCGTCGGTGTGGAAAATCTCCATCATGTCTTCCTTTGTGTCCGATACCTCGTGCGTAGTCTTGTGGCCATTCTGTGGCACGTAAAGCGTCTTCTGATTGTGCAGCATCTTCAGCACGTAGCCACCCTGGGGCGCCCCGACAATGGGTGACGAAATGACCTGGTACATGGTCTTGTGATCACCAGGGTGACTCGGGTCGTGGACGAGGCCGGCTCCCGAGGCGTTGACGTCTGTAGCAACTCAATCAGCATCCATTCTCGGTCTGGGGGCCAAGGCCAGAACCTACCTCCTGACAAAAACGTCATTCGTATACCCTTTTGCTGAGCAATGCCTTGCAGCGTCCGGATGAGATACGTTCGCTCCAGGTCTTTGGTGTCATGCGTCCACATATCCTTCAAGACTTCCGAAATGTCGAGCTCCCCGAATTGGTTCAGGACATTGCCCATCAATCCAGTCTTGCCGACTGCTTTCTTGACCTGCGAAAAGCCCTGAGCGACGACTTCTTTGCCGCCAACGACACCGGCCACCGAGCTCGTGACCTTGCCTAGGATGTTGTACGTCGTGTTAACAGCCTTCTTGCCGGCTGCGACCGTGTTCGCCAAGCTCTCGACAGTGTCCAACCTGGGATATGCCAGAGGGACTGAAATCATCCATATGACATGCTGAACGCTGGGCGGCAGCGTTGCAACCTTGGGGAAAATTCCTTGGTACGTTGGCCCGGCCATCACGCGGGCTTGGTTCCTCTCTGAGCGGCAGTCTGGTCCGACGACCGCAACTGCAGGTCCAAAGAACTTGACGAAATGCCAGCCGTTGCCGGTGATTGTAAAGATGTCGTGATCCGTGCTAACGTTTCGCATCATCTCCACGGTGGTATGGTGCTGGAATAAAAGATACATGTCTGTTGCGATCCTGCCGATGTTTTTGAACATGGGGGAGTTCTGCATGTAGGCCGGGTAGGATCCATAGCCGTCAAAACTAGCTTCGAGTCAATAAAGGGGTTGGATTTCATGCTAGGGACGCCAAAACTTACATATCATGATCATTGATCTGCAGAACGTGGGGTATCTGGGCGAACGCCTCTCTCAAGAACGGCTGATCAAAGTGGCTCGTGTAGAAGTGAAAGTAGGCGTGCGCCACATCTTCTTCGTGACGTGCTGTCCATTGGACGTTCTTCTTGTTGTCCCTGCCGCTCATGGCCAACCACTGCTTCAACAGTGGCACTTCTCTCCACAGGCGGTCGCCATAGATCTGGTCGCCGAGACCGAGCTGCGCGTGGAAGCCTCCGCAGTCGATGTTCTTCTGCAACACGTCTTTCCACATGAAGCCGACACCACCGAGCCTGGCTCTCTCATTCTGAGAGGTGCTCGCAGCAAAGTCATTGCCAGAGTGAGCAATGAATCGCCAACCCGTCTCATACCGCCCGGCCACGACAAACTCGTACCTCGTGCAGCCCAAGTGCGATGTGACTGCGTACGTCCATCTTTCCGTGCCCCCTTCACCCATCTGAAGCTGCAGGTCGTATTTGTAAAAGGTCCAGCGCTGGTGCGTATGGAGCACTCGCGGCTGCAACTGCTGTGGATTTGGGGAGAGATCAGCGCTCAGGTGGAGGTGGATGGTTGGTGGCTGCGGCGCATCCGTAACAATCAGTATGCTACCGTACCATGTCCCCTTTTCGACATCCATGTTGACATATCTCAGGTAAGGGCCAAAGTAGACTCCATTGGTGGGTTGAATTCTGTACATGTCGACGCCCGAGCTCGGCGGCGGGCCTGAGAAGCCTGCCATGGTCGGTGTCTGCGAAGTCGCGACACTCATGATGCTCTCGGCGTAGCCTGGTGTGTGGGGGGGATACAATGGCGATGCCATCGACTGTTTCCCAAACATGGGGGACGTCAGAGGGTTTCCGTATGTCGATGCAGTGGGTGAGAGGGGGGCTTGTTCATGCTGAATGGGATTCGGCCCTTTGGGAAAGTCCCACTGCGTTGCTTGAGAGGCCAAGTGGATGTAATAATATTGGCCCGAGTTCTGGTCTAAATGAGCTATCCAGCCTTCGGGAAGTGGCGGTGGGGAGGCAGGTGTAGGGACGGGCGCTTGGCTTGTCGTCAGCGATGGCGCGCCGTGCGAAGATTGGCCGTTTGGTTCCGGTCGCGGATCATTGGCGAATGCGGGATGCCCTGGGTGTTGGAGCGCGGGCGAGGCGAGCCCTGCTGCTGCTACCGCAACTGCAGGCTTCTGTGAAGGCGGAGAGGAAGAGTTGCCGGTAGTAGTCTGGGATGCGACTGGTCTCGCACCCTGCTGTTGAGGCCGTTGTTTCTCATTGGGATATGATGAGTCTCCGCTGGGGTTCAGGCTCGAGTATGCCGGAGGAGGAGTCTTGGTACCCATGCGGTGAAAGTCCTGCTCCAAGACACTGACCTGCACGGGTTCGCTCTCGTGGTTCTGCACTGGTTGCTCAGGGGGCGGACTGAAGGTTGGTTGCGAGTCCGAGGCCGAGATGGGAGTTGACCCCTGATACACGGTCGGCGGCCCCGAAGGAGCTTGACCTGGAGACTCGGTGGGCGTCCATGGTCGCTGGATCTGTGATGGATGACTTCCGTACTGTGCCAGCCTCTGCGCAGCGGCAGCACTCTGAGCCTGATGGGCCTGCAAGCTGGTGAGAGTGGCCGTCCCCGAGATACCCGAGGCTGCATATCGCGCTTCGATGCCTCCGCCGGGGACTGTCCCGGGTTCGACAATGGGTGTTTCGGGCGGAGGCGGCGAGCCCCGATTCGCTTTGGTTGTGGAATTCGAAGCTATCGAGGAGAAGCGATTGATGCCTTGGTCGTTTACTGTCAGGTGACTATTGTTGGGTGGCTGCGGCTGAGGGGCATTGTTGGAGATGGCAGAAGTCGTCGCAGCGCCCGGGGGCGGGTAATACGTCTTGGTTTGGTAGTTGGGATAGTTGGGGTTTGACGAACCAGGCCGTGGCTGCTCCTTCAAGGGCCGCGCAAAGAGACCATGGTCTGCATCAGGGCTGGAGGGGGAATGGATGACCTTGGGGGAGGCGCCTCTTCTCTCGGCGAGGCCCGGCTTTCTCTCTGCTGGATTGGTATCTATACGAGGGGCTGTATTGTTGTAAGCTGAGCCGTAGGGTTTAGGGGGAGTCGGCCTGCGGACGTCGTCGTCGTCAGGAAACGGCAAGGGGGCGGCAGAGCTGGAGGCACCCGGTGGAAGAGGAAACGACGGCTTGCTGGACGGGACGAAGGATGCGCGACCAGCAGGCCCGGGGCTCTGGGGTTTGAAGATGCGCAACGGCTCGACGGTAGGGCTGTCGCCACAATCTTCGGGCGCGGGCTTGCTGAGGAACATTTCTTCGTCGGGTATGCCTCGACTGGACACGCCTCGGCTGGACTGCATCGTGCTTCACGGCTCGATCTCGAGCGAGCGGGCGAGCGACGAGGAGTCAGTTGCAACAGAAGCCGCGCTCAGCGAGACGCTGCGACACAGGTACAGTTGAGCTCTGTTGGAGCTGACAGCTCTCCTGAACAGGCCGCTGTGGGCGGCCAGGCTTTGACAGGCGTCGGCCGGAAGAAGGTGCAGTACAGGTGCATGCACGAGATGGATGCGAGAGCCGTCGGCAGCTTGGGAGACGGACGTCGATGCTCTGATGATCAGCCTTGGGGGCGGGGTCGGTCGCTTCTCCAACGGATGGGCCGCAGAACGGGCCGCCGATATGGTGTGGGCCACGGGATAGAAGTAAGGTAATAATAAGGTAAGGCAGGGTCCGAAAACGTGAGGCGCCAGGTACTGGAGTGCAACGAGGGGGAAGATATCTCTACACCACGCGCAGCGCAGTGGAAGCAGGTTTGGCAGAGCTCACTCGCGTGGCGTGCCCGAGATGGCAGACGGAGATGGATGAAGCAGCCCGAGCTCGGGGCCTTGAGGGGACCAGAGGGGAAAGGCAAGGACAGGAACAGACTGGACGAAACAGGGGCCCCGGCGCCAGCGGGCACAGCAGCGGGCCTCCAACGGCCCACAAGGCAATGGAACCCTCCACTGCCCTGGATGGTACGAAGCACCCAAGACGCTCGACGCTGCTGGCGACGGCTGTTGGTGGGGCTGGGGTCCATTGGTGTCCGTGGGCGCTAGCGGTTTAGTGGCTGGGGGAAACCTACATTGCCCGTGATTGGGCAGCCAACTGCCTGGACCGAGCCTGTAAGCGCCGAGAGCTTCGCCCTGATTACCCCGAACCGCTATGCGTAGGTACCTGTACAGGTACGGCCGTCTAGCCGCCGAGCATTGGAGCCAAGAACCTCAGTCTTCTGCGCGACGAGCCAGACGGTGTCTGGTTCGGCTCCTCTCCGTGTGTGCTGCGTCGCGTTCCGAGGCGCCGATGCGGAGGCTGAGTTTGCGGTTGACGACGATTCCCGTGTCCGCTCGGCGCCTTCGAGATGCAGCGCACAACATGCTTCTCTTGCTTGTCACGACGCCATTTGAGGCGTTTGCAGACCAAGTAACCATCTGTCCGAACTTGCTGGTAGATGGACTTGGTCTACAACGTCTCGACCTGGAGCCTCGCAGTGCGTGAAAGTCCACAGGTGCGCTCTCGTTGCTATTGTATTCTCCCGAGGCAGTCGGCGAGCCCACGTGCACAACCATCATTCGCAATCGACTCGAGAGTGTGTGAATCGTCGGTCAATGGAGTATGAAGTCTGCAGCACTTTGGAGGAAGTCGGGACAATTCGAGATGCGAGACACGGCACAGATAAAGATAAGACAGCGGCACATAAAGTGGACCCACTCCACTACGGCACGGCATTTGGGCCACCTCTCAACGCGTATTGTGTCCAACGACGCGTCGCCGAAGCTGAGCTAGGTGAATGTCCACCTACTTTTACCTTGGCCTTAAATCCATCGGTGCGGTGCGCAGCGTCTCGTTCCCCCGAGCACCAGCACCACCAACACCGCCAGTCGCCGACCATGGCACCCGTGCCCAAGTCGACGGAAAAGAAGCAGCAGTCCTTGACGTCCTTCTTCACCCCCAAGACGATCAATGGACTCGCTGCGTCCTTCCAGAAGCAGAGCCAGTCATCGTCTTCTGCCAACGACGTCGAGTCGCCTTCTCGCAAGCGGCCGCTCGAGGAGGACGCGGACAAGGCCAACGGGGCAATAGAGCGGGCCACCAAGAAAGCCAAAGCCAGCGCCAGAGATGCCGAGGCAGACAAAAGCTCCTTCTTCCCGACAGGGCCCGTTGGCAGTGAGGCGAGTGCAGCTCCAGCAGCACGCGCCGAGCGCTATCTTTACAACGATGCGGTCGAAGCGCAGCAAGGCGACCAAGATGCCTCGGAGAAGAGGAGGAATGAGGAGCTGCACAGCAAGTTTGTGAAGAAGCTCGGCCATCCCGAGGCCATGTCCTGGCGAGCGCGCCGACACCAGGACCATGCTCCGACGGATGACGCCGACGACGACCCAGATGGCGAAGCCGACGAAGACGAATCACCAGCACCGACCAAGACAAAGAAGAAGGGCTCCAAGACGGGGAAGCTGACGCCCATGGAGTTGCAGTTCTTGGACATCAAAAGGAAGCACATGGACACCGTTCTCATTGTCGAAGTCGGATACAAGTTTCGCTTCTTCGGAGAGGACGCCCGGGTAGCCGCCAAAGAACTGAGCATCGTTTGCATACCGGGCAAGATGCGATACGATGAGCGTACGTTGATAAGGCGTTCTACCCTTCATGTGACCACGTCGGCTGACCAAGTCTTTAGATCCGTCCGAGGCCCATCTGGACCGCTTTGCTTCCGCCAGCATCCCCGTCCACAGACTACCCGTTCACGCCAAGCGACTCGTCGCTGCCGGACACAAAGTCGGAGTCGTGCGCCAGATCGAGACTGCTGCGTTGAAGAAGGCGGGAGACAATCGCAATACCCCCTTTGTGAGGAAGCTCACGAGTCTCTACACTAAAGGCACCTACATCGACGAAAATGGGGAGCTGGATCAACAGAGTGGCGGAGCGCCCGCCGGCGGCTACTTGCTTTGTATCACCGAGACAAAGTCCAAGGGGTCGGGGACCGATGAAAAGGTTGACGTCGGTATCATTGCCGTCCAACCCGCCACAGGAGACATTATCCACGACCACTTCGAAGACGGCTTTATGCGAAGCGAGATCGAAACCAGACTGTTGCACATTTCCCCCTGCGAGTTCCTCATCGTCGGCGAGCTCACCAAGGGTACCGACAAGCTGATCCAGCACTTATCTGGTAGCAGCACAAACGTATTCGGCGACCGGAGTCGTGTCGAGCGAAGAGCACGAAGCCAGACCATGGCCGCAGAGGCATACTCCCACGTGACGCAATTCTACGCCGACAAGCTCAAGGATGCCTCGCAGAACGAAACGGCGAGCGCTCTTCTTGACAAGGTACTCAAATTACCCGAGCCGGTAACCATCTGCCTGTCAGCCATGATTATCCATCTTAAGGAGTACGGCCTGGAGCACATTTTCGACCTGACCAAGTACTTCCAAAGCTTCAGCACTCGCTCGCACATGCTCGTCAACGGCACGACCCTCGAGAGCCTCGAAGTGTATCGCAACTCCACAGACCACTGCGAGAGAGGCAGTCTTTTCTGGGCCCTCGACAAGACCCTCACGCGATTTGGTCACCGCCTTCTCCGGAAATGGGTCGGCCGCCCGTTGCTGGACCAGGAATGTCTGGAGGAGAGGCTCGTCGCTGTGAATGAACTCTTGGACAAGCAATCCACCGGCCCTGTCGACGAGCTGGAGAATCTTCTCTCCAGCATCAAAACGGACCTGGAGCGCAGCCTCATCCGCATCTACTACGGTAAATGCACCAGGCCAGAGCTCTTGTCCGTCCTTCAGACTCTTCAGAAGATTGCAACGCATTACTCCAGGATTAAGTCTTGCTCGGACATGCCATTCTCGTCCCTACCCTTGACCTCGGCCGTCAGCACTCTTCCTCAGATACTGCAACCGGTAGTCTCATACCTGGAACGGATCAACCTCCAGGCAGCGCGGAAAGACGACAAGTACGGCTTCTTCCGTGACGAGCACCAGACGGGAGACATTCAAGACCACCAGCTCGGCATCGCCCACGTGGAACACGAACTCGATGTCCATCGGGCAGTCGCAGCTGAGAAGATCAAGAAGACAAAGGTCGAGTACGTCACCGTTGCTGGCATCGAGTATCTCATTGAGGTCCCCAACAACGAGATCAAGAACGTCCCTGCGTCCTGGAGTAAAATCTCTGGCACCAAGAAGCTTTCGCGGTTCCACACGCCAGATGTCCTGCGCCTCATCACGGAGCGTGACCAGCACCGCGAGGCCCTTGCCGCCGCCTGTGACAAGGCCTTCAAGGACCTGCTCGCGGAGATTTCTGCCGACTACCAGCCCCTGCGAGATGCCGTATCCGCCCTTGCAACGCTCGACTGCCTCCTGTCCCTGTCAAAGGTCGCCGCACAACCTGGCTACAGCAAGCCCACCTTCCTACCCGCGTCTTGCGAGCCTACCATCTCTATATCCGAGGGTCGTCACCCCATCGCTGAGCAGACACTCGAGACTGGCTACATTCCCTTCACCACCACGCTCGCCCACCCGTCTCCGCTGGCCCACCTCATAACAGGCCCCAACATGGGCGGCAAGTCGTCCTTTGTTCGCGCCCTCGCCCTCATCGTTCTCCTCGCCCAGATTGGCTCCTACGTCCCCGCCGACGCGCTGTCCCTCACCCTCTGCGACGCCATCCACACTCGCACCGGCGCACGCGATAATCTCTTCGCCGGCGAGTCCACCTTCATGGTCGAGGTCTCCGAAACGGCCCGCATTCTCCGGTCCGCCACGCCCCGGAGTCTGGTCATTCTCGACGAGCTCGGTCGCGGTACCAGCACCCACGACGGCGCCGCCATCGCCCAGGCCGTCCTGCACCACGTCGTTACCGAGACCCGCTGCCTCACCCTCTTCATCACTCACTACCAGAATCTTGGTCGAGTCGTTGACGGCCTCGACGGCGTCGACAACGTGCACATGAAGTTCAAGGCCGATCAGGGCGCCGACGGCGAGGAGGAAATCACGTTTCTGTACGAGGTTGGAGAGGGTGTGGCCCACCGGTCGTACGGCTTGAATGTTGCCCGACTTGCCCGCATCCCCAAGAAGGTAATCGATGTGGCGGCCGACAAGTCGGGGGAAATGGAGCTAGAAATGCGGACTCGTCGACTCAAAGGGGCCTGCCGTGCCTTGAACGAAGTGATGATAGACAGTGGGTCGGATCAGCTGCAGCAGCTCATCGCCAGCATCGAGCAACTTTAGCCTACATTCAGAGCTCGGAGCATCATGAAGATAGCGTGTAGACGTGTAGGACGGTCGTGCGCAAGTACCTTGTCAATGTAATTATATGGCGCAATTGAAGACGAGATTATCGTTGTGGTCTAACCCATGCTAATGTCACCCACGCCCACTCACTTTGCTCCTTGCTGTAACTTTCCACCGTCAAACTACCCGCAGCCGTGGTCCCATCAATATCGCCAACAAGACCTCCGCACGCCCAGCCCGCCATTGTTGTCCGATGACTATAATGACCCGATTTGATAGTCGCCTTCAAACGTATTGCTAAAGTCCACGTGAATAAAATGCTGTGAATCAACATATCAAACGCCCGAGTAGAGCGGTCCCACGCAAAACCCACGGCGGTTGCCGATATTAACGCCTCGTACATCCTTGTCATGAGAGCGAGGATCGCCACACCCCTTAGCATTCCGATGAACATACGAAAGAGTCCGCGGCTGCGGAGGTCAGTTCGCTTCGCAATGCCGCGGCGATAACCTTCAGTGACCGATAAGTTGGTCAACTGGTCGGCACGGTTCGACGAGTAGCCTTCAAAAATGTCGGTAAAGCGGCAACGAAAAGATGAGATGGTCAATAAACTTCAAGCTGTGCCAGGTCGTGGCATTCCCAATGCTCTTTTGGCCCGTTGCGTTGAATGTTCTCACTAATGCGCCAAGACCAAGCGCGGAATCGATTTGAGGTCCCAAAGCTGGCCAAACCCTTGGCTTTGTGACTGCCAAGTGCCCCTCGCATTGTGGTGAAAATCACATTTCCAGTTGCTCATCGTCAAGGCCGTCATGCTTGATGCCAGTTTCAGGGCCTTGGCTTTCCCAGATGTCGTGCGCCGTGAAGCTCGATTGCTTACTATCATGCAATTGCCCGGCTTCAGTAGTCTCACCAAACTGGGTTTCTACCTTGACATTGGCTCCGGATGGCCGTCGATCTTCGTCATGGTGGACTGCGTGGGTGTGGTCGCGACTGCGATTGATTGGAGTAAAGGTTAGCGAGCTCAAATGCTGGTTCGCGCTGGACTGGCTGTATGGACTGAGAAACAGACGATCCTGAGAGAAGAGAGGATTGGACTCTGGCATGGTCAAGAAGTGGCTGTTGCTCGAATTGGACAGAGGGTCACCGGAGGTTGACGTCGCGTAATCCTCGAGCTTCGGCTGCAGGTGGCTGCTATGATTGAGGCGGAAGCTGTCCTGGCTGAGGGTGTTGAAGTGGGTGCCCGCAGTGAAAGGTAGCCTTGTTGAGTTGTCGTAGAACGATGCATCATTGAACCCGTACTGTGTGTCTGATCGAGCGAGGGAGCCTGCACTTGGTCAGCATTTCAGTCACCTGAGAAGACTACACAAGAGACGAGATGGCTTGCCTATGGACATGCCATTATTGTGTCCATGATGATGGGATCTATCTCGTTGAGATTCTCTCGCCGAAAGTAGTCGAGCCGGAAGCGCTCTCGAAGAAGGGGTTGGCGACAACAAGTTTGAGCGAGAGATCGGGTTCAGGGTGTGCAGCCCGAGTCGCTCACGCAGATGAAACCTGGATTCCATCAGCTTCAACTTCTTCCAAGGAGAACGAGAAAGGTTGGATGGCCATCATACTTTTGATCTCGATGGCTCGGCGTTACAAACGGATGATCATCGTAGAGCCCTAGGCGAGTCAGAGAAGAGCCTATAGGCAGGCAGAGGAGCGTACCGGAGCCTTCGTTATCGTCACGAAACACGTCGTGGCCATGGCTGAAGTCTCCGAGGGATGAACTCAGGTCTTCGCTCGCATCGCGTTCTTGATCTAGCTTGAGCTGCGACCGCTTCCCGCTGTTCGCAATGGTATTGCGGCTCGAGCGTCTGTTGCCACCGCGAGGGATATTGGCAGAGACTTCTGCTAGCGCTTTTGCTCGCCTCTGTTTCGGCTTTGCCACCTGCTTTGGCGTCTTCTCCAAAGTCAGCGCGGAGATGCAAAGGGAGAAGATGCGTTTGTGACGAACCTCTTCCTCTTGGCCAGGAACTGGCGAAGAGCTGTCGTAGACTCCTTTGATCCGCTCAACCTCGAAGTCGGAGGTCAAAACTACCTGCGTGGGTACAATACCCTCGGAAGTTTTCCGCATCTTTTCTATCACGGAATTGGGCTTGCGCTGGTTGCGAGTCCGCTTCATCTCCTCATTGGCAAGATCCAGCTTGCCCATGCCAGGCCAGACCTGACCCTTGAGTGAGAGCATGTCGTTGCCAGCGAAGAACTCGTCCTGGGCTTCGGCCTCATTTTCAGAAGGTAAAAGTCCAGGGAACAGGGGAAAGTTCTGATTGAAGTCGTCGTGCTCGTTCTTGGCCGAACGCTTCGCCTTTCGCTTCGTCTGCTTCTATGTGTCAGAATCGCGACATTTTACATTGCATACTCCAGGCGCGCGAACCTTGAGCGTCAGCGTCGAGCTAGCTCCTCGGACACGCCTGTTCCTTGCAGCTTCTTTTAGCTGCTTCGCCTTCATTCTGTCGACCAAGAGCGCCTCGATGCCATTACTTTTGTACCAGTGCTCGTACTGCTCCAAGACGGCATAGGCTGCGACGTCCTGGTGGGATTTGAGCCTGGTCTGAGTCTCATGGTGAAGATGACCTTTGGAAGCGATGTGCGTCAGCAAGTGCGATACGTCGGAGAAATGTGGTGTCTCGGGGCAGACGGTGCAGACGAGCGGTATCTGCCTGTTTGTAGAGCTGAGTGTGCCGCTCCGTGTCGTGGCCAGCGACGCCATATCCTGCGATGAGCATGTCAGCCATAGCTTTTGAATCGCGGCATTGAATGTTGGACTAGGTGAGTCGTGTTTGGACTTTCAAACTAACAAGGTTGCAATTTTGCGCCTGTGGGAAGAGACGACGCCGACCGACACCCAGCGCTACCCAAGGGGAAGGCAAGTAGCAGCAGGCCGGAAGCACTGAGCATCAGGCGCGGGAGATCAGACCAAGCAAGAAGCAAAGAAGTGATGAGGACTGTTGGGACGAGAAAAGAGCAACTCGTCCGTAGTACCGGACGGCAAAGGAGGAGATGAGCTGATGCGGTGGCGGAATGGCAAGGTTTAGGGAATCAGAGAAGTCGTGGTCTTACCGTGCAGGAAAGAGGACTGAGCTCACGAGCGTCTCGCTTCTGCCGCAGCTGGCGAGCCTGGCGGAGAAGTTGCGATCGCCTGCCGTGCTGAGACCAAAAATCTCACTGACCGTGAGACCAAACGATCAAGGAGATATCACAGATCTTGCGTCACAGGCTTCGGGTACGCTGCTTCGAGAACAGACGGGCAGGCGGGGACAGGCGGGGTGTGTTGGAAAGGACTCAAGAGAGAAGGAAGTTGTCCATGGCTGGAGATGACGAGATCCACGACAAGAAGATGTGAGGGAAGGAAAGGAGAGAAAACGAGACGATGGGGCACAGGAGCCAAGCGGTCGAGGAAGCTGTCATGTCTTGCCGGCAGCCAAGTCTGCTCCTTCTCTCCTTCCCTCGTCGGCCCAGGCTGCAGCCCGCCTCTAGAGAGCTGCTAGCCGAACCGAGGGCAGTCGGTGAGCAAATGACGCATTGAAGTTGCAGGTGTCGTTGTCGTCAAAGGCGGCATGCATTCAGGCAGAGCCTGACGGGGCATCTTTAGCCTCATTGAGCATCTTCAGTCGGATGCTATCAATTGTGTTGTCCCGAGCATGGATGGAGTCCTTTGCGATCAGCGACAAGTGGTGGTTTCGAGGCTATCCATCACATATAGGCTAGCATCTCTTTAAAGGCGAACGCTTCGCCGAGTGCTCTGCGGGTACTCTTGAAGGTGAGCAGAGGCATCTGCATGCACCGTCAGATACCAAACCTCGCTGAGGGTCTCTGGCACTCTGCAGCATCATAGGGTGGCAGAGGGGTCATTCGTCGAACGCTCTGCAAGGAAGCGACTTACGAGACGCCTTGTGCGCGACAAGTTGGATCCCAGGTGCAACATTTCCATCTCCCCGTGACGCTGCGAACATCGAACATGGCCTGGGCATGACGTACATTGTTGTCGGTCTTACAATAATGGAAGATGGGAACGGCTTTAACTAGGTTGCTCTACCTACCCTACCTATCCATCTAGACAACACATTCGCATCTGCCGTGGCTCAGAGCAAGCACGTCCACAGCGGCTGGCTGACGCTAGGTAGGTAAGGCGTTGACCGCCTGCTGAAGTCCTTGTAGCATCGCAGTGCCAGGCCTCATAGGCACTGGCCCATCCACGCCGTAGCTTGGCAAAGTCATTTGCCATGAGAGGGCACGCAAACAAGACCGTATCGGGCAAGTTTCACTGGCAATCGACAATGCCGATGGGCGCCCCAACCCTTGGCCTGTCGCCTTGTATGCCGGCTACTATTGTGCGAGACGTGTAGCAGGCGAGGTCCATGAGCGACGTGACGTGACGACAAGTCCGTCGCAATCCGAATGGTCCAATGCCCTTTGATCTTTGGGAAGCTGTTGCACTCTGCTATCGCCTGGCTCCTTCAATGTCTGACTAGCCGCTCGACGATTGATTTTGGCATGCAGTAGACCGGGTCCACCGTTTCCATGCCTGGATAACCAAGGAGACTGAGCCCTGCAAGACCGAAACACGTGTGCCAGACGTCGACCATGTCACCAGGTCTGTCTGAGATGCCTCCCATTTCGGTGTCCTGACTTTGCAAGATGAACTTGATGAGAGCTTCGCGGTCGATCCAGTGCGTACGACGGATTATCGCGAGGCTGCTCAGCACCCACCAACTGTAGCAGACGTCTTCCCGCTTTTCTGGCCGGCCGTTGAGCCCTCCTCCGGGTGTTTGCCTCTCACTCAACCATCTGCCCAGCTTTTCCTCTTCAACGAGATCCAGGCGCCCGGCAATGCTCAGCGCAGCCAAACAGGTGAAGATCTGGCCCGAATGCGACTCGGCACCGGGTCTCACCCCGTAGCCGCCGTCGAAGTTGGCGCACGAGGCTATGTGAGCAACAGCGCTGTCCACATCGACTAATGACAGGAGGCCGAGGAGCGACAGCGCATTCAAGGCCACGTACAGGAAGCGCGTATCCTCTTCGCCCCATTCGTCGCCGTAGAAGCTGCCAGTCTTGCGATCCTGCAGGTTCGAGATGTCTTCATCTCACATCAGGCCAACGTTGATTACTATGCTGGGGAAGCTGACTCACACTGTCCGACCTTGGCTTTGCCTGGACCTCGAGTTTCCAGATCGTCCAGGGCATCGACCATGGCGAGAAGCTGTATAGCACTCCCGGTGGAGAGGATATGGGCGTCATGTCCCGGAGCCGCTCCGAACCCCCCATTCTCGTGCTGACAGGAGAGCACAAAGTCGATCGTCTCTCTGCGAGGAAGTCCATCTGGGCGTCCGAGGAGGTGGAGTCCGGTCAGGCCCCAGTACACGCCGTTGAGCCGCAAGTGTTCTGTCAGCCAGTAGTCCAGTTCATCTCTTCTTGTATCCAAGCTTTGAATGTATTTCACATGAGCCTCGGCGGCGAGCTTCAGCTCGTCGGGCAAAGCACTAGCCTGGGACATGGTGCTGAAGGGTAGACTGAGATGGATTCGTGTGTCTTTTCAGCGACCCAAGCTGAGCTGTAACTAGTGCCTAATAGCTAGCACAAGCCCGAAGTTCGATGATGGCTTCCACCTTACATAAGACGCCACGTGCCGGTTCCACCAGGAACACCGTCACAGCGAGGACCCTTGGAAGCGGCATCGCGCAGGTGATGTGGGGAGCGGACTCTGCTCCTTGCAGACGACTGTTAATTGTACCAAACAATGATTACAAGCGACTACTACAGCCCGCCAACACCCCCAACACCCATTCAGCCACGCTAGGTTTTGGACGCGCCTGACTGGACACCGACTTGAGCTCAGCAGCGGGACTGGGCCGCCAGCGCTATCCTCCCTGTTGCGAGAAACTACGAGACAGGGCCGCTGACTTCAGACGTGTCGGCGATGGCTGTGTTACCGGTAAGGCACCAAGGCGCATAGGAACGAGGGCATATTCGTCGACCAACAATCTGGGCACGGATCGGGCTGCACGTAGTGTAACAGCCATCTTTTAAGCATCACGATTAGGGTGTGCTCTTAGGCCGCCCCGACCGTCGTAGAACAGCGTCTACCTACCTTACTCGTGGTCGGAGAGTACTCGTGAAGCGCCCGAGCATGGCGGATGACCCGTTACCAATGCGACGATGCCGATGATTATGGGGTCCAAATGACATCTGGGCCACGGTTCAGGGATCGTCTCGATCCGGATCCGTTCCTCGCATAATAGGATGCACGAGTTGTTCGCAGTGTATTTGTACGGACGGACTCGTACGTATGGAAGGCTACCCCGGACCACGATGACAAATGGCGATGCCGAATGCAGGCGATTGGTGCGAGGAGGTGAGCTGAAGCAACAAAAGGGACCGTTCTTGGTGCGCGTCGCAGCCTCAGTTGGTCGGCCCATCCAAGCGCAAGAAGGCTTTGGATGGCGCGGCGTGCCTGCAAGGTGTCGTTGATGCCGCGACGGCATCAAGCCCTCAATGCACCGAGTTGATGCATTCGCGAGGGGTGGGTCAGCACAAGGTGCCGACGCGGGATGCCATGAGAGGCGTTCCAACTTCTTGCGCCCAGCCCCTGAGTGCGTGGCTCCCCAGCTGCTGGCAGAAAACGCACGCATTGAGGTGCGCAGAGGTGGCGCTGCGAGACTTCTACAGGCGGCGTGGACCGCGCAGGGGCCAGTGGGTTGGAACCGCACCCCTGAAATGGGCCCACGGACTGTTTCAGATCTCTGTGACGGGCAGTGGCCACCTCAGTCATTCACCAAGGAGGGGCCCAAAGGGGGCGCCGGTTGGGGGAGCAGCTGAAGGGCAGCGCCGCGAGCGGCAGATAAAACCGATGCCATGGTTGTGCTGCTTCATCGTCCTGGCCTCATGTCACCACCCTAACCCTGACGTGCTGCGTTCCACCTGTTGGGTGACGACCTGAGCCGTGCTGTTGGATTCCGGCGCTTCACGTCGCTGTGACCCTGACGGACAAGCATTGTGCGCAGTCGAGCAACGAGCATCGCGACACTGACAGAAGAGGCAGCCCCCGTCTTCGTCCTGTCGCTCGACCTTGCTGCTCGCAGCGACAACGAGACCGCCGTGCATCTTTGCAACATCCTCTTGCCTGCGCTTGCGCCCGCGCCGTCATCTCCCTGGCCGCCCCCCCCTTATCATGCCCATTGACGACGCGCGTGGCAGACTGAGCACCAGCATCGGCATCGTCTCCCTCGTCGGCCCACGTTGCCGAAGTGCCGCAGGGTCACCACGTCGTGCTTCTCGCCGGCGCCGCGGTGAGCGTCTCTTGCCGCGTATCCTCGGTCCATTCCTTTGACGCTTTCATCACCTGGTTTGGCGCAACAGCCGTCCCGCCGGCCACAACCAGGCAGCCCGACCGCCGCCACGCCTAGAGCCGCTGCGGGTGCGGCGTCGACGACCAATCTTGCATAGGCAAGGCAAGGTAGGTCTTATTTGGGCATCGCAAGCAGGGCACGCCATCCTTACTGGGTGTTGGCCAAGTCACGGTCGCGTCCCTGCAGCACCGGCACAGGCGCAAGCGCAGGCGCAGTCGCCGACGACCACTTCAGGCACGGCACGCCAGGCACAGGACGAAGCTGCTCAGCCCAGCCCGGCCTAGGCATCCCGCGGCTCGACATGGGACGCAAGCCAACGCCGCAGCCGCTCATGCTGGCCGAGTCCAACACGGGCTCCCTGGACGGCGCCGGCGACTGCGAGCCGACGTCTTCTGAAACGGCAGCGCGGGGCGTTCCGCCTGCCGACTCCAGCAGATCGCCCATCTCGCAGCGCTCGTCTCCTTGCACCAAGCTCACCTCCACGCGGCCACAGACCGGGAGGCCTGCCCTGCCGCCTGCGAACGATTTTGATCAGCAACAACCACATGCAGAACTGCGACAGCAGCAACATCACCACCACCAGCCTCAGCCCTCCCGCGACAACGCTTCCGCGACGCCTACGCACACTCCAATCTCCTCTGCCCCGGAGCCGCCCCAAGGCCCGGTTCCCTCGCAGCCCGCGATACGACAGCTTGCGACCGAGGGCAAGCGGCCCACGAAGAGTGGTTTCTTCCACTTCAATAAATCCTCCAAGAGCGCCAACCAGCTGCTGATTCCGACCACCCAACTTCACCCCGCCTCCCAGGAACCGGTGGCGTCGACGGGGCGCAACGAAGCAAGAGCTCCAAAGGACGGAGGTACGTACGAGCCAACTTAAAAAAAGAGAATCCCCGCCTTGAACAAAGCGCACTACGTATAACACACATCACCGCGCCACTCTCGTCTTGCTTCGCATTCAATTCTTCTGCTACTGTGGCCCTCTTCCCTCCCGTCGTAAGATCATCAGGCCCTAACGTTATGCCCGCTTGACAGGCTCACCTTATGCGCATGACTCCCTTCAAAAGCCCTCGACGCCGATCCCGTCGCGCTCCGAACTATCGTTATCCTCCGTCGGCGACCACGAATTTGCTTCATTATCCTCCCCTGGCAAGAGGGGCAAGTCCAAGACTTTCGGCCTCCTCGGTCGCAGCAGGTCGGCGCGCGAGGACAAGGACAACGGCAGCCCCAAGGCCTCGCCTGTGCAGCTTCCTGCCGCATCTACCAGGACTGACCTGTACGACAGTCCCCAGCCTCTCCGAACCGCACCTGTTGCTCAGGATCGAGCTTTCCGAGACATGATGAACTCTACGATTCGAAATCGGTCTGAAGACCGCGCGCTCGGCCGAGATACTGCTTCCGTCAGGGACATGGCCGGCGAGCTGGATCAACGAGCCATGTCCTCCTCCTTGAGAGAGCATGGTGGCTCAACATTCCTGAGTGGACTGAGGAGCTCGTCGACGAGGGCTGCTGATATGATAAGCAAGGGTCTCTTTGGCAAGGGCTCACGAAGTGGCAGTGCCGCCGACAAGGAGCCCACCATCGATGACGAGCACTACGTCCTCAAAGTCATCAATCTGCCTTTGGTGGAGCAGACACGACTGACGCGCATCTCTAAACGACTGGAGAACTCACGGGACAAGACCGAATTCTGGATGCCCGCATTTCCCTGGAGAGCGATTGATTATCTGAATTACAAGGGCTGTGACGTGGAAGGGCTGTACCGTGTCCCGGGCAGTGGGCCTCAGATCAAGAGATGGCAGAGACGTTTTGACGAGCGTAAGTGTGTCCCGCGTTATACTGACTGCGTGGGGACTGGTAGACTGACTGGAGAATGCAGAGTACGACGTGAACTTGTTTGAAGCAGACGATCTGTACGACATCAACATTATTGGCTCGATGCTCAAAGCGTGGCTGCGACAACTTCCCGATGAGTTGTTTCCTAAAGAGGCCCAGGACCGAATAGCCCGAGAATGCGCAGGTTCGACCGAAGTCCCGCAGATGCTGATTGAGGAGCTCTCGAAACTGTCTCCGTTTAACTACTACCTCCTCTTTGCGATAACGTGCCATCTCAGTCTTCTCCTGGCACATTCCGAGAAGAACAAGATGGACTTTAGAAATCTGTGCATTTGCTTCCAGCCATGCATGAAGATTGACGCATTCTGCTTCAGGTTTTTGGTGTGCGACTGGAGAGACTGCTGGAAGGGCTGCAAGAGTGAGGCCAAGTTCATCGAAGACGAATACCTGCTCTTCGACCAACCTCCACCTCGAGGACTGTCCGAGCCGCAGCGGCCGTCGCAAAATGAGAACACTGAGGGAGGCCTCCTCTCCTCTCCAGGCAGCTGCGAGCTGTCTACCAACGGAAGCGGCGATCGAACGGGACCGTCGAAGAAGCATCGCCATCAGCTATCAGGATCAAACCCCAGCACTCACTCCAACGCATCGTCCATTTCTACGAACGCGAGTGTTCATCACAATCACAACGGCAATCACAATGGTGTCGACACGTCTCGGGACCTGCGGCCATTGTCGCCCATCAAACCGCTGTCACCAATTGGCTTCTAAGCCCTAGAGCGAAACATCTCAGGGTCTCGAATTCCGTCTTGTGTGGCAATGAAATCCAATAAGTGCTCATAGGTATATGCCTTTGGCACGTACTGGCTGACGACACACGCCGTCCACGACAGCCTGCCATTTACTCCTTGGGTTTCCAAAGGGTTGGAGACCCCTTGAGGTCGTTTCTTCCAATAGCAAGGGCAGTGAAGGGAGAATTTTCTATGTGCAGCCTGCTTGTTTCGTTCTTCGCTGCAAGCCAGCTGCCAGCTCCGTCGTTTGGTATACCCCTGGTATCGCGAGTCTTTTATCGCAACATGACCGGTCCGCATGTCATTTACCATGCTATCTGCTCATTTTCTTCTTCTTCTTTTGGCTCAGTGGTTGCATCAAGCCCTCGTTTCGTGGCTCTGGAAATGAGTTGAATATCCGGCGGCACTGCGAGTCTTCAGCCCTTTTCTTGTGTGGCAAAGTGTTCATTTTGGAGGAAGTTTCAGCGATAAAGGTCACGATGCGGGCTGCACCAACACAAGTACCATGCATTGCCTTTGCAACTTCTGGTTGAAGGCCATGTTTATGGCCCTCGTGTACGATACCGGATTTGGAGACGTAATTTGGAGCCGTGCGCTATTCATTGGAGAGACACGGGAGGAGCCGACGCAAGGTTACAACGGAGGCAGTATGACCGAAATGGAATATGTTGTCGCCGCCCAAAGACCTGTCTTTGTACAAAATGCCTGACACGTTGTGCCAACTCCAAACTCCATGACCTAAACGCCGTGACCATGCTATCCGGCGAATTAACAAGTACTTTTCGACGTTGACGACGGAGTGTGCCTCTCAAGCCTTCTTGCCGGCCTTGTCTACGGCACTTCGCTCATTCTTTCTCTGCTTCCTCTCGTTGCGCTGGATTCTTTCTTTCCTCTCCCGTCTGCCGTCATTTCGCATGCTCGTGCCCTCCTTTCTATCCTTCTCCTTGTCCATGTCGACCTCGACGAGCCAGTCGCCCTCGCCCTTCTTGTTCAATGCCTGGTACCCCCACTTCCGCTTCCACTCCTTGGTGTCCTCGTCAAAGGCCAGGTTTCGGCGCTGCTCCCTCGTCTTGGGCTTGATGCCCTTCTTGGCGGCGAAGCGCTCCCACTTGGTCGGGGGCTTGGCCTCGGGGACGGGCTTCTCGCGCGGGAGGCGCGTGGTGGGCTGCGGGAGCGTCAGGAGCACGCCGTCGGTGGTTGAGCCGAGGGGGCAGGTGGTGAGGAGCTGGTTGATGAGGGACTGGGCGCCGTCGCGGGCGACCTCGGCGAGGGACTGCTCGAGGGACGAGTGGTCCAGGGTGATGGAGTTGGGGTCTTGCGCGAGCAGGTAGCCAAGGTCGAAGGTGTACGGCGTCGGCTTTTCGACTGCGACGGCCAGCTTGGGTTTCGCGCCGGGGAGCGACATGGTTGCGATGTTGTTGGGCGAGGCTTCGCCTGCTGCTTATGGAACCTGTTGAAGTTTTCAAGAGCACACAGAAAACCACGGAATGGCTTTGCACTGGATGAATTGGGAAGCAGGATGTCGGACCAACAAGGGACTTTTTCTTAGATGGGGGACCCTCGATTTTTTGCCCACGGATCTTGGAGCAGAGGTCTGTCGGATCACCGGCACCGGATTTTCCGGCGCGCGGCCAATGGTGCGTGGTGGGCGTGGTGCAGTGCCGACCCCTGCAACTTCCTGGCGTGTCGCTATTACCTCGCTGGAGATTTTTGCCAGTACGGCCTCATAGCTCAAGGTGCCGACAGCAGAGCGACAACAGCTGGCCCAGTTGGCCTCGATACGGCGCTTTACGAAACGATTCGCCGTCTCATGCGAATTTGCTCCCCATACGCCTTCTCAGAAGAGCCGTCATGGCGTCCGCAAACGCTCTGCGGAGCCTGCTGAGGCCGTCAATCCCCGTCGCGCCTCGAATCCAGCCCATCATGCTCGCCATGGCCGCCTTCTCGACCAGCTCCGCGCTCGCCGCCGCCCCTCCCCCGACGATCAAGAGTCGGAGAGATCTCCCAAAGAAGACCAAGAAGACGTACAAGAAGAAGTCCAACATTGTGGCTGTCAAGAAGCCCAATGCGGGCGAGCGCAAGGCATTCCGGAAGCGCATCCAGCTCAGCAACAACAGCGCCCTGCCGGTGCCGGGGCTCGGCGAGCTGACGGCCGAGGCGATGGCGAGTGGCGAGAGCAAGGGCAAGATGCTTGCCATCCCCGATCAAGTTGTCGACCAGCTCCGGGCGCTCGAGGCTTTCAAGACGACGCAGACGTGGAGCCTGTTCCGGCGACCACATTTCTTGGTGCGAGACGAGACGGTGGAGCTTATGAGCAGACTTGAGGCCTCAAAGGAGCAGGGAGAGGCGCTGAAGTGTGTTCTGACGGGCAGCCGACTGTCCGGCAAGAGCTTGGCCATGCTACAAGCCATGTCCCATGCTCTGCTCAACGGCTGGGTTGTCATTCACATCCCCGAGGGTAAGGCCCGACGTTCCCTGCTCGCGAGTCTCGAGGGTTTGCTCACAGATTTTCTAGGCCAGGACCTCACCAACGGAAACACCGAGTACTCGCCCATCGCAGACACCGAGCCCATGCGATTCGCCCAGCCCGTGTACTGCTTGAGGCTCATCCAGAACATCTACAAGGCCAACAAGGCCATATTGGAGAAGCTCCAACTCCAGAAAGACTGGTCCAAGTTCACCAACCTGAAGCAAGGCGCCACACTCGCCGACCTGGCGCTCAGCGCAAAGGAGAGCGAGCACGCTTGGCCCACACTCAATGCTCTGTGGACGGAGCTGATCCAGCCGGGACGGCCACCTGTGCTCTTTGGCCTCGACGGCCTCTCGCACATCAGCAAGATCAGCGAGTACCGGGACCCGTCGTTCAAGCAGGTGCACTCGCACGACCTTAGCCTCGTCGGCATGTTCGTCGACGCGCTGTCGGGCAAGACGAAGCTGCCCAACGGCGGCGCCGTCCTCGCCGCTACCTCGGCCAACAACGCGCACCGACACCCCTCCCAGGAGCTCGTCCTCTCGCAGCTCGAGGCCGGGCAGGCCGGCAAGGAGGTGCCCACGCCGGATCCGTACGAGCGCAAGTACGACGAGCGAGTATACGACGCGCTCAAGAACAGCCACGTGCTGCGGCTCGAGGGCGTGTCCAAGGACGAGGGCCGCGCGCTGATGGAGTACTGGGGCGCCAGCGGGCTGGTCAGGAGCGAGCTCAACACGCGGACCGTGTCCGAGAAGTGGGCGCTGGGCGGGCACGGCATCGTAGGCGAGATGGAAAGGGTGTCGCTGATGACGATGCGCATGTAAATCTAGTGTACCGCCTAGACCTCTGTACTATTACCACCATGCGTTGCACATTACCTGTCCACCCTGGGGAATAAGATGTTTGCTTCTGGCGTGTGCTGGACGTCCCATGCGCCGTGTCAGGCGATGGAGCCACTTTTCCAGGTGCCTAGGCCAACGGGAATTTCATGGAACATCACTTCCATCTGTAAGCCCTCACAACAGCTTCAGACTGAGAGATGCAAGCTACCACTGCCGACACAGTCGGTCCCGGCATACAAAGCTGTGAGAGTGGTCTGACGCTCATCCATGACTTCATCAGCGAGGAGGAGGAAGCGACCATGATTGCGACCTTTGAGGGCGCATGCCCCGAATCCAAGACGGCGGCAATGGCCGCCAGGAAGCGTCTCAGTCAGCACTTTGGCTACCACTTCGACTACACCACGTTTGGAGCCTCCGAAACAACCTTTACGCCTCTGCCACAGTACATGGAGGCTCTGCTGCCGCGTCTGCCGGTGCAAGATCGGATCCCAGATCAGTTCACCATGCAGTACTACCCCCCGGGGGCCGGGATCCCGCCGCACGTCGACACGCACTCGCTGTTCGGCGAGGCGCTCTACAGTCTCTCGCTCGGGAGCTGCGTGCCCATGCAGTTTCGCAGGTGCAACGCGAGAGACGCGCGGCGGATGAGGCTCCCAAAGAGATCCCTGGCCGCGGACTCTGAGCCTCTGGAAGCCTCGACGGCCAGCAAAGCGGAACCTAGCTCTCCCCGACCGCCCGAGATGGAGGATGCCCAAGACGCATTCGAGCTGTCTCTCCCGCCTCGGTCTCTCTTGGTCATGATGGGTCCGTCGAGGTATGGCTATACTCACGGCATCAGGGGGCGCAAGACGGACCAGGTCGATGGTCAAACGGTCGCTAGGGCTGGGAGGTACTCACTCACCATGCGCACCATCAAGAGAGGTGCGGACATCGGTTGCGAGTGCGACTATCCTGGGGTCTGCGACGCTAGGATAGCGGAAGAAGCGGAAGAAGCGGCAAAGGCACGGACGCCTTGAACCATCGACACCTCTGGATGTGAATCTTCCCCGGGCGAAGAGGATGGCCGCCTTTCCGGACCTTGCCTTTACCAATTAACCATGCGACGCTGGACCGTCTTGGCTGCCTCTACGCGAGCGATCGAGGAGCGGCGCATTACACACAACTTGATCCATTCTTCATCTTCCATGACAAGCGAATCTAGCGACACATCCCTCCCCGTCCCACCCTTGTACCCAGAACGCCAGACCAGCTCCGAAACCCAGACACGACGCACCTCAGCCAGCGAGAACGACGTCTCACTCGTCCATGCCATCTTCGCGGTCCTCGTTGCCAGCAGTGACAAACACCAGTCTCGTGCCACCGCCAGCCGTTTGCCAGACCTGAGAGGAAAGATTAGCGTACTGCTGAGGGCTTGGAGTAGTGTCACGGTGTCGTTGCAGCTTACGTCTAGAGTGGTATACTCTTCCAGGGCACTCAACCACTGGTCCTCGGTGTAGCCCTTTGCAATGACGCGCTCCTTGACCTTGCGCATATTGAGCTCCACACCCAGATCGTCGTCCTCGTCGGCGTCGTCGGCGCGGCAGGCGCCCTGGTCGGCGAGCGCCTTGACCAGGTTGTAGATCCTGCTGCTGGCGTTGAGGCCCCGGCGGCCGGTGCCAGTCTCCGAGTTGAGGCTCTCCTTGCTGGCTTCGATCAACCGCAGCGCCTCGTCGACGTCGTCCTGCGAGACTTGGTTGCTGAAGCGGAGACGGGCGAGGGCTTGCGCGAGGCGGACGACGCCCAGGAGGGTACGCGGGGTGGTGTGGGTGAACTGCTTGCCAGTCTTCTCGGCGCGCTTCTGCTGGTCTCGCAAGCGGACATACGTCTTGATCATGTAGTCCGAGACAGACTCGGGCACAACCGGTCGGTAGGTCCGGGCCTGGGCAACGTAGGAGCGCACCTCGTGGGGTGTGAAGACGATGTTGTCGGTGCCGATGTCGGGATGGCGACTATGCATGTGAACAAAGGCGACGTGCTTGGCGAGCTGCTCGTCAGAGTCGCGCGAAGGGGTATCAAGCAGCAGGAAGATGACATCGAAACGAGAAAGGAGGGCAGCCGGGAGGTTGATGTTCTCCACCGGGGAGATGCGAGGGTTGTATCGTCCGTAGACGGGGTTGGCGGCGGCGAGGATCGAGGTGCGGGCGTTGAGTGTCGTGGAGATGCCAGCCTTGGAGATGGAGATGGTCTGCTGCTCCATGACTTCGTGGATGGCGGTCCGGTCGTTTTCATCCATCTTGTCGAATTCATCGATGCAGCAGATGCCGTTGTCGGCCAGGACCAGGGCACCACCCTCGAGAACCATCTCGTCCGTGACGGGGTCGCGCATGACTGCGGCAGTCAGACCGACACCACTACTTCCGCGACCGGACGTGTAGACGCCTCGAGGGGCGACCTTTGAGATGTATTTGAGCAGCTGAGACTTGGCCACACCGGGGTCGCCCATCAAGCACATGTTGATGTCGCCGCGAATTTTCATCCCGTCGCCCATCTCCTTAGTAACACCACCAATCAGCAGAAGTAACAGAGCCTTCTTGACGTCAAGATGGCCGAAAATCTCGGGGGCAATGGACTTGGCGAGAAGTTCGTAGACCTGCCCAGTCTGCCTGTACTTGTCGATTCGCCGGACGAGCCGCGGGTCAATGATCATCTCGCTGTAAGCCTTCTTGTGCTGCTGAACGTGGTGCGCCTCGAGGAAAGTGTCGGTCAACAGACCAGCCTTCATGGCCTTGAAACCCGTGTATGGGGTAGGCAGGAAGATTCCAGAGATGTCGACCACATCGCCGGGGTTGATCTTGCGGACCAGGCTACCGGAGCAAGAAACGGTGAGTGACCGGGGGATTTGCCCAATGGGGACCTGCTCGGCCATCTCCTGGACCTTGACCTCCTGGAAAGGCAGGAACTTGGATGCCCTCGTCGAGGGATTCAGCTGACCCTTGGACTGATTCCTCTTGCAGTCCTCGGAGGGGCACATTGTCAAAGGGCCGTACTCCCTGTCGGCGACAGGCTGGAAGATCTCGCAGCCGCAGCGGTCGCAGGCATAGGCGCTGACCTGCACAATGGGCTTGACATCGGAAACGCGAGTCGCAATGGCTCGGACCGTGATCAGATTGCCGAGATGCTCGCCGCGGACTTGTCGGACGGCGAGCGCCTTGGCAGGCTCATCCAGAGTGCCGGAGCGAGGCTTGAAGACGAGGGTGTAGCGGCGGATCAGCTCAGCAGGGAACTTGTCTTCCTCGACTGTGGGGTCTCGCTCTGCAACCTCTTGAAGCTCTCGGTTTCGCGCTTGCCGACGCGCCATCAGGACGTCGAGGACGTCATCCTTGAAGCTAGACGGGCCTCGGGTCAGTTGGGCCTCTACGACATGGCCAGGTGCTACGCGTCTTACCTGACTTCTGTGCTAGGTTCTGGCAGGACCTTGTCCACGGCTCTGGACATGATCTCGACGTAGTGCTTGGTGTTCATCTCAATGGAGTCGATGAGCCTCAGGCTCTCTTCGCCTTGCTTTTCCCACTGAAAGCTTGTCAGCCATCTTGCAAAGGGACGGTGGAAGCCGCGACATACCGTGGCCAGATCATCCAGATCGATCGTTACTTCATCGACGGTGCGATCCGCCAGCTTTTGCAGTGTCTCTTTATACTTGTGCTCGGGGGCTCTCCGACTCTGCTTTTGCTGGCGGCGGCGAGCGGGGGCCGTCTCGTCGTCGTCGTCCATGAAATCATACTCGTCGCTGAGGTCGTCTTCGTCAATCGTAATGTCGCCCATAGCGGTTGCGATTGTGTGCTCGGGCGACGTCTTGAAGCCCGTCAGGAATTCCTCGAACGCCTCTGCAAACAGTTAGACAAGACTCAAAGACATTGGGCGCAGGAGCAGGTGGAGCCGACTTTGTTGCTCGTCATAGCTGACGGGAGCCTTGAACTCGCGGAGCGCCATCCTGAAGAGTCGTTGACGGAGATGCCGGGTGCTGACGGCGCCTTCGATGGTGAGCTGAGGTGGGAGAAGAGGGATGCGCAGTCGCGACACGAGACGCAGGCCTGGATGCACAAATCGGTGGGCTGGGGAGACATGCAGGGATGTCGGACAGGGCTGCGGCGGCTCAGGCCAGCCCAAGGTGGTGGCATCGCGAATGCCGCAGACGCGCCTTTTCGCGTCGCGCGTCGGCACCGCCACGGCCCTCGTTAAAGTGGTCTGCGCCACTGTGGCGTCCATCTCCTGCTCTTCCGGGGCAGGCACAGGGGGGGAGGAGCTGCTTTCGGAGCTTGGGAATTGGGGAAGGAGGGGCGGGATCTCCACAGCGCCGTCGGCACGTGTGCCTTACCTCGGCCTGCGGCGGGAGACTGCGACGTCGTCACTCGCCGCCCAAGCATCGCATCGCGTCGCAACTCTCGATTCTGCAGTCGCATTCGCTCGCAGCTCGCCAACGCGAACGGTGCCTGCCAGAGACACGGGCCACCGAGTCTGCAAGTTCGCCATGGCTCCCGGGAAGAGCGCGCAGTCCACCGCAGCCGAGCTGTCGCTCGTCCACCTCCAGAACTGCCTGGTCAACCTGCCCTCGTCGCTCGTTTCGTTGCTCGTCAACGTCAATACGGTCAGCCATTGCTTCGACCTCGCGGTGCTGCTGCATAGCTTTGCTAACGATGCCCGATGCAGCCTGTCCAGAATGTCATTGTCGAGCTCTCCTTTCGCACTCCTCCAGGCCCCGGACAGTCCAGCGCGAGTGCGCCGCCGCCGTCCATCTTCCTTGGATGGACAGGCATGCCCAGCAAGAGGAGGGCGGCGCCCCTCGTTGGTCGCGACGGATTGGCCACCTCAAGAGGCTCGTCGCGCGACCAAGAGATTCAGGTGGTCGAGATGGATGCCGCCCTGGCCGGCACGCTCGAACTCTCCGATGGCCTGAAAGTCATAGCCACCATACACGTCGATCCCCCAATGGCGCACACGATCAACATCGAGCCCTTGACCCCGGAAGACTGGGA
The DNA here is from genome assembly GCA_024340015.1 of Tolypocladium ovalisporum. Taxonomy (NCBI): domain Eukaryota; kingdom Fungi; phylum Ascomycota; class Sordariomycetes; order Hypocreales; family Ophiocordycipitaceae; genus Tolypocladium; species Tolypocladium ovalisporum. The sequence continues at coordinate 713,240 of JALHBZ010000174.1, read as the reverse complement.
GATTATCGAGCTCCACGCGACGTTCCTCGAATTGAACCTCCAGTCGCAGGTTCGAGCCCTTCCAAATCCCGGTTACATGCTCAACGGCAACACACCCGTGGCTCCTCATCCATTGACGCTCCATCTGTCCTTGACATCAACCGCAAGCGTCAAGGTCGTGTCGCTGGACCCTGCACCACCCGCAGATACCCCATTTGTGAAGCTGTCGCCCAACGCCGAGGTCATTGTTGCACCGAAGATGAGGGCCAAGAGCTCTCAAAGCACCGGCGACCACCGCAGCGTCGCAAGCACGTCAAAGTCCAGGCGCAGCGGAACCAGCACCGTCCGGAAACGGAATCCCCGAGATGAGCCGAGGCCAACAATGTTCCTCAGGGCCATAGACAGGGCGTCGTGCAACGATTGGTTTGATGATGGCCCGTTGTGTACGGACCTCAGTGTGTGGGTTGATCGAGATCTGCTCTTTTCAAACACCTTCAGAGGCATCAACTACGTGGTAGTAGACGTCATCAAGCCCGCTGGACTCCAGAAGCCGCAAGCCGAGGACGGAACCGCGCCTACTGCGACCCTAGCTTCGTCCAAGATCGTGGCGAATCTCAGACCCTGGGACGATCCACCCAACGGCCAGAGCGTAGCCCTGTCATCGGCTCTTTGTGCCGCGCTTGGGTGTCCGGGCATCGTTGGTGGTGTTGTCAAGATTCAGGCTGCCCCACAACAGCTGCAGCGCGGCAGCGTACAGCAAATCAAGGTCTTTCCATTCGCTGTCGGGTCAAAAGCCAGCGAGGGCTTGCGGTTTGGCAGCGAGACCAAGGCCGAGAAGGAAGAGTCTGCCAAGAGGTTCAGGCGCATATATACGGACTCGAAAGGTGCCCCGGGCCTGCTGCGGGGCCCCATCACAGATGGTATCGTTGTCGGGCTGTACGACGAGCTGGAGGCTCCTCAAGGATGGGAGGGCGGCGTCGTGAAGTTTGAGTACAGCACAGAGTTCGCTTCGCAAGAGAAGAACAAGGACGGGGCTCTCTGGATGGCGAGCTTGGACCCCAAGATCCAAATCGACTTCCAACATCCACAACCACGGCCACCCTGGATGCTCGGCACCGATCTGTTAGAGCTGCAGCCGACCACAAGCTCATTATTGGTGGGCATCGACGCTCTACTGGCAAACCTGCAGTCGCAGCTGGCGCACATGTCGTCGGTGCTGCTGACAGGGTCTATGGGGTCGGGAAAGACCTCCGTGGCAAAGTACATGGCAGACAAGCTGCGTCGGGAGACTCTCTTTTACACCGTGTACTTCCCCTGCCGCAAGTTGGTCACTGATGAGACGAGAATATCCACCATCAAGGAGACGCTGAATCGCATCTTCATGTCGGCAAGCTGGGGAGCACGCCTTGGCGGGACGGCGCTCGTTGTACTCGATGACCTCGATAGGCTGTGTCCTGTAGAGACGGAGCTCCAAGTTGGCAATGACAATGGCCGGAGCCGGCAGGTCAGCGAGACGATACGGTCCGTTGTGCGACAGTACTGCACGAGGGACAGCGGCATCGTCGTGCTGGCCACGGCCGAGGGAAAAGACTCGATGAACAATGTCGTCGTCAGTGGCCACGTCCTTCGCGAAATCATCGAGTTGAAAGCTCCCGACAAGGAAGCAAGACGGAGAGTCATGGAAGCCATTGTGAGACAAGACGCGGTAGATGAAGAGGATGACGACGGACATGCGAGCGACATCAGTCGGCCGTCGACTTCCGACGGCAGCGCAATCGCAGAGACGGGTGACGCCTGGATGCACGGTTCGGATCAGCAGCATCCAAAGCTCAAAGCCGGCGGCTTCCTCCTCGACTCGGACCTTGACTTCCTCGATATTGCAGGGCTGACCGATGGCTACATGCCGGGGGACCTGACAGTCTTCGTGTCCAGAGCGAGGAACGAGGCCGTCATGCGCTCCATCAGCGAGTCACCGTTGGATACCAAGGCTAGCGCCATTCACCTCTGCCGGGCTGATTTCGACAGGGCCCTAAAGGGCTTCACGCCTGCGTCTCTACGTAACGTGCCGCTGCAGAGCTCGACGACGACGTTCAAGTCTATTGGCGGCCTGCAAGAAACGCGCAAGGTGCTCCTCGAAACGCTCGAGTATCCCACCAAGTACGCCCCCATCTTCGCTCAGTGCCCGCTTCGCCTGCGATCTGGCCTTTTGCTATACGGCTACCCCGGCTGCGGCAAGACTCTACTTGCCAGTGCCGTTGCGGGCGAGTGCGGGCTCAATTTCATCAGCGTCAAGGGGCCTGAGATTCTGAACAAGTACATTGGCGCGTCGGAGAAGAGCGTCCGAGACTTGTTTGATCGAGCGCAGGCTGCGAAACCTTGCGTTCTCTTCTTCGACGAATTCGACTCCATTGCGCCCAAGAGAGGCCACGACTCCACGGGCGTCACAGACCGGGTGGTGAACCAACTGTTGACCCAGATGGACGGTGCTGAGGGGCTCTCGGGAGTTTACGTCTTGGCAGCAACGTCGCGCCCAGATCTCATCGACCCGGCGCTCCTTCGCCCCGGCCGCCTGGACAAGAGTCTGCTTTGCGACATGCCGGCGCTGGAAGACCGGCTGGACATTCTCAAGTCTCTGTCCCAAAAGGTTAGGCTGGGAAGCGAACTTGGTGAGTCTGATGATGCGATGACGGAGATTGCGCGCCGAACGGAGGGGTTCTCCGGTGCAGATCTTCAAGCACTCGTGTCCAATGCCCAGCTCGAGGCCATTCACGAGGTCCTCGATGTCAACGCTCCGGCCTCCAAATCCCGAAAGGGGGCAGGCCACGACTCTGGTGCACGAAGCTCCACTCCCAGCTTCGTGCAGTTCCGCTACGGCACCGGTGCTTCTGCCGCCAATGACACAGCCGTCCCGCAAAGCAAGTCCGCCGCGCTCGTCGAGAATGCGGCCATCACGTCCAAGCTAGAGCAGATCAGGCTCTCCCGCAAGAAGGAGAAGCAAGCGCGCAAAGGCCCTGGTGCCGCGACAGATGACAAGGTCCAGGAGCCGGCGGAGGACAGGGAAGTGGTCATCGAGCTGGCTCATCTTGTCAAAGCGCTAGAGAACACGAGGGCCAGTATCAGCACGGATGAGAAGGCTAGGCTGCAGAGGATTTATCGAGAGTTTGTCGTGGGTAGGAGTGGGCAGATGAAGGATGGGCAGGGGAGCATGGAAATCGGCGGGAGGAGCAGTCTAATGTAGACGAGCCACGGTACATGTATGTGTAAGATAATTCGTCCATGATGGACGTTGGCAATATGGGGGGCTGACAGCCTTCTACTTCCATGGATTATCAAGGAGCGCAGCCCTGGAGGATCATGACGTTTTCGGCATCACTTCCTGAGCCAGCGCCAGGATTCTGTCGTGGACATCCCGATGAGCGGCCAACAGGCCCCGATTGTTGCTCAGATAGCGCCCAGCGCCAAAGTCGACGGCCTTGCCATCCACATCCGTCACCCTGCCGCCGACCTCGGTGTAGATGAGCTGCGCGCCGGCGTGGTCCCACACGCACGACCGGTTGCCCGGCACACGCACGAGGACGTCGCCGCCGCCGACGACGAGCGCCGCGTACCGCACGTGCGAGGACCAGACGTCAGTGCCGGGGAACGGGGCGGCGAGCCGTGCGGCGAGCCGCTGCACGGCTGCGCGGCTCGACGGCGCGTTGAGCGACGAGTCGACAAAGTGTGCGTCTGCAAGACGCGCCGGGGCATGGCGTCGCGGCAGGGCGCGCGGGATGAGCGGGCTCGAGGGCGAGGGCAGGGAAAAGATGCTCGCGCCGCCACCGGCTACGGCGGAGAGCATGATGCCCAGGCCGTCGGCGTCGACGCTGGACTCGTGGATGCGCCCGGCGTCGTCGAGCTTCAGGTTGGGATAGGCGACGACGGCGACGACCTCCCTGCCGTGCTCGACGAGGGCCAGAGAGACGGCGTACTGCTCGCCGCGCAGAAACGTCGCCGTCCCATCGACGGGGTCCATGACCCAGAAGCGAGAGCTCGGGCCTCCTGTTCCGCGGCCGCCCAAGTCGATCAAGTCGAGCATCTCCTGCACCGACGCCTGCTGCGGAGGGGCGTCGCCCGCGTTCACCTGCGTCGCCGCGGCGAACAGCTCGTACACCCTCTCCCTGAGGCCCGCGTCGCGCCGCAGCACCTCGGCGTCCTCCTCGCCGACAAAGGTGGTCCCCTCGTCGTCGGGGAACGCGGCGCGCAGGATGCTGGTCATGAGGGCTTGCGCGGCAAAGTCGGCGACGGTGACGGGCGAGGCGTCGTGCTTGGACACCTCGGTGACGCGGGAGAGCACGCGCTTGGTGAGCTGCGCGGCGCGGTGGACGGCGGCCTCGGCGATGTGCCGCTCACGCTCCCAGGGTTGGGACATGGTGGCGAGAATGGCTGTGAGTATGCGATTGAGTGAGTGAATGGTGGTTCAGGATCTGGAGGTGAGGTTGTCGTCAGGACCGGCCCCACTATTTGTAGAACCGAGATCCGCAACCGAAGAGAACACATGAGGAAATGTGTGTTCAGAGTCTTTCATTGATTACAATCAAGCCTTGCCCCTATTTGCGAGTTTGCCGGTGCGTGTCCAGCGATCATACCATGGCAGACTCCTCAGCTCGTTTCTGAACTGTTTGTTGCCTCCCCCGCGCCCCACGATGTCCAGACTCCAGAGAGCGTGAGACAGTCATGCAAATAGCTTCCGAGTCTCCAGCATCTTGAGACAGGTCACGGTGTGTCCACGTGAGATGTGAATATTGCACAAATCCATGAATTATGCGAGTCAGGCAGTGCTGCAACTCCATGAAAGCAGTCCCAAATGCCTCATGCTGTCATTCCTCCGTGTATATCCTCGACCACTCGCTTGTCCCGACCGCAATACATGGCGAGGCCCCTGTGCCTCGGCGAGCACTGGGAACCCATGCTGACTGAGTAAGATCGAGCCCGCTCAAGCGCATCAAGAAACAAAATAGGTACACGACGACACGCTCCGCCGTGTCCCGATACAACTGACCAGGCAGTCCAGCCAGCATCTGTCATCAAGCCGACTGTAACCAACTCCTCCACACGAGCCACGTCTCTTCATGCAAATCTGGGTATGTTGATCTCGAATTTTCCACGCCGTAAACAGTACCGTAATTCCAGACCCTTGTACCGAACACCGGCCGATGCAGAAGAATGCCAAAGTGAAATCACAGTCCAAATAAATAAATGCCATGCTGTTGCCACCAACCAACAGTATGCCGTCGACTCCTGTTCGACGGTCAGCGGCTGGCACCCGCCCCATTAGTACGTGCAGAGGTTGAGCCAGATTCCTTGTTGCGAGCATGCAGCGTCCGGTACATGTTGCTCAGTCGCTGTCCCGTGACGCTCTTGCTCGTATCGTCGACCGGCCAAAGCGCAGCCAAAAAGTCCCTTGAGCACATGTGAGTTCTAGAAATCGTGTGTAGCGGGGTAAGGAATGCTAACCAGAATCTTTTCTTAAGAGCCTCGTCCGCTTCCGAACGGGAAAACTGTTCATCAAGGAAGCGACCAATGGCGACAAGCTCCTCTCCAAATATGCTCGCCCGCTCCTTGCTAGACTTGACATTCTCCTTGGTGGTCGATAAAATCTTCTCGAAATTCTCCCGGACCGGCTTCAGCAAGTACCAGATCATGGCATCGGGGTCCTTGTCCCTCTGATCTGGGTTGTCGCCAATGCGACGCAGTTCGTCCAGTCGTCGGAGGGCCCCGGCTCTGCGCTCGTCCTGAGGTTGGGCTTCGCTATCCCGTTCCCGGTAAACGTGGCGGTCATCGCGTCGGTGGTCATCGCGACGATGCTCCTCAGGGCGGTGCTCATCACGACGCTCGTCACGGCCGCGGTCATCGCGGCGATGGTCGTCACGACAGTGGTCTTCGCGGCGATGGTCATCACGACGGTGCTCGTCACGGCGATAGTCATCCCGACGATAGTCATCCCGACGGCGGTCATCGCGGCGATCATCGCGGCGGTCCTCACGATGACGAGTCCGATCACGGCGTTCGTCATCATCGCCATGTCGACGCTTCTCAAACCTGTCGCGATCGTCTCCATGACCGCCTGAACGACGCCCGTCCTCAACGCGCCGATGTTTCGGGCTGCGGTCACCATCGTGCGACACATGTTTGCGCCTGATCTCGGGTCTCGACGACCCGCGATCCTCCGCATGGCTGCGAGGGTGGTGATGATCGGCATGAGGCTGTTCTCTCTCCCGTTCGCGATGTTTCTTGGCGGCATGTGGCGCGGGAGATGCTGTGCCACTACCGCGATGACCGTTGACCAAGTGGTTCTTCTTGTTGTTGCGGGTGTGGCTGTCCGCAGCCTTCTGCGCTGGCCGCTCTCCAGAGTGCTTCGACTGCAACACCGAGAGGAGGTACTCGGAGCGGCGGACGAGGTGCACAGCGCCAGGAGCTTTCAACTTGTCGTTGCCCTTGGTGCGCTCTTCCTTCTTGCCAACTCTATGCTCCTCTAGGAAGAGCTTGTCCAGCATGTCCAATTCAACATCATCTCGAATCTGAACCCAAGCACCGAAGCCATGCTTGTCGATACCGACCAGCAGCATGGCGTCTTCCTTGGCTCCCCAGGGGCAGCTGTAATTGGCACCTTTGGTGGCATCAGGCAGGCGAAACGTTCTCCAATCAGACTGGCTGCGAATGGCTTGCCGGAGCAGCTGCAATTGCTGCGGCCGTTCGATGGCAGTCTCGGCATTAACCTTCTTCAGCTCCCCAAAGTCAATCAGGACGGCTTTCCTGTCCTTCTTTGTCAACATCTTGCCAGTCTTCTGTTCTTCATCGGCCATTTTGCTAAGATTGCCGTCCACGGCCTGCTTGGCGGCCTTGATGAAGTCGTCGAGCACGGACTTGACGTATTGCGGGTCTCTCTCAACCAACTTGGCGTCTTGGATGATGTCGTCGCTGCGGTCGTCCATTGATCCGAATTTGAAGTAGGCTTTGATCAGATTTCGCTGTTCCTTGTCATTCAATGGCCGTTTTGGGTCTGCCAGGAGAGCTCGCTGCTCCTCTTCCTCTTGCTGCTGCTCTCTCTGGCGTTTCTTGAGGCGATCTGCGCGGTCATCCTCCTTGTTGCGGCTCTTGATGGTGGCTCGTCGAGGCGCATTTTCAGCAGCAAGCTTAGCAACGTAATCCTCATTCTTCTTCTTTTCCTCTTCAGCCTTGATCTCCGCCAGCTTCGAAGCAGGAATGATCTGGTCCCAGTCAAGATTGATGTCGTCTACCTTGACATCGGTGATCTGCATGAAATTGTCCCAATCAATGCCACCGCTGCTGAGGTTGATCTTGTCATCAACCTTGGTCTTTGTGATTTCGGCGTTTTCGAGAATGGAGTCAATGTCAAGCTGCTCGAGCCTTTCCTGATTACCGCTCTGTTCGAACATCTTGGAAGAGCGCATCTTCAGGACCATTTGAATGTCTTCAGACGACGACGGACCATCGGTCTTGACACCTTTCTTGTTCATCGCCTCCTGAAATTGCGCCTTTCCGTCATCAGTGACGCCGGCTTGGATGGTCAGGTACTCTAGAAGAAGCTTGTTGCGTGCCCGTTCCAAGACTTCTTCTTCGACCGTCTCTTTCGACACGAGGCGATAGATGTTGACGGGTCTCTTCTGGCCGATACGGTGAGCTCTAGCCATGGCTTGCAAGTCGGCTTGTGGGTTCCAATCCGAGTCGAAAATGACGACAGTGTCAGCCGTCATCAGGTTAATTCCGAGACCGCCAGCTCTGGTTGATAGCAGGAAACAAAAGTCATCGCTGTCTTCAGCATTGAAGTGGTTTATCGCCATGCGACGTGGCCCTGCCGCAATGGTTCCGTCCAGTCGCTGAAACTTGTAGCCTCTGAGTGACAGGTAGTCCCCAAGAATGTCCAGCATCTTGACCATTTGGCTGAATATGAGGACTCTGTGACCATCTTTCCTGAGTTTCGAAAGCAGCTGGTCGAGGAGCATCATCTTGCCGCTGCTAGCAACCAAGCCCTTGATCTGATCTTCGCGGCGAAAACTACCGGCCAGCACGCGTTCCTCGGCACCGGGGAACATGTATGGATGGTTGCTGATCTTCTTCAGCTCCATCATTATGTTGAGGAGAGAGTTCTTGTGGCCTCCACTGGCGTCGGCTAGGGCAGAGTAATTTCTCGTGAGAATGTTCTTGTAGTAATCCAACTGTACATCGGAGAGCTCCACGCGGATGATCTTCTCCGTCTTCGGCGGGAGATCCGATTCCACAGTCTCCTTAGTCCTGCGCAAAATATATGGTGCGATGGAGGTGTGAAGATCCTGAAGCTTCTCCTGTGCATCGACGGCAGAAAGCGAATCCAAGTCCTCGTCAATGTGGACCTTGCCCGGGTTGAGGAAGTCCAGCAATGCAGACAGCTCCGCCAGATTGTTTTGAATAGGCGTGCCTGTGATAAGAATCTTGCAAGGAACGCCAAAGCCTACCAATCGAGCATACAGTTGCGATTCCTTGTTCTTGAGGCGATGGGCCTCATCAACTGCGAGTGTCTGCCATTTGATGGACTGCAGGAACTGCCAGTCTTGTAGGATAAACTCGTAAGAGGTAACCAGGACGTTGAACTTGGGCTTCTTCGGGTTGCCACCGACGATCAGCTCATTGTCGCGGATGATGTTTCGCGCGTCCTCGGGGCCAAGGTAGACAACGTAGTTGATATCAGGTGACCAGGTGTTGAACGTATCGCACCATGCGGGGATGACACTGAGCGGTGCGACAACCAGGGACGGGCCTTCTTGGCGGCGCTCGTTGCGTAGCCAGCTGAGGAACGCCACCGTCTGAACAGTCTTGCCAAGCCCCATTTCGTCGGCGAGAATAACGTTGTTCCCGCGGGTCCAATTGAGGCAGAGAAAGTTGAGGCCTTTCAACTGGAACTGGCGAAGCTCACCACCCACAATGTACTCAGGCTGCTTCTCCAGCTTGGTCATGCGGGATCGCGTGTCCAAGTGGGCCTCTCGTCGGTCAGACTGCCACGATCTTGACGCTCGGTCAAGATACTGGTCGATCTTGTCTTGGAAATCAGCACTTATTTCAGAGGCCAATTCCCAGGTACACTCTTCGTACGTGAGGCCTTTCCACTTGACATAGTACTCTGTGTCTTCATCACCATCGCGGACAGCGACAACTCTCTCGACTTTGGTAAAGTCTTCAAAGGCTTCGTCGTCGCGCTCCCGATCGAGGAAGAACTGTTCTTTGGTCTCCGGCGGGATTTCGTCGCCAAATCGAATGTCGAGCTCCTGCTCGACGAGCTTTCGGAAATAGTTTTCGACTTTTCGAAATCCACGGACGTTGCGCAGTGTGTCTATGGTCTCCCAAGTATCGTGCAAGTGAGATTTGCCTTGCCACTTGACGAAGAACTCAAAGTCATGACGACTCGAATCATATTGCAACTCCAGTCCTTCTTTTAGTCGGTGGCGAACTACCTTTTCAACATACGGGGAGTCGTCAACGTAGTCGGCGACATAGTATGCTCCCGCCAGCTCCAGGTCCTCTTCTTCGTCTTCGAAGTCACTTTCTTCGTACGCGCCTTGCTGCACCTGCTGGGCAGCGCGACGGCTGGACCATCTTTTCTCCGCAAGTGCGATTGTAGGCTGCGAGTCGCGTTGAAGCCTCGCCTTTTTCAGCTGGCTCTTTGCCCGAGCTCCGCCGTAGGTGTCGGAATCGGAATCGGACTCGTTGGTGGTGGAGGGCTGCAGCACTGGTGTGCCTCGCTTTGAGACTATAGATGCTACGTCAGTCGAGGTCTCAAAGTCAGCACTGCATGTCACGTCGGCGCTTACCTGGCTGAGACTGATTGACACGGCGGCGTTTGGCCTGTCGACGATTTGTAGGTCCGACATCAGAGTCGGAGTCGTCCGATTCGACCTGGTTCTCTATTAGCCTCACGCGCTTCGTGACTTTGGCAGCGGTAGAGAGCATACAAGCTTCCGCGTTTCTCTTGCTCGAGTCTAGGCCAGTGGCATTAGTCAACGCGGCGGCAAGGATGGGATCGCGCAGAACAGCTTACACTCCGGCGAAGGCCATACAGCTCAGGGTTGGCCTGCATGAATTCCTCTTCCGCGACAGGGCTCTTGCGCTTCGACAGTCTGGAGGAGTCGGCGGAGCTCTCCCGGGTACGCCCAACGCCGTCATCATGCTGGGAGAGGATGCCATCCTGCATCTCGAAGTCGCCATCATCTGACGCATTACCACCGCTCGAGTCTTCACCATCTGACTGGTGATGATCCTCGTGTAAGTGGTTTGGGGTCTCGCCGTTGCGGTCCTCGGAGATGGACGGCGAGGAGTTCCGTCTGGGCGAATGCCGAGCTTCGGAGAGGTCGCTCTCGCTTCGGCCATGCTCGGCGTAAGCTGTCAAAGTCCCGGCATCGTCGGGCGACAAGTGTCCGTTGACAGGGCCCCCCTCAGTAGGGGTGGACATGGTAGCGGCTTTCGCGGTGGCTCCTGGCTGGAGAGACGACGGTGTTAGCAACAGAGTTTGCCAGGTGGGCATATGCTGAGATGGCAGTGCGCGATTAATGTGACTCTCGCGACCCGGAAACACGGCTCAGAATGCCAGAGACGATGCTAAACCACGGAGCAATTCCAGGTATCGCATTATCACGTGGGCGTCGGATGGCGAGGCTGAGGTAGATGCGAGGCGGGATCGGGAGCCAATGCAAGGCGAAGGTGTGCGTACACGAGGCACAGGTGCATCGGTGCCATCGACCGCCATCGGCTCCATCCATACGATGCATCGGAGACGCCATGGAAGAGCTCCATGGGCGGATATAGCGACGCAACGGGTTGAGTCGAGGCTGGATCGGCCGCCGGCGGCAGGACACACGGCGGCTGGCACGGGCGACAAACGGACAGCAGAACGGGCACTTACAAGTCATTCGCAGATGGGGCTCAAGCACCGCGCAGCATTTGAGGGACGAACGAGCGCAGTTCCGAGGGCACGCGGTCGATTCTGTGCCGCGGAACGTCGACGGGGGTTGAAGGTGTTGAAGGGACGGGGTGGGAATGGTCACAAAAAAGGACTGGTGGAGAGATGGCAGGAAAGAATTGGAGGCTCAGGCCGACTCGCAGCGCTCGGAGTAGCGTCTGTGCAGTGGCAGCAGCCACCAAAGCTTAGCCGGTAGTGGGCACTGGGTGGTCCTGAATCTGATCCTTGAGCCGCCGGCTCACGTGATGCGCCTGTCATCCCATCACTTGGACTATGCGGCGCTCCGCGCGACAGAGACGGCCACGGTTCGTTGTGCCGTTGGGACCGTGGCAAAATAATTATCACTGGTTGGATAGGCATCTGGTTGCGCAAGAGGCGTGAGCGGAAAGCGCAACAAGTCAATGCGCCGATGCGGCCGGCGGCGGTCCGAGGCATGCGCTTGCAATGTCGATATGACAGGAACTTGTCAGTGAGAAGAAGCTAGAGAGGGAGAGGCAGCAATATTCTCATACTGTACTCCGTACTTTGTCGACCAGTTGGGCTGTTGCTACGGTCTGTCTTTAGTGCCGAATGACTCGAGAAGTGATGGCAAGCTACCTTTCGCGACTTATACCAATACTGCACCCAGCAACAAACGACGTTCATTTCCGCCGGATGCACAACAAGTAAGCGTACTTCAAAAGAGCTGTATGGAGGCGATTGCCTGAAATGCTGCAAACAACCTGCTGCTTTGAGGCGAGGCACCAATTGCAAGGCTCGGAGCTCAAGGTACAGAATACCTTGCCAACATCGCAACCAGATGGCCTGGGCCCAGCTCTGCTCCTTGTGAGCTGCACGGCCTCCCGGTTAGATAGCACCCACCCTCCGCCGAGGTACCCACGTACCCAAATTCCGCGCGTGCCCGACACGTCCGCCCGCCTCGCCCTAACAGGTCGCCCAACCGGGTGATCCCCCGCCGCGGTGCCCTGCCCCGCCAAACTGACGATTCACAATGCGAGAAAAATTGATGACCACACACCCGTTTGCTGCACCAACAACTCCCTGCTAGCCGTTGCTTTTCTGTTCTCCTCTTCTCCTCCATCGTCTCCCACTCACAAATCCTGCCCTGAGCGCACCGCGTGCCTGGTCTTGTCGCACGCGCGTGGTCATCACTTCGTCTGGCTCTGCCAACATTGTCGGGACTCAATTTTCTCGCTTCCGTGTGCCCCTCCAAGCTTTTGCGCCTACCCTACATCGCGGCCCTCCACCGCCCTCGTCGCCACCATGTCGGACAAGCTCACTCGGTACGTGAGGCACTGCGAGGCCAGACCTGCCGGGCTGCAAGAGAGAGAACCAAGCTGACAGAAATCTCGACAGTATCGCCATCGTGAACAGCGACAAGGTCCGTCGACGCCCGCGACTCGCACCACCCCGCCGCCCGACCCCGCCACAATACTGACCGCTCGCAGTGTCGCCCTCGCAAATGTCGTCAAGAGTGCAAGAAGTCCTGCCCCGTCGTTCGCAGCGGCAAGCTCTGCATCGAAGTGACTCCCGAGTCTCGCCTCGCCTTCATCTCCGAGTCGCTCTGCATCGGTTGCGGCATCTGCCCCAAGAAGTGCCCCTTTGACGCCATCACCATCATCAACCTCCCCACGAACCTCGAGAGCCAGGTGACCCACCGTTATGGCCCCAACAGCTTCAAGCTCCACCGTCTGCCCATGCCCCGACCGGGACAGGTGCTCGGTCTGGTCGGAACCAACGGTATCGGCAAGAGTACCGCGTTGAAGATCCTCAGCGGCAAGCTCAAGCCTAACCTGGGCCGCTTCGACAACCCTCCGGACTGGGAGGACGTCATCAAGCACTTCCGCGGGTCCGAACTGCAGAGTATGTTGTCGCTGTTCCTTTTCTTGTTCAGGCCGCACCGCTGACAGTCTGTAGACTATTTCACTAAGCTTCTCGAGGACGACCTCAAGGCCGTCGTCAAGCCCCAGTATGTGGACCAGATCCCCAAGGCCGTTCGCGGCCCGGAGAAGAGCGTCCGCCATCTCCTCGAGAGCCGTGCCTCGCTTGGAAATGCCGGAGACGTCATCAAGGTCCTGGAATTGGGCCACATTATGGACCGTGACATTACCCTGCTGTCTGGTGGTGAGCTGCAGCGTTTCGCCATCGGTACCGTCTGCGTCCAAAAGGCCGACGTGTACATGTTTGACGAGCCGTCTTCTTACCTCGATGTCAAGCAGAGACTGAGTGCCGCCAAAATGATTCGCTCCCTTCTTCGCGACGATGACTATGTCATCGTTGTTGAGCACGACTTGTCTGTTCTTGACTACCTCTCCGACTACGTCTGCGTTCTCTACGGCAAGCCCGCCGTCTATGGTGTCGTTACCATGCCTTACTCTGTTCGTGAGGGCATCAACATCTTCTTGGACGGCCACATCCCGACGGAGAACTTGCGTTTCCGCGACGAGTCTCTGACCTTCCGCATCGCCGAGAGCGCCGATGAATACACTCTCGACAGGTCTCGCGCCTTCACCTACCCCAAGATGGAGAAGCAGCTTGGCAACTTCAGGCTCCGCATCGATTCCGGCGAATTCACCGATTCGGAGATTATTGTCATGATGGGAGAGAACGGAACCGGAAAGACGACCTTCTGCCGTCTCTTGGCCGGTGCCCTCAAGCCCGATAGCAAGTCCAACGTCCCCGACATGAGAATCAGCATGAAGCCCCAGACTATTACTCCCAAGTTTGATGGCACCGTTCGTCAGCTGTTCTTCAAGAAGATCAAGCAGGCTTTCCTGTCCCCGCAGTTCCAGACTGACGTTGTCAAGCCTCTCAAGCTTGAAGATTTCATCGATCAGGAGGTCAAGAACCTGTCTGGTGGTGAACTGCAACGTGTCGCCATTGTCCTCGCGCTGGGCATGCCTGCCGACATCTATCTCATCGACGAGCCGTCGGCTTACCTCGACTCTGAGCAGCGTATCATCGCCTCGCGTGTTATCAAGCGCTTCATCATGCACTCCAAGAAGACTGCATTCATCGTCGAGCACGATTTCATCATGGCCACCTACCTCGCCGACCGAGTCATTGTCTTTGACGGCAAGCCCGGTCTCGACGCGCACGCCAACCGGCCCGAGTCACTGTTGACCGGATGCAACACCTTCTTGAAGAATCTGGACGTGACGTTCCGCCGCGATCCCACCAACTACCGCCCACGTATCAACAAGCTGGGCTCTCAGCTCGACCAGGAGCAAAAGATGGGCGGAAACTACGTAAGTCTCAGCTCCAGCACGTGTCCGGTGATTTGTGTGCTAATATTTTCTCCTCAGTTCTTCTTGGAAGAGAATCCGGAACCAAGCTCTTGAAAAGGGCAGGTATGAGCATGATATCCCTCCCGCTCATCGTAATGCATACCCAGGCGTTCAGGGCGTTGAAAAGCAAGTAACAACAGAGGAGCACAGTCGCGGGCGTGGCTCGGATGTGGAGTCGGACGAGGGCGGCGCCGGCGAGGACGACGATCCGGATGACTAACCATGGTGGACGGCGGTCTATCCCCTGTTGTCTGGTCCTGCGAAGCGAATGGCTTGTGCGTGAAGAGGTCGGTTTCGTCTTTTGCTTTTCATGTGCCTTGTGGTTTGAAGTGCGGTTCCTCGATACTTGGTGTCGAACGAGAGCCGTTTGCGGTTGCGGCACAGGCCAAGGTGTCGAGCTTCGCAGATTGAGGGGCAATGGATCAAGTAGGATGACTGCCGTCGGCTTCCTATCCTCGCGGGAAGCGTTTTGAGAGCTATATAGTCGTCATTGTACTCGAAATACACGGATCGTCGAAAATGCTGGGGCGGGTTATCCGCCTGATTTGCCACATGAAGCACTACTGTCGTGATACGCAACTCCCTGCAGCAAGGAGGGCGCCAGCGCAGAGTCCTCGGCTTTGCAAGGATCCTGTTGCTGCAGGCTTACGAAACAAGATTCACGCCAAGAGAAGCAACGATCGCAGTGCTTGATCATCTTCTACAAGTACTCCTACATTTTCCGGGAACACTGCTCCGCTATCTGAGACTACACTTCCTCCATGAATTGCCAACTCCATAACATGAGAACTGAGATCATCGAGAACCCATCTCGGCAAAGCCATCGGGGGCTTGGTGACGATGAACGCATCGCACGAGCACTGGCGAGGTGGCACCTCCTCATTCCTCAATCTCGCCCTCCTCGCTGCCACTTCGGATGTCTCTAGCCTCCTTTGAGGGGACCGCGGGGGCAGGGGGGGTCTTGGCTCGCGGTTGACGTGCCTCGCGCTGAGGAGTTCGCTCCTCAGACTGCTCTGTCTTGATTCTCTGTAAATGTTGTTAGTCGGGCTTAAGCACGGGCAAGCGGTGTTCCCCGCAGCCAAAATTACCTTGGAGTCTCTCGAGTCGCGGCAACCGAGGCCGTCATCATCGTCAGGACGGCGGCGTCGAGAGCTGGAGGAGCCTGCCGGACGCTCGTCTCCGTAGTTGAGTTCGTCAGCTGAGCGAGTGTCAATGGGACGGCGAGGTGGCCGCTCGCGTTCGTCTTCTCGATCCCTGCCATCCCGGGTATGACCCGCGTCTTCGCCTCGTCGCGGCCGACCGTAGTGGTCGGCGTGGTCGCGATCTCTTTCTCGGTGGTCACGATCGCGCTCGCGCCGCGGTGGCGGACTAAGCCGGCCGCGGTCGCCCGAGAGCACGTTCTCCGCCATGGTCGACTTGCGATGGTTCCGCTCTCGCTCCGCCACAGCCCTGCGCCGGTCAGCTTCGTAAGGATCTTGGCCCGGGCTGCGACTTCGGCGAGAAGAGCGGCCGCCGCGGTGAGATCTCTCGCCTCTTGACCGATCCCTAGTGCGGCGAGGCAGGTCTCTTTCGCTCGACACGCGACTGTTGCGGCGGTGGTGACTACGCTCAGGTTGAGGTTCCTCATCCACTCGCTCTCTAAGCCGGCGCATGTGCCTGTCGAAAGCATGGCGTGCTGAGTCCTCCGATCCCACAGCCTGGAACTCCGGCGCCTTGGAGATTCGCAGACGCACGTTTTCGTACGTGTCACCCGGCATTATCGGAGGATCAAGACGTTTCATAAACGAGCGAAGGTCATCCACTGCATGGCGCTGGTGACGGTCAGAATGCCTCTCGTCCTCCCGCTTGGCGGTGCGTTTCTCGCGGAGCTTGAGAGAAAGGTTAGAAGACGTTTCAACACGGCGCGGGTTTGTAAGGCTCACTCGTTCGAATATGAGGCGCAGCAGGTCGGGGTCGGTGTTGACGGTTCGACGATCTTCTTTCATGGCCGCCATGAATTCGTCGACAGTCGTTGTTGCTGTGAGATCGAACCGTTTATCCTTTGTGATGATGTTAGTTAGCCTCTTTCAATTGGCTGGGGACGAAGCCGGAGAGATTCACTTCGAGAACATCCAGCACGTCGTTCCGGGGACCTCGAAGAGCACGTTCCTGTTCCTCAACCACATCCCAGAAGAGCGTCATTGGCGTGGAAATACCATCCTGACCCAGCATGTTGCGATAGCGCTCATCATCCTTGACGAACTGACGAACCTGGCTCCACTGGGAGCCGGCCTTGATTTTGCCAGCTTGGAGAAGCTCAGCCAAGAGGGCGCGGAGAGCATCCCTGTGGTGGCGCTCACGGCGAAACTTGGTCTTCTTGTCCGTCTGTCTCTTCTCGTTGACAGCACGCTCGAGATACCTGATGTGTTCCTGGAACTCGGTGAGGATCTCACTCATGGTGAGCACCTGATACTTGGGATCCTTTTGCGCACCAGAGACTATCTGCTGAGCTTCCTCCCAGCGAGTGTAGGCCGTGAGGTCCAGCTTGGGCAGGAGCTCCTTCAACCCGCTGAGCGCAGACTTTCGCTGAGTCTTCTGCTGCTCTTGGTGAACCTTCTTGAGCCCGGAGATGTACTCGTTGAAAAGCTGCTCGCGCTCCTTGTCGTTGTCGGTGGAGCGGAAGAGAGTCTCGCCTTCCATGATGGGGCGAGCCGTCTTCCACCGAGTGTAGTGGGTAATCTCTGGGTGCCGCTTGAGCATGGTCTCGAAGTCAATGCGCAGTTTTGCGAGTCGCTCCTTGGCACGGTCCCGCTCCTCCAAAAGCACGTTCTGGCAGTACTTTGAGAACTCGTCCTTTCGCGCCTTGGGATTTTTGATGGAGCGAAACTGCTGATCCTTGCCAACGGCCTTGATGACCTGCTCCCAGGACCAGTCGGGCTGGACGCCGTACCGCTTGAGCACCTTGACGAATGCGGCCACGGCCTCTTCCTTGGTTGCATATTCGGGGCCGTTGTCTATGGCAGCAGGGACAAAGGACCGCGCCAGTTGACGATCGTCGCGACCGCCGCGTCCCTGATCGCGAAAACGTCCACCTCCGTATCCCTGACCATGAGATGCTTGCCCTCCTTGCGATTGGGGCGGTTGGCCGCCTTGGTGGTGCGAGGCCGGCGGGCCAGCGCTGTCCCGAGCGTCGTTGATGCCGAGGGCATTCTTGAAAGCCTCGGGCATCTCCCAGGAGCTCTGCTTAGTGTCCGTGTTGTACCAGTATTTCCTGCCCCCCTCGGCGGTGTACTCCTTCCACGGCTGGTTCGCCAGAGCGCGCTACGCCACGCGTTAGAATGCAAACTGACAAAGCGGTTTGGATGTCTTGGAGACTCACCTCGGCCGGACTCATGACCTCCTCGGGCTTGGTCCACTGCGTCACCTTGGTGGCAGCATTGTAGTAGTAGGCCCGGCCATCAGGCGTGTGATGCTCCTGCCAGGCCGGAGCCGCCGCCGGGGCTGGGACCTGGGCGGGCGGCGGGCCGTAACCGCCTGCGTAGCCACCTCCAAAGCCGTTCATCGTGACGCGAGCGAGGCGTGGGCGGAGCTGGCGATGAGACGACTTCGTCTAGCGAACAGGACAGGCAAGCAGGCGACAGCAGCGGCGAAGAGTATCGTCGTCGGCAGCAGTCGTCGTCGTCGTCGTCGTCGTCTCCGGCGTTGAATCGCTGCAGTTGCGCGAGTTCGTCTGCGGGTGCGCGATGGTTGACGAGGCTGCGTTGCCGGCGGTTGACGGGCTACCTTAAGCAAAAGGCTGGCAAATATTTTGAAGCACGGGCCCACACGCTCAGGTCCAGTAGTCCGTACCTTATGCACCAAAGCGGGGCTGTAGAGTCCGCACCACCCACCTCAAGGCCGCCAGCGCCGCCAGCCGTTGGCGGGAGGCTTAAACGTATCAGCGACTTCAAACGGAAACGACAGAATTGGCCAATGGGCCGCTGCAGCGCGAAACAGGGCGTCATTGTGCCATGATCTTCATCTCATTCAGCGACGACTGATGAACCGACGTCTCCCCTCACGCCCCGTATGAAATGGCGGATCACGAGGCCCGTGACGCCGTCACCACCGAAGACCTCACCAGCAGCGTCGCCCAGGCCCAGCACCCGAGCTCCAGCTTCGCCGACAACGCCCACCTGACCTACCTCGTCCCCGCGGAAACGGACCTGGACCTGGACAGGGCCTTCAAGGACGCAGACAGCAGCAGGTCCATCCTCGAGTCCATAGAGCAGAGGGACGCGCTCTTCTTTGGTGCGCGACTGGGCCCCCTGACGTCTTCTCCCCGCCATCGTGAAGCCTCACTGACGCCGCCCTTTACCGTGCAGATGAGACTGTCAATGTCCTGCTCGTGCTCAAGTGCTCCTGGTTGGAGGAGCGGGAGCTGCAAGCCCAGTTCCGCAGGCTCGTCGTCACGCTGCAGGCCCAGGTAGTCAACAGCAATACGCCCAGCCGAGACTCGGCCCCCGTCGCCGAGACCATCTTCACCGGCCGCGTCCCGGATGTGACGGACCCCTTCATCGTCGTGGACGAGGAGGAGAGCGACTCGAGCCCAGACGGCGTCTCTCAGCACGTCTACGCCGTCTGGAAGATGCCCGTCTTCCTCGCCCGCCCTCGCATGCGTCCGCAGCGCCCCTCGGTCGCCTTCTCGGCCTCCGCGAGCCTCCGTCCCGAGGTCGCCGCCGAGCTCACCGCGCGGGCCGGCGCAGGCTACCTCCCGAGCGGCCAGCCCGCAAGCATCAACCTCCTCGAGTCGTTTGCCTACGACGCTGCTCTCGGCGACGTCAAGCCGCGCCTGTCTGCGCTGCGCGTCTCCCGCGTCGCACCCGTGACCAGGCAGCAGGACCTCACGGTGCACCTTCGCGCGTTGCCGCAGCTCGAGCTGAGCGTCTACCCTGTCGCCCACACGCGCATACGCTTCTCCCGGCCCAACACGGCCCCGCCCAGCTCTGCCATCGTGGCCCTGCTGGAGATTGACTTCACCTCGCACCTTGAGTGCGAGGTTCTCCTCGACGACATCAAGCTGCTCACCCCGGACGGCACCGTCGAGAGCCTCAACGACGAGGCCGCCATGGAGCTGCCCCTGAGCTGCGTCTCTCACGACCACATCACCTTTCTCTACCACATCAAACCGCATCAATCACTCGACACCAGTCCCAAGTCTCTCACGGGGAACCTGGACATTGCCGTCTCTGCCTCTGTCCAGATCACCCCGGGCGTTTGCGTCCCGCGCCTCTCCATGGCTTGGAGCACAACCCTCGACTTCACCACGCCCGTCAATCCCAGCTTCGGCCCGACTGCCGAGACGGGCATCCAACGAGCCCACCGCCCCTCCCAGCTCTCGATTGGCAGCGTCTCGGCCGTCACCCCCCTCAAGTCGCCCTCCGTCACCCAGCCAGACGCCTTGCCCGGTCTCGAAGCGTCCGCCACGCACACCGAGACCGCCGTCCCAGACCTCGGCATCACCATGTCCTTTACCGGCCCTTCTGAGCCCGTCAAGCCTGGCGACGTCTTCTCCTGGACCGTCTACGTTGTCAACCGCTCTAGAGACAAGACCTCCGCCCGGCCGCCGCGCAAGCTCGCCCTCGTTGCCGTTCCCAAGCGCCGCCGCAACGACATCAGGCCCGCCTGGCCGCCCTCCACGGCCTCGCGGCGCCGCGGCGAGAAGGAGATTGCTGACGCCGTGCTCGACGAAAATGTGCTGCACGCGCTGCAGAAGAACTCTGTAGTCGACGCGCAGGACGTCGTCTGCCTCAGCGCCGACACGCGCGTCGGGCCCCTGGCACCAGGCGCGTGCCACGTCGCAGAGATGGAGTTTGTTGCATTGCGGGAGGGCATAGTAGGCATCGAGGCTATTCGGGTAGTAGACTTGGCCTCCCACGAGCATGTTGACATTATAGACCTGCCGACGACGATAGTAGAGCCAGCGGCTGCTTGAGGCCACAAGGTTTACTTGAGAATGAACACGCTCATGCCATGCTTTGCTATTTACCATGCTCGTCTTACATCAACATCACTCACGCGGTTAACCTTTAACAATGTAGACGCTGTTTGATGCCAGTGTATGCCCCCTTTCCCCTTGCGAATTTCCTGCCCCTGGCCTTGCCGATGCAAACTCCGCATATGCGCTTCATCATCTTCGTTAAAAGTCGTCAAAGTCATCATCCCACCCTAGTTGCTGATAGATCGAGACCGGCGTCCTCGTCTGCGGCGGCGGCAGCTCAGCGACCCGAACGGGGGTCTCGCACAGCTCTCGGCTTGGCGCACCTCTCTTCACCGGGGTTGCACCGACTTCAGCGTGCCGCGATGTTGAAGAGCTGAGAATCGCACGTGGCTTTGCTGCACTTCCGGGTACCAGATAGTCATCTCGCCATGCCGTCTTCCTATCCATAAGCGGGGACGAGGGCGGCATTGCGGGCTCCTCGTTGGCGGGTCGACGGAGGAAACTCGACTGAGTCGATGTCCTGACGGGCGTGCCGCCAACCAGCTCTGCTGCTGGAGATGTGCTGCTCACGAATGCGGCTCTTTGACCGGCTCGAGGTCCGGTAGATGGGACCAATTGCCCGACACTCGAGGGAGGAATGAGATCTTCCATGCTACCCAGGGGAAAATCCTCGTCACTCTCCAGCCTGGCCGCTAGGACGTCCCTGAAGCGATTGTTCGCTGGCGTCGCCTTGACTTGTATAGCAGAGTCGAAGAAACCTCGAGGGGGCCTCCTCATTTCTGCATGGTTGGGTCAGATTCAGTCCAAGATGATTGGCGGCCGTTGCAGACTCACTCTTTGCAGATTGGCCAGTCAAAACTCGGCGCTCGGCTGCTTCTTCCATCGCCTTTCCGACGACGTCACGATTCGGTTTCCGCAAGGCTGAAATGGCATCCCTCAACTCGGCATCGAGCTGTGCCTTCTTACTTGCTTTGATGTCGTCCAAGTTGGTCATGCTAGAGCTGCGGGAGAGCGACGGCTGCTTCAGGCGGGGCAGGCTGGCGTCTCCCTTTGGCAGCGCTTTCAAGGACACGGGCTCGCTGCCTTCTCGCTTTACACCCGAGAACGACGAGGTGGCTGATCTCATCAGCGCAATGACGTTGCCAGGTCCTCGCGAGACGCTTCTCCTGTGCTGCTGGTCGGTGGAGAGCGCGCGTTGCAGCGTTCTCCTAGGGTTCAGGGGCGCTGGCCTTTGGGCAGAAGCGCCAGGTTTCTGCTCCCGTTTACTGTTGGAGCGTCTGGCCGACTTCGACTTTGGAGGAGAGACAACAACCGGCCCTCCCAGCTTGCGGTTGATGGAATCGCACAACTCGGGCACACGTGCAGAGAAGCTGTGTCATGTCAGTATCCGGCTATTTGAGAGAATGATCCCAGCTTACAAAGGCAGAATGACGTCGACGCAAAAGTCCCTAAGGGGTTCCGAGGAAGATGTCTGCTGGTCCTGGCCGTCTCCCGCCCCTTGCGATACTTGAGAATCTTCCAGTAAGAGCTGTTCGTCAGAAGCCGTCGATTGCCAGATGGTGAGGCGATCAGCATGAACGTCTACCAACACTGGAAGATTGTGCCTGCTGCGCTTTTTTGGCGGTGGTGGTGGAGCCATTGACTGCTCCTGCTGCTGGGATCCAGCTCCAGGTAGCGATGGCAACGTATCCTCGCCGGCCTCGTCAGCAGCCTTCAACGGCTCCAGAGCCAGAATCTCGAGGATGAGTATCATCTGCAGCTGCGTTTCTCGCGTGCGTAGCAGTGAGACGTGGGACTTTATCTGGGAGTATGAGTAGCTGGTCTGCTCTTCGCCCATCTCTGGCTTGTTCGCAGTCCACCACTTGCGGATGCTCTCATCTTCCGTGGGGTAAAGTCCGTCTTTGCCGAGCTTCATCTTTCTGGTCCGTCGCCGCTTCTTTCTGCCCTCGTCGTCGGAGCTATCAACATGATCCTTCATCCTGGCGACAACATCTGGAATTGTCTCGCGATACTTCTTATCAATTTGGACCGTGGTGAGGAGCAGGCTCTTCAGAAAGTCTATCAGATCGGCCATGTCCAAGTCGGACTCCAGGTCCAGATGAAAGGCGGATCGCGCTCGCGACAAGGGCCCCTTCGCAAAGTACGCCAATGACCCCTGCGATGCTGTCAGTGCGTGGTCATGACAGAGAGGCAGAGACAACGTACCAAAGACCTGTATAGTGCCTCGAAATATTGTGTGCGGATATGGTCCAGGATCTTGTCTGCACTGTGTTGCGGGGCGGTCTCCGCTGTCTCGTCGACAACGAGAGACGACTCTGCAGTCAGAGTGCTCACCGGCAACTCGGATTCCAGCTGTCGCCCTAACTGTTCTTCTGGTGATAGCAGTGGCCTCTGGTTGGCCTCTGGCTCCGCACAGCGGTCCCGCCGCGTGGCATCATCGAATGTTGATACAGACCGAGACCGCGCTCGCTTCCTCACCAGGGACTGTATCGCTTCAATCGCAGCTCTCTTGGTCTTCTGCTCCTTGTGCATCCGAGGTGTTGTGATTGCCACCACCGCGTTATGCTCTCTCCGTTCCGTCCGGGACGGCCAAAGACGCTCTTGAGAAACGGCAGTGGCTTTGTTGGTCAGGGCGCCCAGGTCGACCCAAGACCCCAGCCTGCACATGACGTAGAGCCCATTATCTTGCCTCTCGAGAGCATATACACTACTCCTGGATTCGCTGCGCGCTATCAGGACACTCGGCGCCGAGCCGAGCCGGCTTTCGAGGTCGAGGATCTTGACGTGGGACTCGTAGAAGCGCGACTGCGGCAAGTCGTGGTCTGACGCGGCAAAGTCGAAGCATGCCAGGGGCACGTGCTCTCGAGGCAGAAGCATCAACGGCAGCAAAACGCGTGGCTGGACGTGCAGGTTGTGAGGATGCGGCTGTCGACAGGTTAGCCAGCGCGGGAGCGGCGTCCGGGTACAACAAACCTTGACAGCAATAGACGGTTTAAGCAGATGCTCCATGGCGACGGCGTCTGCCCGCCGCCTCTTGCGAGTCTGGGGCCTCTCGCTGGCCTCGCTGCCATCGCCGTCGCGGCGATTCAGGCTGCCCTCGGAGGTGGGCGTCAAGATGCCAGGCCGACAACGCGACGCGTCGGCGTCGCGGACGGTGGACGAGGACATTGGGAAGCCGGTGAAGTCATTCGCCACGCGTAATGTTTCGCATAAGGCGTCTTGGGGTATGACATCCGAGGGAGCAGCCTGGGACGGCAGAAAGCGCCGGCATTGGCATTGGCGGTGCAAGCTGCCTTGCAAGGGATGGACGCTGTCTTGTCGTCGTCGTCGTCCCAAAGTGGGTCTGAGACGCGTGAAGTCAATTGCAGGGAAGACACGCCGTGACGTCGAGCCGGACCCGCCCCGTACTGCACTGTCCTGTCCTCACCACTCGGCGCGTATACAATAGTTGGAAGCAAAGGCCACTTGCTTGGCATCAATTCGCACCTGGAAATTTGAGTCGGCATGGAATCCAACTTGAGATTACCATGATAGCAGGTCGGGCCTGATCTTCATCATTTCGCGCTTAGTAGCCGCGCGATGCGAATTACATTCACGGCTCGAACCCGGACTTTAGCAGTGCATCATTTGACTCGAGGCTGTCGGCCTGTGTTCTTGAAGACTACCTTATCTACCTTGGGTGTCATATTCACATCTACTTGACCAAATGCTGACTTCACAGCGTTTCTTCGCCAAATGTTTCCGTTCTCCATGCCGAAAAGAGACTCATCCCGAGCTTTCAACGCTCAACATCTCTCGTGGGTATTCCGTCCCTTGCGTGCTCCAAAAGCGCCGAACAGCGAAAATATAAAACAAAGGCACAACACGTCGCCATTACATTAAGAGGTTTTCCCTCATCGTCCCGGAGACGTTCACATCTCCCAGCGGGGCTTCCTTCACTGGCGCCAAAGACGGCACCCAGTTGGTTCAAGGCAGGCTCAAAATGTTATACACTTGCCAACTACTGAGCAATCGTGTAATAGGCATGACGTCGCGGCGCAGGTAAAGGCATCGTCGTCTTCGCCAAAGTTGTGCAAACAAGAAGCTAGGTGTTGCCAGGTTTCGTCGAGTGACTAGACATGGTTGAAATGTGTTGTATGCATGTCGATGTACCCGCCTCGTTGTGCAGGGTGCCCTGGCGATGAAGTCGTCGAGTTAGAGGCGTCAGACCAGTTGTAGTCGGGGTTCGCTCCCAAAACGCTATAGTATGCAGAGCCCATCTGTGACGATAGCATCGATGTCTCGGTCTGGCGCGAGCAGTCGCTTGCGTTACCGATGTAGCTCGACACTGCCCTTGTCATGGTGGGCATCTCAAACCCCGGCGGTAATCTGCTTATGCCAGGCGAAACCAGACTCTCCTCCGAGATGGACATGTCGTAGGCAGAGTTGATATGGAAAAGACCGTCCATGAAGCCAGGCGTTGACGGTGGCGTTCTCAACGTTGGGTCGTGAAGAGCTGCGTCGGCAGACATGTACTTTGAGTCCAGAGAGTACCCCATCGTACCATCGACAAGCCCCTGATGTAGAGCAACTGGCGTGTCTGGAGTTGGTGGTGCGCCGGAGCCCGGGGGTGCCGCTGTGCTCGGCGAGCGTCGCGAGTGGAGGCTCGCGTCGAAGAAAGGACTGCGTGGGGTGGCGGCTGGCTTTCTTATTCTGACGGAGCCGGTAGCCGAGGCGACGCGTCGCATTGGGCTCGACCGATCTCCCCTCCGATCAAAGTCTATCGCAGTCCGGGGAGCATATGACGAAAGACTGCGGCCTCCAATGATGGCCAGTGGAGCGGGCCGGCGGTTGCGACGGGCGGCAATGTCAATGGGCTGTGACGGTCTGGATTGAGCATCGTCGGCCTGTGGCGACGACTGGGGAATCGCGACCTCGGTGAGGCCATGATCTAGAGTATCGTTGCCCTGCTGCATCAGAGCGCCAGCCACGAAGCTCTGATAGGCACCAAAAAGCTGGTCGGATGTCTTCATATCCACAGATGACAATGCCTCGGGGCCTTGTACCGAAATGCCGACGCAGGCATCCGACAAGTTGAAAAAGCCTTCTACTTGCCCCGGGAGCTTGTCAGACACCATGTCGTCGTCCAGATCAGACGCAACACTTGCAGCGTCCATCTTGTGGAAGTCCATGGATTCGATCTTGACTGGCAAAGGAAGGCAAGAATCCGAGTCGTCCATCTGGCTCGGCTCGGTCGTTTCGCTGGCTGTCTCCAAGCCGGACTGAGCCGACGGGGACAGCGAAGGATCGGCGCGAGATCTAGAGCTCATGCGGGGCTCTGGAAACGGAGCGCTGGAAGCTACCAGGTCCCGTTGGCGACTGTTCTCGATTACTAGTCCCGAGTCGGCGCCTGCCTTTTCCTTTTCCAACCTCTGTTTTGCTTCGTACTCCCTAATGTTGTTTTCCTTCTTCTCTCGGGCGCGCCTATTCTGGAACCAATTCTATCATCTAGTTAGATCACATTCACCAGAGGGTGGAGCCACAGAACAAGTACATTGATCCGAGCATTGTCAACTCGCATAGACTCAGCAAGAGCCTTCTTGGTGCTGCTACTGGGCTTGTGGTTCTTCTGAAACTCGGCCTCGAGAACTTCGACTTCCTCCTTGGACAGACGAGGCTTCGACTCGGTTGTCCTAGACAGCTGTTGTTGATGAACGAGATGGCGATTGTGATTTTGGTACGTCTCCATCGAGTCGGCGAGGTAGGCGGGATAGTTCGAGACCTGCGCGTAGGCCGGAAACGGGTCGCTCAGCCCAGAGTATGCCCACGAGGGCCATTGGGACTGAGAAAAGGACCCCATGTTCTCCGCGGGGGGCGATTGATCGATCCAAGTCGCTGCGATGATGGGATGATTATTCTGGCAAAAAAGATTGTTGGGCGGCCTCGGAAGTCCGATATTGGCCGAGTTGGAGAGAGAGCGAAGGTGTTTGACGGTGTGTCGATTAGTTGAATGAGTGGCTAAGCAATGCGTAGAAACCGCGAAGCTCGAACGGAAAGAGCACAAACGAATGGGTGGATCGATAAATCACAACGACGAGCCACCGGAGCCAAAGTCGAGGAGCGAGGTCTCCCGTGTCCTTAAGTGTAGCCGAGGGCGAGGGGACCGTGTAAGCGGAGAGTCGAGATGGTGCAGCGAGAAGGGTACGCTATTGTGAGACACAGCTCACCAGAAGGATCTGCCCTTACGGACGAGGGTCGCCAAGGGAGCACAAGGTCTTGAGATGGAGGAAGGGTTCACGAGGGATTGCGGTTCTGGGCGAGGGCGTGGAGGGTAGAAGAAGGGCAGACTCGTAGTCCGGCACTGGCCTGGACCCGTCATCGCGGATGGCGAGATGGCGTGGATGCGCAATGCGGCCAGGGTGAGGGCGAGCACCAAGACCCCTGCTGCGGTCCGGGCATCACGGAGAGTCTGGCCCCCCGGTAGAGCATGGCAACCAGCGCAGCACGAGCTGGCGTCGTGGCGGCGCCCCCGGCAAGGCACGATGCTTTCTCACGGCGGCTGCTGGGCGCGATGTGGGAGCGAGCGAACCGTCCGCCCCCCCGCTGGCCGAGGTGGTCTGGGTACCGGGCCTAGCCTGACGCAGGCTGGAGTACCTGGCGGGACTTGGGCTGCTTGCTGGGTCGATGTGTCAGGGGTCCCCCCCGGCTCGCTCGCTCAGCCTGCACCCACCTCGCCGCCCTTCACCCTTGGCCAGGCGGCCTCGTCCAGGGCTGCCCGTGAGACGCCCACCAGCCGGGGCCGGGTCGCCGCTGTGACTCGGCGGCGACGCAGCCAGGGCCTAGCCCAGCTGCCGCGGTGGCGGCACGCGGTGCCAGCTCCGTCCACTCTCATGGCGCCCTGGACAGCCTCCTTCAGAGGGAGCGCCGGGGTTGGCCTGCATCGCACAACGATGGGCCCGCGGGCGCCGGAGGCAGCGCCAGCCCTTACCAGACTTGCCTTGGGCTGCTGCTGGCGCTTCTGTAGGGATCGCACAGCGGCGCGCCGACGCGGACGCGATGAGACGCTCGATTGCCATGGAGAAGCCGGGCTAGGTGAAGGGCAACCGCCAGGCGCAGCACGTCGCCATTGCCAGGTCGTACCGTTGTTGAGATGCGACGTCGGCGCCTCAAGGGTGTCACTCACGCGCGCTCACTCCCCCGGGGTACTCGCTCACTTGACGACCACCGTCGATGAGGGCGAGCGGGGAAGGGCAGCCGCCTGCATCACGGAAGGGGGGGTGGAGCGACAAGAACGCTTGAATTCCACCGTGGAGATGGGGTCGACGCACGCCGGCCAACTGGACGAGGCTTGGTTAGGTGCGTCGTCTCTGGCCGTCGTCCCGGCCGGATGAGCGTCGTCACGCCGTCGGTGGGCTCGCTTGTTCTCTCTCTCTCCGGCCTTCCGATGGGGCACGATAATAATTAGGCGACCTACGAGTGTGAGTGCTTGACCCTCGCTCGGGCTCCTGGGCCAGACACCCATGCCACTTCCGACGGGGCACCACGGCTGGCAACTGGAAGAGGCCACCTGCGAGGAGATGCCCAGGCGTACGAGACCGGGGCCTCGGAGAACGCGACGAACTCCCCTTTTTCTGCTGCAACCCCCCCCCCCCCGCTCTGCATGACCTGCTGGGCTGGACTCTGCTAGGCTCTGCTGTGCTCTGCTGCGCTGTGCTACGGTCGCTTGGAGGCCCCAAGGTGTGGTCCGGTCTCTGCTCTGGGTGCTAAGAACGCCCACCCCATTCGCTCCAACTCGAGCGCTGCAGATTCCGCTGGCTGAATGGAAGCTCCCAACAACCGCCCGGCACACGCACAGCTCACCCGCGGCTACCAGCCGTTGGGCCGGTAGGCTCCTTTGCGTCGACCTCATTGGATGGCTACCTTGCCCAATCAAGGCCCTCCTGTCATTGGCCATGACACGCCCGGAGACAGCCCAGGCAGAGAGCTGGATATCTATTCGTGACCAGAGATCGCCTTCGAGCCAGCTCGCGGGGGCTTGTTGGTTGGTGTTGATGAGTCGTGCTCGTGTCGTCGCTCACCTGAAGGGGACGCGTTGCTGTCTTCTGCTTCGCCATTACCGTCGTGCTGTTCGTCCTATTTACCCACCCGCCCTAGTAGCTCACCACATCCACCGCTCGAACGTTGCCCCTTCCAGCGCCTGGCAGACGGCGAACGCCGCAGCAACTCCTCGTCTCCTCAGAGGAACCCGCTGAAGCTACGTCGACTCCATTTCTCGCTTCCCGGCTTGTTCTTCTCTCGTTTGAATTACCCTCTGCTGCCATCCGTCGTATACTGCAGCATGCTCCTTCTCGTGCTACTGCGTCTGCACTCTGCACTCTGCATTCTGCACCTACCATCCTCATGCGCTCGTCCCCCGTGGGCTGACGCCTTGTCGCTGCGAGCTCAACCTTACATGACCTTTGCTGCGTGCTGAATGGGGGCGGAAAACAGCCTCAGATGAGGGGCGTCGTGACGCCTCGTTCTTCGACCTATCCCCTTCCACCTTCATCTCGCCTTGCTGCTCTCGCGCGCGCCTCGTTACCCTCTCTTCGCCCTAGCGTGCTTGTTCGCCTGAGTACCATGTGCCTGACCAAGCGCAAGCTGCCGTACCAAGAGTGACCAGGGGACTGCGCCGTGCTGGCAGGTTCCGAACTCGTCGCTGGCATCCTGGCTTGCCCCACCTCCCAGCCTTGGCCCAACTGGTACAAGCAGGATGAGCTGCCTTGCATTGTCAACCGGTCGGTCGCCCGGTGGACGCAGTCAGTGGCCCTCGTCGTTGCCAAGAGTATGGAGTACAATTTCCTTGGTCGTGGCGTTGCCGGAAGTTGCGAGAACAGAGGTCTGGCAACTGCCTTGGTGCCCCGCACTCGCCTTTAACAGGCTGATGGCTGTGATGCTATTGAGCCAGATGGTCATCGTCGGTCCATTATCGTCAGGCTGGTCCCTATCAGGCCAAGACGCCAGAGATCTCCCAGCCCAGCGATGACGATTCGCGCCATATCCACTCTTCGCCGATCCCTCAAAGGGAGCGGGAGCGACAAACAGCGACGACGACGCCAACTGCGTGAGTAGACTCCAACTACCCCGTAGAGCTCCCCACCGTTGCAAATCCCGAGGCGCGCCGCTCAAGCTCCTGGGTCGGCACGCCAATCCCTCTTTCGGATCAGCGTCCGTAACTGGGGCCGCTAAGGATGAACCCAGCCCAGCGTTATTAGCCACGGCTCGCAGAGTCATGGCGCCGTGTCTCGGGCGAGCTTTCTCGCTTGTTCCTGCACCTGATTCGCATGCAACCTCAGACAATGACCGCGGTGGCACGCTTTCTTTTGGTAGCTCGGCCTGGACCGTTTGAAGCTGCAAGCCTCATCCCGAGCACCCGTCACCGGCTAATAACAAAGGACCAGCTGCTCGGGACGAGGCAAAAGCAATTCCCTCGATTGCGCGATGATCGTTGACGCCGGGGGATTTGGACCTGGAAGTATAGTTCTCTTTACGGTGTGGTCGTCACTTACGTTGAGATGGCTCCGTTTCAGAGGAGAACGGACATGCGGACAGTACGAGTATGCCCTGCGGGAAGGCCACCCTAGCAGCAATCATCGTCTAGCTCAAGTGGAGTCTCCTTCGACTCCCGCCAGAGAGAGATACGACACTGCAACGACTGAGCCAGCCCGTAGACAGCCCAGCACAAGTCTCCAGGACCCAAGCCCCCTTTCCATCTTCTTCTTGATTCGCTGGTAGCATGCACCACGTCGAGAACGACAACGGGTGATGCTTTCTGTTTCTCTCCCGAAATAATAGCGGCTTGGTTCCAGAAGTGCGGCGCAGAAGACGTTGAGGAGCAAAAGGAACCAAAGAAAGTCAATGAGTTTGACGTGGACGACGCAGCCAGATGAGGCTGTAACATCGCCGATCAATCCAGACCACCGGGACCGTTGACATGCATCACGCACAGACATGACGATTAAGGGTTCCCGTTGGTGACTTTGAAGTCTGGGCCATGCCAGCGTTGGGCGCCATAATCCGTACCAGTGCTCGGCTGTGTGTCTTAGATGTCGACATGCAATGCCTAATAGTAGCCTGTGGTTCTCGGTAGGCCCCATCGCTCTACCTGTAGTCCGTACTCGTAGCCAAGATGCTGTTCGGCTGGTAATGTCAACACCTCGTTTGGATCAGCTAGCTGGTGTTGAGTAATCCGTGCGGTTCACCACTCAATTTGCGGCCTGCAATTCGGGACTGCCAGCCGAGCAGGGCAATTAGCTGGCTGGATCCCGCTCCAGATTCATCCGATCTGGCGCGAGGAGGGTGAAAGTGGAGCGTCGAGAGCGGCGGGGCCATGCGGCTCCGGCACGGGAGCTACAGCATCTAATCAGAGTTGTCTCCTGGCTCGCAGAAATGGAGAGGCGAATTCTCTTGTCATTCGGACGATACTTGCAACTATCGTGATAATGGTCGTCGCCTGCTCGCCGCTGCAAGTAGCTCAGCTGCGAGCCTGGTTCTAAGTGGCACGGTTCCATCCGCAGCAGCGCGGCACCGTCCGCCAGGCCTAGACCCAGCTAGGTCCGCGCGGCCCAAGTCGGGAAGTGGGGGATTGGTCAGGCACCCTGCTCGACGCTCGAGGGCCTGGCACGACCGTGCGTGCCGCGTTGAGGACACCTGGGGACCCGGGTCTTATTTGTCAGGCCGTCGTCATGGTTCTCGAAGCCGGTCCCAGCAGAATCGTACGTGCTGCAGTCCCGAGCACTTGCGAAGGCAACGCATGGCCGTCAGCGCGCACGCTACGCCAT
The DNA here is from genome assembly GCA_024340015.1 of Tolypocladium ovalisporum. Lineage (NCBI taxonomy): Eukaryota > Fungi > Ascomycota > Sordariomycetes > Hypocreales > Ophiocordycipitaceae > Tolypocladium > Tolypocladium ovalisporum. The sequence goes on along the minus strand of JALHBZ010000174.1, from coordinate 682,229 downwards.
ACTGGGCCAGATTTGATACCCTGAGGCTGGCTGGATGTGCGTCCAGGGGTGTCAAGATCGGCTAGCTCAGGCCTCGGCGCCCCCCTAACCTGATGGTCGGTAGCCCGCACTGCGCATGTCTTCGATGCCCTCTCCGAACCTTTTCGGCTGCTCGAGGGGATCAAGACACGCATGGTGGCCTGAAAGGGGGTGGGGGGTTTCTGAACAGCGAGTCAGGCTGTCCCGACATGGGCATCATTTAGGGATCTGTCTTGCCAGAGGTTTAAAAATAGACGCGCCAGATACTGTCCTGCGAGGCGACGAAGCGATATGTGACGATGTTGGAGGCGGACGTTCAGGTGAGAAGGGCTCGGTCGGGGAAATGATTGTAGCTTCAGCAGGTGCCGGTTGATGCATGCGCTGCCGTTGCCTTGCGGTCGCTGAGCTGTTGGCTGCTACCTGTACATACTCTTCACGTCATGGACTCGTTGCCTCTTTGGGCGGGCGATTGCCCGTGTTTGGGTAGCCACCTGCCCCGTTGGGGCCGGTATTCTCTGCCTGGCGATCTCAACCCAGCCACTCTTGGCACGATGCCGCCTTCTAGGGCCAACAGCCCCGATCTCAACCACGGCATAGCAGTCATTGGACTCATGCATCCTGTGCACCAGGTGGCCAGCAGCCACGCCACACAACTGGTCGTATGCGTGTGCGAAATGAGGTGAGGGGCTCATGGAGTCGGTTGACGCCGGTGTCGGGAAGGCCCTGACGACATACTCGTAGGGCGCGACAGTGGGCGACGCTACAAACTGTGGCTGCGTTAGTCGTACCAGAATGCCGGATCCCATGCTCCAGGACCGCGTGCCGTCCCCCCTGGCAGCCGCAGCGACAGTCCGTGAGCGACTGACCCCGTCTGCAGTGCAGTAGCAGCGGTGACGAGACGGCGACGGCGACGAGAACGGCAGCCTCTTGCCTACCGTAGCCTGTTCACCGGCTCGTCCCTATAACGGGCCCTCACGGTGACCGGCAACCGACCACCGACGACGACGCGGAAACAACAGCGTCCCGCCTAGCGAGCAAGCCGTCATTGTCCGAAACGAGGCGTATCTCTGATGAGGGAGTCGCTCGAGCTGAGAGTACCGAGACACTGGTCAGCGGGCGCGCATGATCCGCGTCCAGCCCTCGTTGGGCTCCCGCCGGCCATCCGACGGGTCGCGATGCTCAGCATGACAAGGAAAGCAACCCAGAACAAGTCTGCCGGTTCGTGGCAAGCAACGTAGAGGCAGCTGGTGCGGTAGAAAGGAATTTGGACTGCATCCAGCTGCTTCCAGCTGGAAGCGGGCAGCGGGCAGCGGGATGCTGGGATCACACATGTCCCCAAGCGACCGGCTTCGACCTCGTACCATCCTGGGTGAGAAGTCGAGGAAATCACCGGCCGGGGTAGGTACCTCGAGGTACTTGGCCAGAATCGCGCAGGTGCTGGTCCCACCGTGCTGCATGCCTTACAGACAAGGCCCCTGTCAACCGCAGGCCGGAGGGCCTGGAACCCCCATCCGCGGGAGCAACGGCGGCGAGTGGTTGGCTCGCAGTCTCATCTGCGCAACCGCCGCCGGGGACGGAGATGTTGGTGTCGACTCGGGACCGGGCGGCCACGTGAGCTACGACTTGCAGAGGGAACCCAATGTGTCTCTCGCATCGCAACGGCACCGTACGCGGCGCAGTGGTGCGAAGAGCATGCTCGTACAGGTATGTTGCGTTGTGTCGCTTTGCTAACAGCGTCACAATCAAGGCCAGGGTAGAAGCGAGGTGCATCTCGGATGGCAGGTGTGAAATACGGGCTCCATTTACAAGGCAAACTTGAGGATACTCTTCACATCAAGGTGTCACAGCTTGCCGAGTAGCCTTGCACGTCGGTCGCACATGGCTTGCACGGTCAACGGCTTACGAGCAGGCCAACGATGGCCTGCCGAGAAGGATCATGCAGACGAGACAAGCTCTCCAGCAGCCCGGGTCCCCAGCATCTCGCCCTTCGCACTGAGACTGAACGCCTCCGTCGCATTGACTTCCCGTCCGGACGAAGTTGACCTATTCTTGCCCACGCATGCCATGCGGCAAGATGCAGCCACAAGTCTTCGCTTTCGCCGCATCGCGCGCGCAACGCTTTGGTCATATTTTGCGAAGCAGACCTCAGGCGATCGAGTTCAGCACCACGGACGATGGAACCTGAACTAGGCATCAGCTCGTCCTCACCGACAGACGCGTCGTAGGCCTGTCATGGAGACAATTCTGGCAAGTTCGCAGATTTGCAAAATTTTCACTTGCACGACGATGGGAGGAACGGCAGCGTGCTGCTCTTCGTAATGAGAACCAGAGTACGAACCCGGTGACCTCGACACAAGAAAGGGTCGTCTAGGCGCTTCCATGGCATGGTGACGGCCAAGGCCGCCGTTAGGCACCGTCCGAAATGCCACCGACACACACCCGAGAATCTCGATTACGCTTGTCACGTATACTTACTTCGAGTTTCTCAAGTAAAGGCCCGCGTACAGCATGCATGATTGAGGCATGCTTGGCTCGTCTATTGCGTTGGTGAGAGTCCAGACCAGAGTTCATGTTCGCGCCTCGCTCGTTCATCTGATATGCGTCGTCGGACCGTGGACGCTGCGCATCGACTTGCCAGGTTGCATCTTGAACCACTCTGCCCTTTGGCGGTGCTACATGACAGGCTATGTGCAAAATCTCCCATGTTGTAGCGCGACGTACTGCAGCAGAAGGCCTCACTGTCCCTGTACCTGAGAGGATCTGCTAGGATATGCCACTTTCGGGGAAATCCCTCTAGCCAAGGCCGGTCGTTCCATTGGTAAGGGCAAGAGTCGTCGACATCTTTGGCCCATCTCTCCTTTGGTCTCTCGGCTGTACCATCAGTCCAAATGCCATCGCACTGCTCCCTCGCCGCGGATCGCTGCACGCAAGCAAGGGCTTACCTTGCCCCCTTGGCGATGTCCTTACGCGCTTCTCACGCGAAAGGCGGCGTGTTGCCGATTCCGCACGCGTGTCGGTCGCGCGGTGCGCGTTAATGAGGAAGATTAGATGCACCGAGGCTGTCTCAGGTGGCCGGCGGTAGGTAGTTGTACTCGTACGAGTACAGGGAGGAAAGGGTGGGGACAGAGAGCGAGCCCGTGCGGATGCGAATCGATCCAGATACAAGCGAATCCCAAACCAAGGCCAAGAGCAAGGGTCTCGTCAGCGACCGGAGCATTGAGACAGTACGTACTGTTTGAAGGGGAAGGGATTGAAGATCTCAGGGTGGGAGATTACTTGAAGCGAACCGAAGCAATCAAGAGTCGCGTTTCAGACTACTCAAGGGAACGAAGTTGAGATGGTGCCTTGGCAGCTCAATTCTTGAGTATTACTCGTATTATGACGTCTCTGGCTGGCACGTCTGGGTCTTCAAGGGCGCCTGGTCACAGGGTCTGGCTCTCGGTTGGGCTTCTCCGCCCTGCCCTGACAAAGGGATTGTATTATACCTTTGGTCTTCGTTATGTGGCTACGGATATTGATCCACAACTCCTGATCTATTCACTTGCATGCCCTTTCTCATGCTTGTGCCTCGTAATTACCCCTCACCCCCTCTTGCGCCGCGACGCTCCTTCTTATTGTTGCAGCGCGTTGGTAATCTCAATAGTCACTTTCCCATCCGCTCGGCTGACGACTCTGACAGACTCCAGGTCCTTGATGACCCAGTCGGGCCCGGCCGCGACAACCTCGTCCACGGTGTGGCTCGTGACGAGGCCAATGACCTTGCAGCCGGCCGCCTTGCCCGCCTTGATGCCAGCGGGCGCGTCCTCCAGCACCAGCACGTCCCCTGCCTCGTCCTGCAGGCCAAGTGCCTGGAGGCCCATGAGGTAGCAGGCCGGGTCAGGCTTCCCGTTCTGCACCGACTCGGCGGTGATGAGATGCTGCGGTATCGCGAGAGACAGGACCTTGAGCCAGCCGGTGACGAGGGGCTCCGTGCCCGACGTGACAATGGCCCAGGGAGCGGACTGGGCTACCAGGGAGTCTAGCAGTGACCGCGATCCAGGAACCTCGGTAGCATCATCCCCATACAGAAGCGGAAGCTGTCCTTCGATATGCTTGACGTCTAGAAAAGACTCAATCAGCCAAGTGTTCGATTCTTCCATGGGCATTGTCTGTAGGGTAGCACTTACATTCCCAATTCGCCTTTTCCGGAGCAATCAGTTTGAGCACGTCTATGCTGCGTCGCCCATGAGATGTCTGCAGTATCGTCTCGGGCGATACGCCAATCTCTTTGCCAATGCTGTACGCATGTCAGTTGAGGGCCGGTGATGAAGTTTGGGGGGGGGCAGTGGTGAGAAACCGACGTGTGCCAGTGCTTGACAATGGCGGGCGTGGAGTCAATGATGGTGCCGTCCATGTCAAACAGGAAGCCAGAGAAGGAGACCTGCTCAGGCGGCAGCGTGTATTGTGGTTGTGACCCCATGCTGCTTGTGTCTTCCTTCAAGGCCCCTGAGATGTGAGTGCCGGGTATGCCGAGGTGAGATGAATGTCCCCGCGCGGGCTGGGGATGCATGCAAGAATGGAGTTCGAGTTGCGAAGTGCTCTCGCAAAAAGTCTATAGGAGTAGACCTGTAGAACGGAAGTGTTTGTCAGAGGCGGCAAAGATGATTTATAAGAAGCGTTTTCATTTCAACGTCTCGAATTGAAGGCGTATAAAGGACCGTGGCGCCGCCCCCCCACTCGGAAGTTCCGCCGCTCGGGCGCGGGGTTTCCTCAGCCGGTTAGACGTCTCGGCTCAGGCCGCCCAGGTCGCCTACCCTGCACCGGCGTTGTTCTCCAAGCGGCGAATTTCGGAAATCCATTTCTGCCGCTCCAAAGATTGATGATGCTTACCCGCTGGAACACTTTTCTAGCGTGGGTCTCTTTCGGAAATGCGTGTGCAACTTGTATACCTCAGCTTATAAACACTGTGACGTGAAATGTCCTATAACAGCAATCTTGCATAGCGAAAGCAAGTACAGTTAAACGCGGGTGAGGCAGATAGAACCGTGATTCAATAGTACGACAAGGGCTTCAATCACAAATTGTGCCGCCGAGCATAGCCCATCAACAGCCGGCTCATCAATTCAAGTCCAAGGTACCTGTAGTCACCGGTCACAGCACGGCTGCCACAGCACCTGTGACCTTCTGTGGTGGCCGGGTGGCCCGGCGGGAACAGGCGGGGTCCAGCACATCCCCGGCGGCGTCGGCAACCCACTCGTCGGACCCCGCGCCCGGGCGCTACATACCTTACTGGCCTTGTCCTTGCTTACCCCACGTTCGCAACCACCAGACATGCTGAGAGGCGACACCTGCGGCCGCATCTCCAACGGAGCATCACCCGCCGTGCATCCCGGCTGCGCCCAGCGTTGCTTTCAGCGAGCGCATGTTGGCCAGGAATTGATTCTGCAGAGCCAGCAACACGCAGAGAGACCTTGGCCCTGTCACATCTCCTTCAGACAGGTGGCGTGAGCTCTTCTCTCCGCCCTCCACCCCATCGAATCTCGTCCATCGCCTCGCTTCTGGCCTCCCCTTCCCCTCTCCTTGGCAGAAACAGCTCCCAACCGCACAGCCGCCGCCATCACCATGGGCTCGCAGGCAAAAGACCCCAATGAGCTGACGGTGCTCGTCACCGGCTTCGGCGTATGCGCCCCCTCATGGTCTAGACTCCTTTGGACAGTCTGTGACGTGTGCTGACGGCGCGACAGCCCTTTCGCGACCAATACCCCGTCAACCCCTCCTGGGAGATTGCCAACGGCCTGCCCCAACATCTGCCCGCCCTACGAGCAAAGGACCCCAGCTCGAGGCAGGCCGTCGACACCCCGCCGGTCCGCATCCTCGTCCACCCGGAGCCCGTCCGCGTCAACTACAAGGTGGTGAGGGACCTCGTGCCCCGCCTGTGGGACGCGCAACAAGACCACAAGGTCGACTTCGTGATACACATTGGCATGGCAGGCCCGCGGCCGTTCTACCAGATCGAGCGTCGCGGCCACCGCACCGGCTACAAGTCGCTCGACGTCGACGGCGAGAAGCTCGAGGACGAGGACGAGGGTAAACACGGAGAGGATTGGATCTGGTACGGCCTGCCCGACGAGATTGAGACGGACCTGGACCTGCAGGACGTCTTGCAGCGGTGGCGAGGGAACAGTTCTGTGAGTTTACCTCGGCAGGACACCAGTAGATGAACGATGCTAACCCGACTGTGAATAGAAAGACATGGATCTGCGCGTCTCCGAGGACGCGGGCAGGTATCTGTGCGACTTCATCTACTACTCGAGCCTGTCCACGCTACTCAAGGAGCAGCGGCCGAGAAAGGTGGTGTTTCTGCACGTGCCGTGCGATGCGTCCGATAAGAACGTTGCGCAAGGCATCGAGGTGACGGTGAACCTCATCCGGTCCATTGCCGAGAGCGAAACGGCCAAGAAGCAGACAGTGGCAGAGGTATAACAGCAGATGCCAACTGCGGGTTGGCCGTTTTGGCCAAGGAAATCGGAACCGTCTTGGGTGGTGCTTGTTGGGCAAACCCGTAATCGCGCATGTGCTTTGTCGTTGCATTTACTCCGGAGCATCATCACTGCCTTGCTTTTCCATATTAGTGGCCCAGTGTCGTACAAGGTTGAATATATCCTACCACAATCATATAGTAGTATAATCAAAAACGGGCTTTATTGCCATGGGAAGTCGCCGGCCTAGACGCCGACCTAGAGCGTGTCGCCGACCAGCCGAGATATAGCGGGCCCCGCAGCCCCGTGGTCGCCGACTCCGGTCGACACCCGAAACTGCAGCCCCTACAAAAAGCACCGGCCTCACCTTCAAGACGAATCTGCAGAGCACTAACGTATCCAAGGTAATTGCAGATCAAAGACAAAACACTGCATCCATCTGTGCAGCATCAGCACGACCACGTCCGTTTCCATCGCCGACCGCCACCATGTGCCGAAAAGCCACCTGCGACACCTGCAGTATGTCCTCGCCAACGCGTGCTGCTCAGCACCCGTCGTCCTCTTCACTTCACATCACCTCACCTCAGGACCCTCCACTAACACACCGACGTAGAAAAGACAACCTGGTGGGGTTGCGGCAAGCACGTCGCCACCGTCATGGACAATGTCCCGGCCGTCGAGCGCGACGGGAAAACGTACCCGCCCATGGCCAAGCAGGCGGCGTGACTGGTGCGCCATGCGGCGGCGGCGGTGCTGTGGACGAGGGGCAAGAGAGCGGCGTGGTCGCCCGAGGGGGTGATCGAGGAGGACTTGGCCGGAGGCGTTGGTGATGCTTGATGGGAGGGGGTGGTGTTTCGAGACTTTTCGGTGTGAGTGGTGTGAAGCGCGGAAGTTTTGAAGAATAGAGGAGACGAGACGGGTCACGCTCAATATTACTCTGTTGAGCTCGCAAATTATTGAGAATTGTACATCACAAACTGCCTTGACATCTTGCTGCTTGTGCTGACTCTGCGTTGCGGCTCATAAGGTGAGAGGTGTCATACTCAGTCTTCTCATTCTCGTACTGACGCGGCCATGCATCATCTATCCATGTATATGCCGTGCCACGCAGACAATGAATTCATGTTCCAGAAAACCACCTCATCTTCGCCTCGCTCCGCCAGCCGCACCCGCATCCCCCCTCTCCGCCAGGCTCACCACCTCCTGGATGCCCGCCGCCTCCTGCTCCTCCTCGAGAGCCGTAATCTCCTCGCGGCTGTCCCACCATTTCTCCTCGCTCAGCTCAAACGCCTTGGCCTTGATCTCCTTGACAGCCAGCGTCTCCGGCTGCACGCCCTTCCACCGCATGCTCGTCATGAGCACCTCTTGCCACTCGGCGCTTGTCCGCACGAAGAACTCGCGGCGCGATTCAAAAGGCTAGGAGCGGTCAGTGACTTGTCCGCGTTCAACACAAGAGGCACTTACTCGTGGGTGGGGGAGGCCGTCGTCGACCGAAGTGGCTGTCGTCTCCGTGTCGTCTTCGTCTGAAACTACCGACGGCGTAGACGCCACTTCCGAAGAGGTGTCTGACATGGAGTCTTCCTTCTTCTTGCGCTTGCTCGGAGTCTGGAGCGACTGATCCGGCTCTTCGCCCTCATCTTCATCATCCTCATCCTCATCCTCATCCTCATCCTCATCCTCTTCGTCTTCCTCGTCATCTTCATCGTCTTCGTCCTCGGACTCCTGTAACCGCATATTAGTTCTCTTGCTCGATGCCCGGTGTGCGAAAATACTTACAATCCAGTCTTCGACGGGCCTGCTGAAGACTTCCTTGCACCCATCGAGTTTGCTCAGGTCGATGGCGTACAGGTCGTCAAAAGTAAACTCGCGGTCCCCCTTCTCAAAGGTGCCGCCGTAAATGTACAGCACATCGTCCTGCACCGCCATTTGCGCGTTGAATCTCACGTGCGGAGGCTCCATCGTTACCGGCATCTCTCGAACAGGCACTTCGTCTGGCTCCGGCTCCTCGGGTTTCCTATCCAGCTCTATTCCATCAGCGTCATCCAGCGAGGCTCCCGTCTCTAGCGCAGCCAGTTGTCGCAACAGCTCCGCCTCGTTTGCTTGGGCACGGCCGCGGCGACCCACGCGCTGCTCCGAGACGTTTTTCTTCTGCTGCCGAGGCTTGCGTAGGCCCAGCGGCATGAATCGGTTGCGCTCAATGTTCCAAGCAAAGAGCTGATTGAAGAACTCGCTATCCATGCCCTCCTCGTCCTGCTCCACGTCGTGAACGCCGCCGAAGAGAATGCCCCGACCCTTGTGCCAGGCCATGGTCGCCCCTGCACGAGAAGGACTGGGAAAATTTGCGGGCTTCTTTCTCCTCTCCCATCGCACGGTAGGAGGCGCGTTTGGGTTGGCATCGCTTGCCGGTGGCGCCATCCTCAGGAAGAAGCAGTCATCGTGGACCTTGGGGATGAGCACGTTCTTTTGTCCCTGACTCTGCGACTTGCCGCTCTTCTTCTTCAGAGCTACCGTGGCCTTGACGCGCGAGTAACCTCCAAACAGCACTGCTCCATTCTCGCAAGGGAGAAGGGTGAAGGACGACCTCGCGTCAGGCTTGAGTTGGGCTTGGGGCAGCGTCGGGCAGTGCCACACGTAGTTGACGGTGTCAAAGATCCACAGGTCGGCCAGGTACTTTGTCTGGTTCGAAGTATCCTGAAAGCCGCCAAAGAGAATGATGTACTGCTTCCAGTACGTCATGCGGTGGCCGCTCCTGGCCGGGGGGCTCTTGTCCTTGCCCTTGACGTCGATCTTGGTCCACTCCCGCGTGGCCGGCTCCAACCGCCAGAAGTCGGAGTAGTGGTGAAAGGTGCCCTGCTTGGGCGATGAAAACTCACCACCAAAGAGGTAGACGAAGCTGGGGTTGCTGGCGCGGGTCCAGGCGTGGCCGGACCGCGGCAGGGGCGCGTTGGGCGATGTGACGCAGCGCCACTCGTCGCGGTGGACGTTGTAGATGTGCAGGTCGTTGTAGAACTGAGCGAGTGAGCCGTTGAAGTACTCGCCACCAAACAGCAGCAGACTGTTGCTGTCGTGCGGTGATGCCATCAGCGTGGACGCGGCCCGAGGTCTGGGCGGCGCATCGCAGACCGTCTCGGTGATCTTGAGAAACTGCTCCTGCTGGCGGCGATACTCCTCGAGCACCTCGTCCAGGTCGACGTCCTCGACATCGCTGCCGTCTACCTTGGCGGCTTTGGTCTTCGCCTTTTTCTCACCCTTGGTGGCCTGCTTGGCCGCCTTTTCGGCCTGGGGTGATTGTCAGTGAACCGAACAGCTGTACGCGATTCTCTCCCCATGAGGCCTTTGTGCATGAGGGTCATTGGAAACTCACCTTCTTTGCCTTCTTGGCGTCTGCACCCTTCTTTTTTTCCTTGGCCATTGCGGAGTGAGCTTGTCCAGCCAGGCTTATGAATATGCCGTTGTTTCGAGGTTACAAACCTCGCTGTGAAGTGCCGCGTGCAAAGTGAGGGCTTCCTTTCACAGTATTGGCTGGGTTGCTAAACTGTGCTCCAAGTTCTCCACACACCTGCATCTCCATATTGGAGACCTCGCAGAATGCTTTGACACTTCATTTCGTCTTGATATCTGGAAATTTTGAATTATTTAGGATTCCGGAAATTTAAGGTTTAAACCGGTTGCCTTTCTTCCCGCTCGGAAGAAACGCAAATGTACTTGCTGACACGTTGAGCATCGTCCACGGAAGCCTACCTCACAAAGCCCCACGGCGCATCTGCACCTTGACACCAATAGCGGATGCCGGAGGCAGCAAAGTAACCCTTTCTTTCTCACGAGCAAAGTACTATAAGACTTTGTCTGGGTGAAAAAATTGCGACATGATCGATGCAAGCTGCTCAGCCGCCCTAATCTCAAGACGCGAGAGTCGTGCGAAGCGCCTCGACAGCCGCCAACTCCAATAGCAGTACCCCATTTTCATCTTAGACTACATGCCCCCCAAACCGGATACTGGACGGGATCCATCTATGAAGGCCCGAATCTTCCTCAATGATACTCCGACAAGGCTCGACGCCAAGCCCTTCACGGGAGACGTGCCCCTGAAGCATTAGTCGCATGACCTCTTGTCTGCTGCTGAGTGGCAGCGGACGCGCCTGAGCCTTCATGCGAGGCAGGTTAGGCGCAGTGGACAGGAGCATCGTTCCCGATGATAGGGACCAAGGTGCGACGATCATGTATGGCCTCTCATTTGGCTTGATTGCACACAAACGTATCAAGGAGATCGAATCCTTGGAGTCGGCGATCACGGCACCAAGCGGCGGTGTCTGCCGTCTAGAGGCTGATTGACAGCCATCATTGCCGTGAGCGACTCATCTGGTCGCGAACGAATGACGACGTTGCAGTGAGCGTTCAGCTGCAGGTTACATAGCAAAATGAAGCCAAAACTTCATCGGCGCCTGTCCAACGTTCTCGTCTCGTGTCTCGAGTAGAAGACTGATGTAATGCTGACAGCAGTCAAACTCGATTTGATGAGGCACTGCATGAGCCACAGGCGTCGCTCTATTTCTTCCGGTGATAGCATCTCCACATCACAAAATGTCGGAGGATCACGCACGCCTGGGCTCACGACTCGGAAGGGCCTAAAGCATTGATGGGGATGGTTGAGTTCTCGACAGAAGGACTCGAGTCGCTGTCGGTCGACATCGGATCCTCGAGCGGCGGATCTGCGCCCGGCTCGTCCTCGCGAACTGTTGAGCTTTTGGCCGGCACGAAAGCCGCCATAGCCTTGCTGGCCCCTTGCATGCAGTACTGCACCACCTCAACCTTATGACCCGGAGGAGCCAGTTTTGCGACCTGGCGGATGTTGCTCGTCCGAGGCAGGAAGAGCACGTGGTCCATCGCTTTATACGCCTCGTGTAGCTGGTCGAGATTATACGGCTGCATCGTATGCAAGTCGAAGATCTCGTCAGAGCGATAACCAGGGCCGCCCCACGGTGGACTGGAGAACAAGACGGTCGTGCCCATGTCGACCCTCAGGTCCGGATGGAGGCTGTCTGGTCTATTGGTCAAGGCACCTAGATACTCGAAGCTGTCGCCGTGGATCCAGGTAATCATGGAAGGGTCCACTCCGTATATCTCTGCATTATGCTGTGCGCATGCAAGTGTCGAAGCATCGCGTTCAATGGCAATGACGCGCTGCCAGCGTTCACTGAGCGCGAAGGCAATGGTGTTGCCGCCAGCACCGGCGAATGCGTCGATGAGAACCGTCTTCTTCTGATCCGCTGCGCTTATGTCGACGGCAATTTTGCTTGCAGAGCCGAGCCTCAGCCGCGGATTCCATGAGAAGAGGCCATAGGGTCATGAATTGAGACTCACTTTGCAACAGGCTCGGGCGTGACACCAAACCAGGCGTCGTCTGTTAGCCACACGCCTTCGTCGTACCATGAGAAGATGGAGTATCGCTGCGCAAAGTACCTGATGGAAAGCTTTTAGCAAGTTTACACAGCGTCAGTTGAGTTTCAGTTCCTACTTTTGGATGTCCCAAGGAACCTCGTGTTTGCCCTCGTAATGGTGACAGTTCTCAGTGAGAGGGAGCTTTTCAGCAGGCTCCGCAGAGTACCCAGCGCCGGCCTCTTGCTCGGGACCGCGTGCACTTCCCATGCTGCGATGCATTAGCGTGGGCTCTCATGGCCTTGAGCGTAGAGTTGAAGGACCTGCTCTGGGCGTGGCGTGAGACACGGGCTCCCACCTGTGTTGGCAAGAAATAGTTTGACAAGCGCTTTCGAGGTTCAAAGCGAGTGGAGGCTACCGTAGTAAATGGAGGTCCGCAGCAGCTGCCTACCGGTAGCGCCCCCACCCGGACCTGCAAGGCTGCAGGGGACAGCTTGCCCTGTCGCGATCTAAAAGGCACCTTGTCCTTCAGGTACACCCATCAACCGCCACCTTTCCTCGACAGCTTTGAAGGGCCTCTTGACGCGAGCCCGTCCCCAGCGTCGCGACACGTCAACTGCGCACTGGCCTTTGCCCAAAACTTGTCACGACCGAGGCCACAAAGGACACAGCAGCCATGTTCAACGCGCTCAACCGGTTCATGTCTCGCCTGGATGGCGGCGACCCCCAGCAACGCCAACAGGAACAGGGCTCCTTTGGCTTCCAGGTGCTCAGAAACACCAATCTACAGCTTGCGGTCGAGCCCTGGTTCGACTTTATCGTGGGAATCAATGGACGGCCAATTGTGGGAGTCCTTGCAATATGACCTGTGTATTCGACGGCTGCGTCTAACCTCTCCCACGTAGGACAACCCGGACCCGGGCCTGTTCTCGCAAGAGATACGAAACTGCGCCGGCGCAACTGTGACGTTGGGTCTTTGGAACGCCAAGGTACTTCTCCATCATGGATGGACGCATTGACGGTCTTGCTGACGCTCTACCAGGGCCAGCGTACGCGGGAGATGCACGTCCCTGTGCCGAATGACACCGCGTCGCTCGGCCTCTCCCTCCAATACTCACCCATTGCCCTCGCCGCCAACATCTGGCACGTACTCGACGTCGCCGCAAACTCTCCTGCAGACAACGCCGCGCTGCTGCCGTACAGCGATTACATTCTGGGAAGCCCCGAGGGGGCTCTCCATGGCGAGGGAGCGCTCGGCGAACTCGTGGAGGATCACATCGGCAGACCACTGCGGCTGTACGTTTACAACAACGAGTACAACGTTACGAGGGAGGTCACGATACAGCCCAGCCGGGACTGGGGCGGCGAGGGTGCTCTGGGCTGCGTACTGGGCTACGGAGCTTTGCATCGGCTGCCAGCCCCTCTGAGCGAGCCCGTCAACGGCCCGGGAGAGACCATGTTCGATGGCGACATGAACGAGAAAAGCGAGGGAGCCGTTGTGCCGGCCACTTCAAGCGGACCACCGCAGCCTGGCGGCGATTACGTGGTCCCGGCCCAGATGGTTGGCTCGACGCCCGTCAGCGCACCACCACGAATTGGGAAGAAGAAAGAGCGACACGCCCACAGCCCGAACCAACTGATGGACAATTACTTCAAGGAAGAGGAGGAAAAGAGCCGTGCTGTAGACAACGCACCCCAGTCAAAGGGAACAGTGGTGCCTCCGCCACCCAAAGCGGGTGGCGGACCTCCCAAAGCTGAAGAGGTCACAGCGTCGTCGAACGAAGGAGAGGCTACTTGAGGGCATTACAAGAGACTTCGTGCGAGAGATTCCCCATTTGATAACTTCTAACTTTTACGCTCCATGGCCAATTCCTTGCGTAGCTATTGTACACTAAACACGTCGTTACAAACCTCTTGTCTACGCGCTCGCATACCCCAAGTATGCTGACTAGTTGATGAAGTTGACGCAGAAGAAGTGTAGGATAAGGCTGCAGACCACAAAGTCTGCAAAGGCTCTGTGACGAGGAGTGCATGTTAGCTATCGAAACCAGCCGCGACGATTGGACTCGGACCGTACCTCTCTGGAGACACGGCTGGGAAGTCGTTCTTGTTCGCCTCGGTCGTCTGGATTCGTAATGACACTAGGAAACGCGTGAGCAGCTGGCCTTGGGCAGTTCCGACACGAACACGACGTACCCGTCAGGACGAATTGCCCGACCGTGGCGCAGAAGCCAGAGAGGAAGGCATTGAAGGGCTGCGCGGCACATTAGCTTCGAGAACTCTTCTCTCCCTGGGATGGCATCCATCCTCCGAGTTCACATACGTAGTTGCCCGCCAGGATGCAGTACAGGAACTGCAGAGCGCCGACGACGGCGAGGAAGAACAGGAAGGCATCAATGAGCTTGGTGCGCTGGGGAGTCTGCTTCGTGTAGAACTGGCAGATGTTCTGCAGCACCTGATCCCAGTTGGCGGCGCCGCCCTTGCTGGTCGAGGCCGCCGCGGACAGGGGCTTGGGCAGCGGCGGGACGGAGCCAGCAGTCGTCGAGCCAGCCTGCGTGGTGCCCGCGGACGAGGGTGCGGGCTCGCGTGCGTTCTTCTTCGGAGCCATGGTGGGCAGGGTGTTGAGTTGATGGTCGATGTCGCGGTCGAACACGCAAGCTGGCCTCCCACAGTGGACGGATGTTGCAGTTGGAGAGGCGCCAGGTACGGCCACGAAAGCTCCAAGGCATCTGGGCGTGTGATTGGCGGGGAGCTGCTCGCACTAGAATCTGGGGGGGTCCGCGGCCCACTCTCATGTCGTCAGTCTCAATTACTCCGAGCAACCGACCAGCTTCCGCTTCTGCAACCCCTCAAGCTATTCAAAGGACATTCGCCGAATTCTCATTGAGCCCATACTCCCTGAATCGTTCCAGCACGTCATTGTACAATTCGAGCCCAAGCCTTCAAGATGGTACGTCGTGGCACTTGCGTGCGCCAAGCGCCGCGTCGCTAACAGGCATGAACACAGTCCCAGCTCGAGACCTCTTCCTACATCCTCGCGGCGCTGACTGCCGGCGGTGGCCTCATGGGTTACGTCAAGACGCGCTCCGTCCCCTCACTGGTTGCCGGCTCTGCCGTTGGTATCCTCTGTATGTCTCCCGTCCCCTACCCGATGATGCGCGCGGGACTCCCAGGCTGACTGCTTCACCAAGACGGCCTCGGCGGCTATCGCATGCAGAACCGTCAGCCCTACGGCATCGAGCTGAGCTTGCTGGCCTCCATAATCCTCGGAGGCTCTGCCATTCCCCGAGCCATCCGCCTCCGGAAGCCCGTCCCGGTTCTTCTCAGTGTCCTGTCAGCCTTTGGCCTGCTCACCTTTGGCAACGCCTACCGTCAGAAGTTGTGATCGGGATGGAGCAGGGTATTTCATGTCCAGATAGTGTAGCCGGAATATCGACAGTCTAGTCTCTCAGCTCCATCATACACATTGACAGGCTTCGTTGCGCGCCCGTCCGTACTCGTACATGTGACCATGCCCTGTCACCCAAAAGCAATCTTCTCGGTCCCGTCCCAACGCCGGCCATGCATGATACAGTTTTGTACACCCTTTGTTTGCCACAATATCGTCGTGGAGGGGAGCTTCGAGTTCCATGGCGCCGCCCATTCAACGCCGTCGGCAGTGCCTCAATCGATCAGAGACCCAGCGCCTTTTGGTCCTCCTTGATCTTGTCGCGCTTGGCCCTGGCAGTGGCCCTATTGGTGGCCTGCACCTTGCTTCGCTCTGCTCGCAGGCATTTGTCCACCTTCTCCTTGGCGCCGTTGCAGCTGCCGATGGCCTTGTGCATGAAGCCTTGCGCGTGACACTCCTCGAGGGCGGCGATGACTTCTTCGCACGCTGTGTCACAAAGTTAGCCGCGGCGCTCGAGACGGGAAGCCGGGAAGGAGAGCACTACCCAGCGCATTCTTGGTGTGCAGATGAGGATGCATTTTCGCGTGTGCGATGGACAATAAAGGCAGTGCGACGAGCTTTCTCCGTTGCGCTCTGCTGGTGGCAAGGTCAGGAATCGTCGTCTGATGGCGGCGGCAATGGCATGGAAAAGCTTGGACCACCTGGGTTGGATTTAGCGGTCCTTGACAGTGGTGGGCACTGGTGGTAGCCAACCACTGCGTCGCGCATCAAAACGCCGAATCGCCCATTTGCATCGAACCTGGAAAGCCTGCGAGCCTGACCCATATCATTGCTGTTGCAAAGCTCACACTTCTCAACTGCGTGCTCCTCGCTTCCCGAACCAAGACTTGACACCATGGCGACGCAACAACAGCCACCTGCCAACAAGCAGCAGGGTACGCCCTCGAGGGCCGCCCCCACGTGCATCTCATCCAATGCTAATCCCTCCGTCTCAGCAGATCTTCAGTCCATGTACTCCAATTACAAGAACACGCTGCAGCAAATAGCCCAGAAAATCGGAGATATCGAGCAGGAGGCTGAGGAACACAAGTAAGGCCCCTCAATCTCGGACCCCAGTCTGATTCGCCCATCGTACGAGCTGGCAACCGCGAGCTCAGTGAGCTCACCGTTGCCGTCGCATCGCGACGCCTCACCGCCCTGTCCGAGGAATCACACCGCCCATCTGACATGCTCGTTAGGCTCGTGCTGGAAACGCTGGAACCACTGTCAGAGCATCGCAAGTGCTTTCGCTTGATCAACGGGGTGCTGGTAGAGAGGACGGTCAAGGATCTGGTGCCCGCGCTCAAGACCAACCAAGACGGCTTGAAGAAGGTGCTCGACGACCTGGTAAAGCAGTACAAGACCAAGCAAGATGACTTGGACAAGTGGAAGGTTGGTGCTGTACCCGAATTGGACGCAGTGACGGTGCTGACCATGGGTGTAGAAGAAGAACAATGTACAGGTTGTGCAGCAATGATAATGGACAGCTCTGCAAAAGTAAAGACAGCCTTCTCTCCAATCAAAGCTCACGCTGCGAAAAAACTCCCTGAGGTTGGATCTGTGACATGATCGCAGACGTTGCCGGCGCCTCGTGGATGACGGCGGTCAACGTTGGCCGTCGATGGCTCTGCTTTCTTCCCAGCGCACAATGTCCATCTACCATGTGTTTAGATTGTCCACGACTTCTATACATCATACTTTCTTCTGGCACAAAAACTCCCGAGATTTTACTCAACATTGATGCGTTGTACAGTTGGACGCAGTGGAGCCTGGCGGCAATGGCGTTTCGGTGCCCAACGGCATGCAGTCCCAAGCATCAGCTCTCATGCGTTGCTGATGGCTTACCGGTGACCCCCAGAGGAGCCATCTGCTTCTCTGGTAGCAGTATGCCATCATAATTAGCCGATTGAAAGGCGCTGCCGGAGCCTTATTGATCTCATGGTCGACCTCGATGGGGTTCTTGCACATTCTGTACGTCGCTTCGAAACTGCCGAGACAGGCAGTGCAGCGCTGGCACTCAATGCGAAAGGAAAGCAACGCTCAATCGTCGCGACAATCCAAGAAGCAATTCATTCTGCGCAGGCCATCTAATGACACGCACGCCACTGCCGCCAAAGAATGCTGCGAAGCATACAAACGGCCGCATGTCGCATAACCCCCATCCGCTAGTGCTCCAGCGACAGCGTCTTCTCTCGTTCCAATGTGTCATGCATGAGCAGGAGTACCTGTATGTAGGACGGAACCGCGCCGGTGTAGGACTTGCATGATGAAGCCGCTTCATCCGGCTTTTACAAAGTCACCCTCGGCATCCGGTCAGTGGTGGTGATGTGTTCCACACATGAGTGTGCCGACTACGGCTTGACCACGATTGCATGTTATACGAGATTGCTTTTGGAAGGATGCCTCAGCCCCCAATATCTGACAAGGCACTTTGGATCGCTGGGTTGTGCGTCGACTGAGGGTCGAGGCCGTCGCCCTGGCATCGACACGATGACACACTGACACGCGGCCAAGTTTGAAGTAGACGAGGCGGGATGTCTTTGTATCGCTCCCCGGGCCCGCCGGCTGGATGCAAGCCGTGACTTTGATGAGGCGGGAATATACAGTGTGTCCTGCACGTATATCACCTCCAACACCCATGAGCGTGCGGGGACCCTAGGTATGTTGTTGGACGAGCATCGGATGCAAACTCGCAATCTCAGGATAACGAAGCGTTTTACGTGGAGCTGGAGCTCAAGCTGCAGTCTGACCAAACGTGCTCAGCCCATCGGAACCCAACACACGCGCATTGCAAGCCACAAAAGTCGGCTCTTAATACCCATGTACTGAGCCGAGTGAAGCAACGGTTCCTACCCGACCCGAGACGGCCCCCAAGGAGTGCCGCAGCTATCGCGCTGTGTGAGTACTACTCAAGGCAATCCTGCGAATCCCGCGACTCTTACCCAAGTGAGGAAAGAAATACGCCGTTTCGGAGGGGCTCGGCTGCGTTGAGCCGCTCAGACGGCGGAAAGCAAACTGGGCAGCAGGCTGGCATCCCACCTCTTTTGCATTGTTCACGAATTCGACAGATGCCACTTGGATAGTTGAGATAAAGACGATCTAGTCGGGCCCTGCCATTGGCTCTTTGGTTGCAAGTGACTTGCAGCCTCGCAAGCCTTGTGGCCGGTCATCTGGCCGGGCTCTGGTTCGTTACCGGCATGCACCTTGTGGGTGTGTGAGGCGCGAACGGCCGCAGATTGGGTCTTCAAAGGCTGGGGCTCCCCGACAAACAGACGCAAGGCGACCACTGCCCCTGATTGCCTCGAGCTAGAGCATGTCGTACTCCGTCGGCAATGCCGAATGCGCATCGACGTCTGCCCGTCATCCGCCGCCGTCGAGGAACCGGTGGATCCATGCCTGAGATGCTGCCGGGACGCCTTTTGGTAGCAAGCGGACCGAGGGCACGACAGCAGTTGCTCCATCCTAGGCCTGTCGTTGGCCGAGACCCGTCGTACCTTGGGAACTACCTGCGCAGTAGCTGATCGTGGCAGTCCATGCCGAGCCTGAGCATCCGCGTCTGTGCTAGCAAATGGCGAGACCTTGATGTTGTAAGATCCGAGGTGAGAGGACGAAACTGACCGGGTTGGTGCGGGACACGACGCTGCTCCGTTCCATGCAGTACCTTTGCAGCCGCATAGGGCTTAGG
>JALHBZ010000174.1:633917-663038 GCA_024340015.1 Tolypocladium ovalisporum | reverse complement strand
GGGGGGGGGGGGGGGCGTTTGTTGTTGTTGGCGGCGGCGTTTTACCAGCTTCGCAACCAAGCTTGGCTTTATTAGCCTCGTCGCTTCAGCGAGCGCCAGCCTTTCTTCCCTCCTGCAAAATAACCAATCCCACGCCGCCTGCGACCGACCCTTGCACTGTCCGCCATCGCGACCAGACGCCGCCCAAACGCCGCCTTGAGATCCATTCCTCGCGCGCGTTGCGACGGCTGCTATTCGCCCTCAGCTCTTGCGGCCCTCGCCGTTGGACGCACACGCGCTCGCAGCGCACACGTAGCGCACGTCTGCATTGACGGCTCGGGCAACCCGGCCAGACCGTTGCGCCTCCGTGTAACCTCGCATCGCCGTCGCAATCCGTCTCGCGACGCCTTGTCTCGCGCTCTCGACGGACCGCACCGACGTCCCGTCTGCTGCCCGCGACTAGGTCCTCCGTCTGGGCGACAAGTCGACCTGCCGAGAGGCCTGAACGTACGTGCATGCGGCCTGCTGCCCCTTGCACACGTCACGCACACTGACAATGATAGACGCAGTCCCTTTCGCTCTCTCACCTCCTGGTGCTAGTGGTCGCTGGCCTAACCGCTGCTGCTGCGGGCCCGCCAATACATGCGCACCACCCCTCCCTCTCTGGGTGCCCGCCATTGTCTCCCAACCCACCACCTCTAGCAGGCCAGACTACAAGGTAGTCCCCGTATACGCCCAAAGGCACGGTGCCATACCTTGCCTACATACCCAAGGTAGCCTTTCTCTAGCTCCAAGACCCTGGGCCAGGCACACGACGTGAGACGGGACCGGACAAAACTGCGCAGCCAACGTGCGATCCCTCGCCTGCCGTCACGGACTGACGCATCTCTTGCAGCCGGCAGCTGGAACCACCCCCGGGACCGGACCGGATACTTGCAAGCCCTACCTTGCCCTCTGCGACGTGGCCCAAGGGACACATCATCGCCAGCAGACCCAGCCAGCTGTGCCAGCCCAAAGACAATCTCCCTACCGACGCTAGCAGCCGCTGCAGGTAGCCAAATATGTCCGACTCCCCCCAATCTCCTCCAAAGGATGTCGACCATGGTGCACAGTCGCCCGACGAGGAAGGACAAATGAATGAGAACCACGACCCACAGTCGGCCGGCCTGGCGAGCTATGAGTTCGAGGGCGTTAAAGAACAGGACCGGTGGCTGCCTATAGCCAATGGTAAGTCCTCATCCTCCCCTTGGAGCTGAAGCGGCTTGTTCGTCTGGCCTATAAGCCTGCCTTGCCTCTATACCCACTTCCAGCCTCGCATGCCCATCTACTCGACCATGTCTCGCGATTCGTCGACCAACCCGGTCGGCACGTCTTGTGCCTTCAAGCCCGATCAGGGCGATGAATTGGATGCTAACATTCGAAACTTTGCTCCAGTGGCTCGGATCATGAAGAACGCTCTGCCAGACAATGCCAAAATCGCCAAGGAAGCAAAAGAATGCATGCAGGAATGTGTCAGCGAATTCATCTCGTTTATCACGAGCGAGGGTAAGTAACTTGCATCCGCCCCCTAAGCGCCGTTCGGCAAGTTACTTCATGCCTCTATCCCCTCTATTCCTGATCACCCTGTGCTAACACCACGAACCAGCCTCGGAGAAGTGTCAGCAGGAAAAGAGAAAGACTGTCAATGGAGAAGACATCTTGTTTGCCATGACGTCTCTTGGCTTCGAGAACTACGCCGAGGCCCTCAAAGTCTATCTCTCCAAGTATCGCGAGGTACTACTCCCCATCAAAACCTCATTTCCCGCAAACAGTCTCATTGACCTGCGCCACAGCAACAAAACCAGTCCAACAGAGATCGCGTCATGGAGAACACGTGGGGTGGCTCCATGATGCCCGGCGAGAAGAGCGAGCCAGGAACCACCGGCGGCGAGTACGCAGGCGCTGAAGGGTCAGCGGCTGCTGACAGCAGTGCGGATCCCAACTATATGTATGGTTCGCACGCTGCGCATAACGGTGCTGGCGCCGGAGAAGGGTATTAGACCTAGGCTTTCGTGGGCTGCTTTCCGACGACTGGCCAAGCCAAATGGCCAATTCGGAAGCAATCAACGACATTGCTGCGGGCGTGACCTCATTTGGTCGTCGCCGCTGCACCGCTACGGCTCTCCGAGTGTGGATTAACCTTCAACATGTACGAATACAGGCGGTGCCTTTCGGCGTGAGTTGGTGCATCTGGACGATTACTACTTTGTGCGCGCAGTGACTATATGGGTTGACGGGGCTGGATGAAGGCTGCATCTCTTGCTAACAAATGGGCTGCTTGCCTGGGACGATAGACTCTTGGATGTTTCTTTCTGTTCACGATGGTTGCAGGCTGGGGCGGTGCTGGCGAGTTTCACATGCTGGCTGGGTGCCCAATGCAGACTTGGAGATGGCTATAGTTGTATAGGCTTGCTGTTATGATCCATGTTGCATGGTCTCTTTGCGTTTGAAGTGCCTGAGAACACGGGTACTATGGTTATCCATCATGTAGTCAGGCAGTGGCGGTAAGCGCGGCGGCAGGGTACGTGAAACATACGGGCGAACGGCCCTTGGTCGAAGAGACTCGGCCACAGCGTGAGACAATAGCCCGGATGTGCAACATTGCTCCCGTCCTTGTGCCATGATGAGCGTCGAGACTGTCGTGAAGCTGTGGTCGGCCACTTTGGCTTACCGTGATTAGTGGCCAGGCCGCACGGACCACGTCGCTGGCGCTGGGACTTAACACGGCTGCGGAGCACGTGTGCTACCCCACCTTTGGTCATCAAAAAAACTACCACCGCCGTTGAGGAAAAATGTCAGCTCGGCGCCCTGCATCATCACTGCTTCCTCTGCACACCCTGCCACGTCCAGGCCGCGATCCGCTCCTCGTCAGGCCAAGCCATCGCACCCGCCGCCAGGACAACCCAACGGCGTCTCCGACTATGAATTCAAGCCCATGTAGCCATCTACCGCTGCAGTCTCACCATTGCACGATCAAACCTTAGCCCACGACCTCAGCGCACGACCCTAGCACGACCCGTGTGACTCCGTCGCAGTCGAGGCACTGCCGCAGTCGCGAGGAAGCTGCTTTCATGCGACCGTTCACACCAAAGGCGAGGACCCTGACCGGTCCTATTCCGACGAGTTCGACGCCGGTCAAGTCGATCCTCAAGGCGGCCTCGGTCCTCGGAAGGAGGAAAGCGCCGCATGATACCCCCGGCGACTCGCCAGAGCCTCCCGAGAGCCCAAACAAGCGCCGAAAGGTCTTTTTTGACGAGATACGAAATGTAACGTACGAGGTGGGCCGCAGAACCATGGACGACGTGAAGCTGGAAGTGAGGTCGGCCTTGGAGGAGCACCTGCGTGGAAACGATGGCCAGTACGATATGCTCAAGGAGCTGTTCGCCAACGATAAGCAGAGGTACCTACCGCCCGTCGTTGGCGAGGAGGACGACACCCTGAAGCCCCACGAGCTTCAGGTGTACGTCATGGCGTTGACGAGCTGCATCCCGATCCTGAAGGGCAAGGAGTGCAACGGGCTGGTCAGGAACATCTTGCGCTGTTCTTGGCTGGGTCGCGACGACGCCTTTTCCAAGGTGTTTACCCACTTCCTCGCTGCTCTGGTCAGCGCTCAAGGCTCCTATCTCGTTCCCGTCTTGTCCATGATGGTCGACAAGTTTCGCGACAGTCGCTCCTCGGCGTGGTGCGTTCCCGACTTCCCCGAAATCAGCCGCGACACGATGCGTGAACGCCTGCACTCGACTATGCGATATCTGCTGCAAATGTTCCCTTCAGCGGTGGCAGTCCTGGAGAACCTGCTGGGCGCAAAATTTCCGTTCCCGGACGACTCCATGAGGATCCACATGGCTTACATATACAATCTGCTTCGCGTCAAGAACTACGTTCCGAGCTTGCTGGACGAGATCCTCGACATCATCCTGAACCGCGTGGTCAAGATCGATTCGCAGATGCAAGTAGACCTAGAGGATCTCGATGACGATGTCACGGCGGCCGTCATGTACGCGCTGCGGGAGAATCAACGGCAGAGCTCAGACTGGGAGGACGATGGATCAGATGAGAGCGACACCGAGTCTGTTGATAGCGACGACCTGGACTTCGACCGAGAGGCGGCCAGGATAAAGACGGTCAAGGAAAGCGTGGAGAAGATGGACGCGGTCCTCGACACCCTTTTCAGCTTCTACACCCCTCACTTCCTGCACCCTGGGTCCGACAAGGCCTTTGACATGTTCACGGTCATCCTCCGCGAATTCGATCACATGGTGCTGCCTACGTATAAATCGAGACACACGCAGTTCCTCATCTTTCACTTTGCTCAGCAGCACGAGCGCCTCACAGATGCTTTCTGCGGCCAGCTGATCGCAACGGCATTTCAAGGCAATACGCCGAACGTGTTGAAGCAGGCGGCGGCGGCCTACCTGGCCAGCTTCGTTGCCCGAGCCGCGCATGTACCACGCACTCTTGTGCGGACCATGTTCCTTCTCCTGATTCATCACCTGGAGCAATATCGCAAGAAGTACGAGCCGCTATGCCGCGGGCCGGACCTGAAGCGATTCCACCCATACTACTCCCTCGTCCAAGCGACGCTCTACATCTTCTGTTTCCGATGGCAAGACCTGGTGGTGTCGGCTCCAGAAATGGTGGACCCCGAGGACCCGGCGTCGTACATTGGACACGACTTGAAGTGGGTGGGATCGTCGAGGAAGGATCTGTCGGTGCAGATTTTCGGCAAGCTGAACCCTCTAAAGGTGTGCGCGCCTGTCATTGTGGAGGAGTTCGCCAGGCTGGCCCACCGGCTTGGCTTCATGTACATCTACCCGTTGGTGGAGGGCAATAAGCGCGTCCGGCTCTCGCAGTACCTGTCTGCGACATACGCGACAGGCGGCGCACTCCGCGACGCGGGATACGAGGCGCAAGACGAGAGCTTCCACCAGCTTGACCCATACTTCCCGTTCGACCCGTACCAGCTGCCGGTCAGCAAGCGATGGCTGGACAACGACTACGTGCACTGGAAGTCGGTGCCCGGGCTGAACGCCGAGGACGAAGATGATAGCGACGATGTGGAAGACGAGGACGAGGACGAGGAGGATATAGTAGAGGGAACGGCGACAGACAGCGAGGGAGACGACTACGAGTAGAGCTCTGTGGAAGTCGAGAGCAACGTCAGTTGGTCGGGATTTGAAGATGAGGTGGGTTTGGGTCTGTTTGGCGCTGTGGATTGATTTGAGCAGCATATGAACGGTCATCAGCGAGGAGTTTGAGGGAAACGGGTCCAATCTTGAGCGAAAGATGTAGCCATGAATTTAGGGTCTTTGAATCTGGATGCAACAGTGCTGGTGATGTGCCGGGCCTGGGGCGCCGTGTTGGAGGATGGGACGCTGAAACGCTGAAACGTTGGAAACGCGGGGCGGATCCAACAGCAAAACCGGGGCCGAGTTCATCAGCGCCGACCCCCCCAGCCCTGCGTCTGCCGTGATGGGGGCGTAAAGCCAAGCATGTGTGCGGGACCAGGCCAGCGCAGCCCTCCAATTACGAGTGGCAGCATCATGCTATTACCTGCGCCGCACGCGGAAGCGAAGCTTTTAAAGGTGACAGTGCAAGTCGCCTCGATAAATGCTCATTGATCCTTGACAAGAGTCTGCGAATCCTCTGCCAGCGCGGCACCATTTGCATAGTCGGGCGCATTGTTGACGGACAATCGACAGCTCTCGTCCTTGTACAAGTAGAAACACACGCACGAGCTGACACGGCGCCTCGTTTCTACGCCCACTGACCCGAGAGCAGGCCAACATGAGCGACGACGACTCGAGCGAGCGGCCGTCGTTTGCGACATTTTGGAAGAAGGGCAAGGACAAGCTCCGGGGCAGGAAGACCACCGGGCCCGCCGCGCGCCAGTCGTCTGCGGGCAGCGACCAGTGTGAGTGCCCTCCGATTGATTGATTCCATCCGTGTTGCCGTGCCGCCGACGTCGTTGGGACCGCTCTGGTGGTGGTGGCTGCTGGCTTCTCATGCTTCTTTTCGCGTCGTCGCCCCCACACCGTCCTCAGCGACACATGATTTGTCACGGTGCGAGAGGAGCAGCAGTTCTGCCATGATTCCACGCGCCTGGGTCGCCGAGGCATTGCAAGGTGGTCATGACGGCTTTCTCACGCGCGGGGCTCTTTGAAGCTGCTGCTGCAATACGAGCATGGTGGATTGCGCTCTATTGATTCCCAGCATGGCGGCACGGCCTGCGATGCCTCTTATACACCCTCCACGTCCCTGATGCACTTGTCCAACCCAGACATCGTCGTCGTCTCCCACCTGCACCCATGTTGTCCGTGAAGAGGGCTAAATCGAGGACAGCCCCCCCCGCCGGCGGCGACAGCTCCGCAAAGGACCAGGCCAAGGCGGACAAGGCCAAGTCGGACAAGGAAAAGGCGCTGCTGCGGCGCCAGCAGGTCCGGCGCGCGCAGATACAGCACCGCCGGCGCAAGGCCAACTACCTGAAGCAGCTGGAGCAGGACGTGAATCAGCTGCGGGATCTCATCTCGCTGGCCGAGTACGAGGGGCGTACCTTGAACAGGGAGAATGAGGATATACGCACTCTGCTGAGGGGAGCCGGCCTGGCCAGCCCGGCGCAGCAGTCGCAACAAGCAGCGCAACCACAACCGCCACGGCTTCCACCTCCGCCTCCTCCACCGTCCAAGTCTCAGTCACAGACGCAGACGCCGGCGGGCATACCGGAGATTGACTTTGGAGAGCTGCAGCTGGCAGCGGCGTACGAGCCGATGCAGGTGGACTCGCTGCCCCCGTTGCCGGCCGGCCCCGCTGCTCCAGCGCCTCCGCTGTTTGGCGACATCGACATCGACGACTGGACCGTCACGCTCAGCATGGACGAGACCATGGGCACGCCCTGCTTCCACCTCAGCTCCAGCTCGTCGGGTGCCAGCGTCACGAGCCCCCGCAGCCCGGCCAGGTCCGTCGGCGAGGTGCAGCTCACGCCAGCACAAGAACAGCGCGCCCTCAACTTTATCCTCGCGTAAGCCACTGCCACGTCCCAATCATCTGATGCAATCCCCAGTTGTGCTAACCATCAACAGCCTCGAGCACGTGTGCTGGAACCATTTTGGGCCGGGCGACTTCCAGTGCTCCAGTCACGAGCACGACGACGACGACGACGACGACGACGACGCACAGGCCGCCGAGGCAGGCCACGCCCTCATGGCTTCGGCGTACTGCATGGCCAGCGCCCCCGAGTCCGTATTCACGGATCGTGAGGCCCTCAACAGCAGCGGTAGGAAGAAGCGCTCCCCGGACCCATCGCCTCTGCAATGGGCCGCGCTGGGCATCACGCTCGAGTCGCTGTACGGACTCGCGCGCTCCCTCAACCCGGGCGACCAGGAGATCGCGCCCGTGCAGGCCTGGTTCGAGCTCGCCAACCGCTACCCCGTGAGTGTGCTCATGGGCGGGCGCGTGCTCGAGGCGCTGCAGCGCGAGTTCAAGGGCGTCGTGCGCTGTGTCGCATTTGGCGCCGCAATCGAGCGGCTGGCGTTTGAGAGTGTCGTTGCGCGCGTGCTGGGGCCGTCTGAAGGCGCGCTGTACTCGTCCTAGGTCTTTGCGTGCAGAGAAGTGTGGACTATTTCATCATCGAGCGAAGCGCTGTGCTGTGCCGGCTACGGGGGGTGATCCGTGTAACATTCAAGATTCGGATGAAGCTGCCGTATAATCAGGGCGATAGCGAGCTTTTCACGGACAGGCTCGAATGGAAAATCATGATCCTAGAAGATGAATGCAGCCTCTGCCACTTCTCAATAGAGAGATTCAACGCGATCCCACGCTGCCATGGTCTTTTGATCTGCGACAAAAACTAGTCATGCATATTCAGACGTCATTCCTCGCAATCGTCTTCATAAAGAGACCTTCCGTCGATACCGCAGCAACCCACTCCCTTCGCTCTGGCAGTCCCACGAGATGCCAGTCAAAGTGTGTCTCATCGCTTGCATATGCATAGGCGGCTGGGACAACATCGTCGGCTGTGATGATGTGGAAACGCTTCAGTAGCTGGGAGAGACCAAGGTACAGCTCGTAGTATGAAAAGCTGGACGAAGCCTCAGTGACTTGTCGTGACAACAGGACTTGTGGCTCGTGACTTAGTGCATGCCCATGCAAATGTTGGCGCCTTTGGGAAAGGGAACGTAGAACTGGTCTCTCAGGGCGTCGTCCTTGAACGCTGCGCCATCCTCTTCAATCCACCTGTAGGGATCAAACAGCTCTGGCTTCGGAAAGGCGTCGTCGTCCTGTAGATGCCAGATTGGGGATGAAGTCACGACAGTCTTTTATGTGGTCATTACATGTAACAGCCACAATGCACATGCGGAAAGACGTACCCCATGAGGGACGAATCTGCCGTGGAGCTCGACGCCGCCAGCCGGAACTATGCGCGGCAACATGGCGGCAGCAGTGCCGGCCCACCGAAAGCCTTCTTTGACCAGGGCCTTTGAGCGAGGCACCTCCTCGGGGGTCGACATGTCAGTGGAGAAGCCAGCTCGGGAGAGATCTGCGTACAGCGCCTCCTGATACACGGGGTTGCGGGCGAGAGCGAAGAGGGTGTGCGCGAGAGACCCCGATGTCGTGTCGGTTCCCGGGCCGAGATTCTCCTTGGCCTCGGAGAGGGCGGTTTCTGAGGCTACGCCGGATGATATCATGGTCTGGATAAGGTTTGGAGACGACGACTTGACTGACAGCTGGGCATCGAGGGTTTCGGTCTAGGCATCCTGGGCCCACTGCGACCATGTGAGCTTTTGCCTCGGGGCTGCTCAAGGACAATAATTTCACCTGATCGGATTGGCGCGGCCCTTGCCAGTGTGACGCCTTGATTCCACGAACCAGATTGACGGCGTGGTCAGCCAACGTCCACGCCTCATACAAGGAGGGAAAGTTGATCAGCCTGCAAAGCAATCAGCACGTCGAAGGAATGCTGCCAGTGGACAATACATTCCTCTTACCAGCGGCATCCAAGTTGCGTTTTCGTCATTTCTGGCCACCATGGAATTGTCGACGCCACTCTCCCACGCTTTGATGGCTTCAGGGGGCTTTCCAAAGGAAAAGTCAGCCATGCGAGTCCAGCTCATGGCGCAGACGTGACAACGGGTGCTGATGAGCGTACACATAATGTCAGCCTCGAGCGCCCGGCACGCAGAGCCAGCCTCAAAGGGTCGCTGGTCCCGCTCAAGCGCTCGCAGGAACCCGTCAACGTGCCGCAGCATCAGAGACTCGAGGTTCTGGAGCTTGCCCCGGTCGAAGAGCCGTCCCAGGATCCTCCGCCGCTTGGAGTGTTCCGCGGCGTGACTAGACCAAAACGTCTTGGGTGAGCGGCCCGGTCATGGAGAGAGAGAGAGTCGCGCGTGACCTACGTAATGGAGAAGAGGGCAGGATGGCCATCTTGCACAAACTGACCGTAGTTTACGGGGTGCTTCATGAAGCCGCTGTTTACCTTGTGCACCGTGTTGTATGCCTCTATCGAGTAAAGGACACTTCGTTGGGGCCGATGCAAATGAGTGGACCTTGAAAGTCAGAGTCGCGACAGTTGACCCAACGCAATGGGTACTTACCAAGCTGTCGATGAAGCCGCGGAAGCTCCAGGGTGAGCTTCCCTCGGAACTGTCGGGGAAACGCCCACAGGAGCCGCGAGTAGGCAGCGCCCCATGCCGCGCTGGGTATCTTGGACAATGGCGACAGGTGTGCTTGAACAATTCTCTGCAATCTGTGAGCATCGCATTGCCGAGACGACGGCTCTTGCCATGACATCATGTCCACAATATACCTGGGAGAGGGCGAGGAAGCCCAGGAAGAGCAAGGCGGCGCCAGCCAGGATAAGAAGCCCCATCGTGGCAATGGACGGCGGCAACGGGACAATGAGACAGCTTGGCCTGAGCACAATCTTGATTGTCCGTTTAGGTAGACCCTGCCTGTCCCATCATAGTTGTCGCGTGACTAAATAGAGACGGCAACACTGCAGAATCGGGGTCTTTGCATCCACGTTGCGTGATGTCTCAATTCAAGCCCCCCGGGGCCCCGGCCGGCTCCGAAATGCTTCATCACCGTCCATACTACGAAATGAAGGCCTTTCCACGCAGTTTGCGTCGCCGCAATCGGCCCAACGGACAAGTTTTGGACATCAACTATCCGCGCTCCCACATGGCGTAATGATACCGTCAGGCCATTGGGTGCGCAGCTCCGTCATCCCGTGGTGGAGCCAGCCCTGTCCTTGCCAGCTTCAAGGTTTCCGTGCAAAAAAATCATCTCGACAAGGTAATCATTATAAAACACGTCCGTTCTCGCGCCTTGCTCATCATCAGCCGGGGGTCAATCTCATTCGTCGCCGAATAATACCATGACTGCAGCAGCAGAGCCGCATCTTCGAGGGTCGGGTCCCGCCAAGGACGGACCGCCACGGGATGCGCGGGCGGCGCTCGAGCGCGAGACCATGACAGAAGACGAGCGGGTCTTGGTGAGTTGCTCGACTTCTTGGCAGACACACGGCGAACTATTGCTAACACGATCCGTCTGCCCAGCTAAACCTCGGATACAAGCCGGTATGGCATGCCAGCATTCAGCTCTGTGTGGCTCTTTGACGACGGCCGCAGCTAACAAAGCCCGTGAAACCTAGGTCCTGACTCGCTCCCTCAATGTCTTCCACAACTTCGCCACGAGCTTCGCAGCTCTCTACTTTGTCGGCGGCGTTCGCGTCACCTTTTCCACTGGCATCGCCGCCGGGGGCAACCTGGCGTACTGGTACGATGATGGACGAGCAGCACGCCGGACTGCCAATGCTCGAGTGTGCTGACCCCGAGCCCGTAGGACGAGCTTCGTCATAACCTGCGTCTTCACCTTCATCACCGCCGCCGCCATTGCCGAGATATGCTCGTCGCTGCCCCTCGCCGGCTCCATCTACCTCTGGGCCGCCGAGGCCGGCGGGCCCAAGTACGGGCGCCTGCTCGGCTTCGTCGTCGCCTGGTGGAGCACCACGGCCTGGACCACGTTTTGCGCCAGTGAGTTGCAAGAGTCCTCCCCGGTGCAAGTCGTGAGAATGGCGTGCTGAGACGGCCCTCAGGCAATACCCAGGCTGCCGTCAACTACATGCTTTCGGTAGGCTCCCCTCTTGCACTCACACGGCGCTCCGCCTTGCTCACTGAACGCCCAGGAAATCACCGTCTTCAACCTCAACTTCCCGGCCGACGCCTCCAACATCAAGTTCAGGGCCGTCCAATGGATCGTCACCGAGGTCATGCTGGCACTGGCCGCCATCTGGAACCTCCTGCCACGTCAGTCATCCCCGAAAGCCAAGGTCCTCTGATGCGCGTGATACTGACGGCCTGCTTTCACAGCCAAATACTTCCGGTGGATCTTCTATCTGTCCACCGGCACCGTCCTGCTCGACTTTGTCCTGAACATGATCTGGCTGCCCGTTGCCACCAGCCAGACGTACGGGTTCCGCTCCGCGCACGACGCCTTCATGACCACGTACAACGGCACGGGCGCTCCGGCGGGCTGGAACTGGTGTCTGTCGTACCTCGCCACCGCCGGCATTCTCATCGGCTTCGATGCCTCGGGCCACGTGGCTGAGGAGACCAAGAATGCCAGCGTCAACGCCGCCAGAGGCATCTTCTGGAGCACCGTCGTCAGCGGCATCGGCGGCTTTGCCGTCGTCATCCTCTTCCTGTTCTGCGTGGTGAGTGTCAAAGACAAGAAAGCCGTGCAACTCGACAGCTCACTAACATCCGTCTCAGCCCGATGCCGAAACCTTCTTTTCCTTTGGCGGAGCTCAGCCCTTTGTCCCGCTGTACGCAGCCATCCTCGGCGACGGCGGGCACATTTTCATGAACGTCGTCTGCATCGTGGCACTGTGGTTTGTAAGTCTGCGCTTCACCCAGCCCATGAGCCAGCGAGCGAGCAGCTCACTGACATCCCTACCCACAGAACACGGCGATTGCTGTTCTCGCCGCGTCGCGTCTAGTCTTTGCCGTTGCTCGCGATGGCGTCCTCCCCTGGTCACACTGGGTCTCCAAGATGGTCAACGGACAGCCTCGCAACGCCGTCATCGTCGTCTGGGTCGTCGCATCCATCATTACCTGCACGATCCTGCCGTCCGCCGTAGCCTTTACCTCGCTCGTCTCTGCCGCTGGCGTGCCCTCCGCGGCTGCGTATGGGCTGATATGTCTGGGCCGTCTGCTCCTGACCCCCAACAAGTTTCCCAAGCCCGCATGGAGCCTGGGTCGCCTGAGCAAGCCGTTTCAGGCCATTGCCGTCTTGTGGAATGGCTGGGTCGTCGCTGTCCTGTTCTCGCCCTACCTGTTCCCTGTCACAGCCGAGACGCTCAACTACGCCCCGGTCATCATGGCCATCGTCACGATATTCGCCCTCGTCTCTTGGTGGCTCACCCCGGCCGAGAGGTGGCTGCCTAGCAAACGAATCCAGGAGCAACTCGATGCGGGAGATGTCAGTAGCGACTAAACATGGACATGCACTGACTAGCTGGATTCGAAACAGCCCAAGAGCTCAGGTCATGCAAGCTGGATTGATGGATGTGAGCTGCTGGGCATAAAAGTTGGCCAGTCTTGGATGAGTCTCTCTATATCCCACGGAATAAGAACAGCGCCGAGCTTCAAAAGTTATACTCCTGCACACCAGTAATGTAATGTTGCATACCACGCTGCAGGCGCTGCGTGAGCATCGCTCACCAAAAGTCTATGTTTCATGTCCGCGTTCAAACCTTTTCAATGCCTTAGTCTTACAGCGCCCTGACCATGGTGCGCTCATCGAAAATATCCTTCAACAGGGCCTCAATACACGCCTCCCTGTCCAGCGCCCCCATCGCGTACGTCGACTCAAATGCAAAGATGCTGAGTTGCCCGAAGAAGGGACGCAGAATCTTCGCCACTAGCTCGTCCTTGCGATCCAAGCTCACCTCGTCGCCGATACCCCCGGGGCCGAGCAACGGACGCTTGTACGAGCTGCTGGCTGCCAGGTGCGCCACCGTGTCTGTTTGCAGGGACGAGTGCGCAGCCGCGCTGCCCAACTCTTCGGAGAGCTCATCTGCCAGTGCCACGGGCTGGTATGTGGACGACCGGTAGACAGCATCGATGGTGTCGGTTACGAAGAGCCATTCGTGCAACTGAAAGTCGTCTGGGGCGACGCAGATCAGCAGATCTAGCAACTTGCAGGCTTGGAAGACGGCCGTGTTGACGTATGCGTCTGACGCGGCGCTGTTGTCGGGAGCAACCACGGACGAGATGGCAGCGTGGATCTCTGCATTAACAACCGGCCAAAGCATCGCTAGATGGATGGCGCTGGTCTTCAGCACCAGAGCTCGGACGACCATGTACACGTCCGCCCTTGTCACCGACGAAGGGGACGACGTCGCCGTAGCCGCCAGAAGCTCAAACAGCTTGTCGAATATGGTCGGCAGATCACTGACAAAGGCATCTTCAGCAGAGGCAAGTACAAGTGTGGCGATTCTCCGGAGATTGAGCTGCGTCTTGCGATCGGCCTCGAGCCTCGCAGACGTGGCGCCAACGCCAAAGACGATGCCAGCCGTGGTTGGCGCGTTGATGCGACTGACGATTTCAGGCATCTTCTCCTTGTCTGTGAGGATCCACTGCCTGAGTAACGGAAGCCAGTCGTCCTTGACCAGGTTCAACGTCATCCCGAAGAACCTGCTGTCATTGAACGCCTCTCCGACATCCTTCTTCCACGTCTTTTGGTTGTTATGCAGCCTCGATAACTCGTGTAAAAGCGTCAAGGTGCTTTGAGAGACTGTATCAGGGAACGACTTGGCGCGCAAAGTCGGCCCAATGACGCTGGTAGAAATCGCGTTGGCCGCGGAAAGGACCCGATCGTTTTCCAACAGTATTTTGGGTAGTTTTGGAACAACCGAGGCCAGGACGGATACAACATCTTCTGGGCCGTCATTGACACTGGTGAGCGTGCTACGGCGGCCAGTGCTGTCCCTGTTAGATTTCTCTGGCGAGCCGTTGGGCTGCATAGACTCCGAGAAAGTCATGGGACGCGTAGTGAAGAGCGCGGCAAGGAGCCTAAGGAAGAGATCCTAAATCATCGTTAGCGAGGTTTCGAAAATTGCGTTGGGACGGCGGAAACGAACCCCCAGCTCCCGACGCATCCTCCGTTGCTCTCCAAAGTTCGTATTGTCAACCTTCTCACCAAGAATCCCGGCAAATTCCAGCAAACTCGGCAGCGTCTGGCGATGGGGGAATGGGTTGCCCAGCAGGTCCTTGAGGAAGATGATGCAATCCTGCCAAATCTCGTCCATGGCGTCGTCGTCGAGAGACCGCGCATATTCCACCAGGAAGAACACAAGATCAGAGTCCTGCAAGGATATAGTCATCGTGGACTTACGCGACGGCTCCAAGGCTCCCGGGTTTGTCCGGCTATAGATTGAGTTGAAAAGCGCCGGGATGCAATGCCTTGGCCGACACGCATCCAGCGCCGCCAAAAAGTTGAATACTTGCATGCGCTCAGTAGCAGAGTCGGTGGACTTCCATATGTCAATAACAGTCTCCAAACACTCC
The DNA here is from genome assembly GCA_024340015.1 of Tolypocladium ovalisporum. Taxonomy (NCBI): domain Eukaryota; kingdom Fungi; phylum Ascomycota; class Sordariomycetes; order Hypocreales; family Ophiocordycipitaceae; genus Tolypocladium; species Tolypocladium ovalisporum. The sequence goes on along the minus strand of JALHBZ010000174.1, from coordinate 648,453 downwards.
AGGGTCTCGGCAGTGAACGAATGCTCGAGCAGCCGCCGCGCCCGATTCCTCATTCGCAAGGAGGTGTAGGTAAAGGACGCCGACGACATGGGATCCTGCTTCTTGGCTTCATCCCCTTGGCCCCAGGACCAGATTTTGTAGCATATCCGCATGGCATCCTGGAACGCCAGGTGAACCGTCAAACGGTCATTTGCGGTGGCGCTCCTCGACTGTGGGCCATCGGATTGGAACACGCCAGACACCATGCTTCCAAACAGGGACTGGGGCTGCTCAGGCCCCTTCAACATCTGCGCTCGCGTTTCTTCCGCCAGCAGCTGGTCATGCGACACGGCCAGGACTTGCTCCAGGCCATTCAGCAAGTATATGAGGGTCGATTCGGGAGCAGTCTCGCCGTTTCGCTCTTGCCCTGATGCGGTGTGGAACGTTTCTCGTAAGCTGGAGAACGTGGACCAAATCTGCCTGCAGAGTGTCTCTACCAAAGGGATCAATATCTGAAAGATGCAATGGGAGTAGAATGGCAAGCAGTCGCCCAGAAATGCCACCCAGCTGTCTAGGACTGTGTGGCTGCTGGGGGAACTCAAGCCGGCTTGCAAGCACTTGAGCAGTTGAGGGGGCATCGGCGGCCCAACTGGTCGACTTTCGCTGACGGCAATTGACCCTCTGCTGCCTCGCGGGCGATCCGTGGTTGGTGGTACCTTTTCAGAAATTGGAGACGCAGGCCGCTCTCCAGGCATCGTGTCGTGCAGTTTGAGGGTATCATGAATGACATCAAGCAGCAGAACCTGCACGTAGGAATCTGGCAAGCTAATGTATCTCGAAAGCCTGTCAATGAGAATGTTTTCGAGGTGCAGATTAGCCAACGAGGCGGCATGTCGGCTCAAGAACAATTGATGGAGGACGGTCAACGCGTATCGGTGGAGTTGAGAGACTCGTGCAACAAGCTCGGCGCTGGCTGACGGCGACACCTCTCCCATGATACACTTCATACATAAGCGAACGAAGAAGTCCTGGAAAGTCATCTCATCCTCTTCGGCACCGGCTAAGACAGAGTGAGCAGCGGTCATTTCTGGAGACAAGCGGGGAGCCTACCGCGGATTTGCACCTCGCCTCCCGCAAAATGCAGATATTTCGAAGCAAGGACAGCCCGGGAACCCTCGCCGGTGCAGCGAAGAACTTGGTGGAGGGTGCGAAGGTAGTAGAGACACAAGTCCAAGTCGTCGTCTTCATGGAATAGAACCGGATCCGAGTCAAGAGTTTCTTCGCCATCATTGCGGCTGAGGGAGGAAAGGAAAGGCAGCGTGGATATCTTGGCTATGAAAAGAAGAAAGAGTCTGCAGAGCGTCAGCATTTAGACTCCCGTCAAGCCGGGGATCTTCGTCGTACCTGTCAATGCCAATCATGCTATTGAGCCATGATTTTACAACCATGTAAAGCTGCGTGCGTTCATCGGGCAGTGCGTCCAAGACGAGGAATAGTGGCTGCGTCAGCATCACCTGGTAATGGTCCATGCCGGCAAGTCTGGGCGCGGACCGATACTCTTGGCTTTGCGTTCGGGAACCTCTGCGATCAGATGCAGTGTCTTGAAGTGTGTGCGACCACAACACGCCAAATGTGCGACCTGCTTCAGCAGAACAAGCAACCGACTGCCGGGTGGATTGGCAATCTACCAAAATCTTGCAGAGCGTCGCTTCAATGTCGCGACTTGACAAAGAGAGAGCAGTTTGCAGCTGCCACAGACAGCGAACAGTCTCCACATGGAACTTCGGATCGGATGCAGAGAGGTATGACCACGCGTGGTGAACAAGGGGAGCTACCAGCTCGGACAACTGCGTTGCGCTTATTCTTTCTGTAGAATAGAGCTGCGTGGCGAGCTGTACAATCGATGAGAAGTAGGGAAAGGGCAATGGGGGCGCCTGGCTCAGCTTTCCCTTCAGGTACGATAGCAGGTAGTCAACATCGAAGTGGTATGTCGTTGGGGTCTTTTGCAGAATCAGGATGAGAATGCGATTGCGCACGGCCAAGTCGTCCGTCGACCGTGGCAAGTCCGTATCATCGCAAATGTATCTCACCGCTTTCTGCAACAACAGTACTCCTGACTCGGTGGCGTTGAATGGTCGCGGAGAGGCATCGAGATTCCCCTGTTCATGGACATAGAAAGCCTTAATCTTCCTGAGAATATCCACGGTGGATATGGATAGGACTCTGCCAGAATCCGGGGTGTCGGATCCGGTGCTTGGGAACGCTCGATCCGGCACCAGCTCGAACAGAGTTGCGACCACACCGAGAACTTGCTCAGATAACCCGACGAATCGAGTGTGTGCCAGGTCACCCTGACTGTTGCGGTCTTTGGCGTCCTCCAACATTGACAGCGCAGCTAGACACGTAAGGGGGGCGTGGATGGTTATCATTTCCTCTTCGCGGACGTTGAAGTTGGTCGTAATGAAGCTGACTAGTGAGAGGCGATCATCGCGTTCACCTGCGCTCAGGTCTCCTGGACCGATGGCTTGGGCAAGTAGCCCAACGAGTTCACTGTAGATCAGGCCGCTTTCGATACCATCGAAGAAAACGCTCGCGCTCCGCAGCACCTCTGCGAATTCACTTCTCGTGGAGATCTGGCTCTGGGATTGCCGAACGCTCTCAACCACCGGGAGGAAAACTTCGGGAACGACCAAGCCGCCGATTTCCCATCTGTCCATGAGAGAGAGGCAGATTCTATATGGTCGAGCTCGCTCTGTGGCACAACCGTGAAGCGTCCCTTTGATCATATCAAGCAAGGCCTTTGTGAGCGGCTGAAGTCCAAAGTCCTCAAAATATGTCGTCCTCGAAGACAGATATGCTTGTTGTTGCTCCGATGGAGTCGCAGCCAAGTCGCCAGTGTTGTCTCCCTCGCCGCCGACAGGTCCAGGACCAAGAAGCCATGCCCACAACCGTCTATTCAAGCTCATATCACGCCTGGTGACTACTCCTGCAGCCGCCTTCATGAGTAGCTCAAGGTCTGCAGGCTTCACGCGAGACTGCAGCACAAATGAGCTGAGAGGCAAGTGTGTGACAAGCAAGTCGAGAAATCCACGTTGAATGAGCTGTTGCTCATCCGCCAAGCCGCTGGCAAAGCAACGCACCAAAAGGCCAGGCTCAGGAGAAGTCACGATGGCGGATATTTTGGCGTTCTCGTCGGCTCCGTCCCGCGATGCCACATCGGAATTAGCAGAGGGTGAGATGGATCCCAAGATTGGCAGGTATCGTATCAAGTACGCCAAGGCCCCAGAACGGCGACTGTGGCTAGTGATGGATGCAAGAAAGAAGCATTGCCAGAAGAAGTCGTCGCCGGAGGAGTGATGGTCGGTGAGCATCTCACTATCTCGTGGCCGGATGGCGCCCTTGAAGCTTGCGACAAGGTCGAGCGTTCGATCAAAGTCCTCGCTCGTTTCGTCTTCCAAGCCCGGCAACAAGGCGAGTATGATGGATTTCATGGCGGGCCGCAGGGATCGTGCGTCTATTTTGAGGAAAAAGGTCTCCAAGAGGTCGAGGAATGGCGATCGTACGGAGAGAGACGCGAAGGAGAGCGTGGGCGCCAACCCGGGCAGATAGAGTGGGAGGTCTCGGGACAGACCATCTTTTCCAATTGTCGCAAACACGAGGTTGTATACTTCGAGGGCCTTTTGGTGGACGCCAGAAGGCAGCGAGGGGTTCAGGCATTGCGACAGACGTTTCGCAACGGTCGCTTTCGTCGGTATCGTCGTGATGGAGCTAGGCCGAGCTTGCAAAGACTGCGCAGAAGCAGTCAGTAAGGATCTAAACAAGTTGCCATGAGAAAGACGGCTCAGCACGGACCTTGAGCAGCCTGTTGAGAAAGGATATGTAGTCGGCCCATTCTTCCACGGCTGTGTCGAACAAGGACAGCGACTTTTCGACGCCAGCGGCATATCTGCGATACGACTTGTCCTTGATTGGCGCTTCTCCTGTCGCGAAATATTAGCACAAGGTCCCTATGGCGCGAGAGGCGAAGGCGCGCGAACCTCCACCAAGCTGATTCCTCCACTGTCGAGGGATGGGTGAGTTTCGTCCAGAGCCCTCCGGTGACCCGGCGAGGCCGCCAGCTCCTGGCTCAAGCGCCATGACGGCAGGATGTGCGAATCATAAGCGAGCCTTTAGGCGTAGCAGGTCGGACTCCGGGCCCCAGTCGCATAGCTCGGGGCGAGGACGAGGACTCGCTTCGCGACAGGTATCGTGGAAATGAGGCTGGCCGTGTACCTTACAGAAAGGCTACGTTTCAGACGGCGCGGTACCAGCGGAGAGGTTGAGGGATGGCGGCGGGGGGCGCCCCTGTGATTGGTGGCAACCTCCACCAACGCGAGCCACGAGGGGTTGGCCGCGCAAGGCTGCCCAGTGGACTGTCAGAGGCGTCGGCAGACTCCAAGCCCCTCAAGCTCCGTCGTCATACACCCCAGCATCGTTTGCACTCGACTAGCAGGATGCCGTGACGAGCCACAGAACAGTCGCGCCTGTCTATACACGAAAATCATGCGTCCTTTGTATTTTGCCGCTCCATTGTCTAGCCCAACAAGCTCGAGCTGAAATGCGACGGCAATTGCTCGCCCCCTCACGATGGGACAGGAGACAGCATCCTCCGGCGACGAGCAGCCGCCCCCGTTGCCTCCTCGAAGACCCTCTACCACCTTGCCAGACGCCAAGGCGTTACAGGCGCAGGCTACGACGGCAATAACTCCCCTGGATATTCAAACCTTGTCTTTCCCTGATGGCTCCCGCGGGACGTATTCGACCGAGGGGACCGGGGCGGGGCCCACACCAGTTGGCAGCGGCTACGCCTCTCCGAGGAGTCACAAGGCGAGCGGCTCCGGCGGCGAGGCAGGTGACGATGCCGGTAGCGTCATGAGCTTTGCGCCGACAATGCGCCCCGGCGGCGACATTGCGAGCCTCCTCGCCGGGGACTTTAACCGCAAGAGCCAAGCTTGGAATCTGCTCCAGTCTCAATCTGCCGCAGTACAACCCTTCGAGAGGAGTCGGCGGCGATCGCACGATCGTCTTGCCGACTTCCAGCAGGAATTCGACCCCTTGCCGGAGGAGACGGACGAGCACTTCAAGGATGACGACCGACTCAGCCTCTGGAAGTCGAAGCTCAAGCACTACATGGTCCTATCCTCTGCCGGGAAGCCCATCTGGAGCCGGCATGGGGACCTGAACCTCATCAACTCCTCGATAGGAGTCGTACAAACCATCATATCTTTTTACGAGGGCACCAAAACCCCGCTCCAGGGCTTCACCGCTGGAAACGCCAGATTTCTGGTGTCGACCCAAGGGCCGCTCTACTTCATTGCTATAAGCAAGCTCGGAGAGAGCGACTCGCAGCTTCGGTCGCAGCTCGAGGCACTGTACATGCAGATTCTGTCAACTCTCACGCTCCCTACTCTCAAGAATATCTTCGTCAATCGTCCATCCACTGACCTGCGCAAACCGCTGCAAGGAACCGAGTCACTTCTTTCGTCTTTGGCAGACAATTTCACGATGGGTTCCGCCTCGGCATTGCTAGGCTCTCTCGAGTGTCTGAAACTTCGAAAGTCGGAGCGGCACGCGGTCAACAACACCTTCTTGAAGCTGAGGGCCGATAAGCTGCTCTACGGACTCATCGTGGCCGGGGGCAAGCTCGTCAGCGTCATACGCCCCCGACGCCACTCGCTCCACCCCAGCGACCTGCAACTCATCTTCAACATGCTATTTGAATCCGATGGCATCAAAGGCGGAGGCGGTGAAAACTGGATCCCCATCTGCCTCCCGGCCTTTAACAACCAGGGCTACCTCTACATGTACGTGAGCTTCTTCGAGGGCGTGTCCGGCGAACAGGCCACCGCACCCGCCGCCAGCGATGGCCGGAGCACGGAAGAAGAAATCGCCATGATTCTCATAAGCCCCGACCGAGAGAGCTTCTACAACTTGAAGCAAATGCGGGACGACGTCGCCCGGCAGCTGGCCAAGAATGGCAGCCTCACGATCATACGAAAGGCCGTGAGGGCAGGTCGGCCCACTGTCCCGCAGGTCGCGCCGGGAAGCCAGATTAGCCATTTCTTGTACAAGTCACGAGCAAATGTACAATTCTGCATGGCCTCGCTGCACCCTGCCTTTACCCAGCTCGTTGAGCGCAGGAGGCTGATGACGTTGTATCACGAGCTCCATGCATCCGTCCATGCCAAGCACGCACATCTCAAGGTGCTACACTGCGTCAGCGAGGAAGCAACATCTCTGGCATGGATCACACCCGTCTTCGAGTTCTATTGCGTCAGCGGACCTAACATATCCAGAGCGTCGATGACCCAAGGCGCAAACAAGATAATACAGTGGGCCAAGAAGGAGGAGCAACGGCTCTTCATCATTGGCGGTGGAGTCTTCTGAAAAGCAGTGCTCTTTGGGTATTTATCATTATACCGCGTCATACGGCCGTACTATCATACAATCATCATTTTTCCAACGCCAAGATTCAATCCACACGCATCGCCAGTGCGGGCTCTGCTGTCGTCGATTCCCAGCACATCCATTCGCCCGCCATGGTCCCGCCTCATGCTCATTTCGAGCCCTTCATCGAGGCCGCAGCATTGCCCGATACACCCTTGTCAGGGCTCTCACAGGTGTCGGGGTCGATGTAATTTGGTGGTGGGTTGGCAAGGTTGCATCTGGAGAGCAGGACCTCAGCGTGATGGCAGAGGTTGGTACCTTCTGATTGCTCAGGACTCGAGCGCACGAAGGAGAATGACTTCCTGGCCCATTCGCGGATTCTGTCGTTGACTGTGGATCGTCTGGCGGACTCGGACGACGGGGTCCAGCCTTCTTTGCGCGCATCGAACGGTTCGGGCGACTGGACCTGGATGTTGGCATTGGCGGCGGCCCCGATGTCTCGCCTGCAGTCGCCGTCGAGGCTGCTGCGACTTTGCGAGGACGGAAAGCTACCGCTAATGTCTGTAGTGAAGGTCGTACGCGAGGCGTTCATCAGAGCTTCTGAGAAGGGGGCGTCGAACTCTTCGCGGAAGCGAGGGCTTCGAGGGCTGCGGGCGCTCCAGGGGCTGGTCTTGAGGGCTTGAGCATGTTGGGGATCGGCGCCGCTCTCTTCCTTCTTAGGCATGGACACGCGTAGAGCGGGCTTGCGGGAGGCCATGGCGAGGTTTCTGGGGCGGCGGAACTACAGTGCGCTGCCACAGCAGATTATATGCAAAGACCAAACGATGGCGGGGTTCGGCAGTGGTCGCTTTGACGATCTGCAATCTTCAACGAGCGCGTTGCGAGAGGGTTCGAGGGTGTCAGACGGCGTGATTGAAAGCGGAGGCAAGCGTCTTTTAAGGAACGGAAACAGGAAAGGGAGAGAGCTTGAATGGCTTGTTCTCGTGACAACCACGCCTACGAAGAAACTTATTTATTAGCCCTACTCTTACAGGTCCACGACTGCCGGCCGAAACTGTATTAATTAGACTCTCGCCGTTGGACCCCCGTCAGGCCAAGAATTGGACATTGCATGGTTGGATATCCACCGAACCCCTGACTAGTCCACACCAAGCTTCTTCTGGAAAAGGTTTTGCGGGGGCTCGGCGGCGCAGAAGCCACATGAATGTCCCGAGGAAGCTTATGGGTCGCTGAGGGGGCCGTCGCAGGGGTCCACGCGGCGCCAAAGTTTATGTCGCGAGGACCTGACTGGAGCTCGAGCCCGCAGAATCCTCGCGGCGCATGGATCTGGCGTGGGCCCGTCCAAGCTTCATCTCACGTGAAGCAATGTGGCAGATGGAAGTCTTCGGTTCGGGCCAAGCACCCGAGGGATCCGCTACCTGTGGAGCACGCCTTTGGAGGAGTCAGAGCCGTCAGCGCCTGGGCAATCTGCGCAGCAACGGACGATCGATGCTGTCCGTCCAAGAGTTTGGATGGCTGGGCTTCATGCGCAACTTCTCAGTATCGGTCCAAAGAAGCAGACGATGCCTCACTGGGAGCGGTGCGGGTCATGGCTCGCTCGTTGCCAGATTCGTACGTGCCTGGGTATTTGAGTGGCCGACTGGCCTCGTGGTTGATCGCAGGCCCAAAGGGGTAGTGAACACGTGAGCTGTTCTCTGAGTATCCGGAACGTGCCGAACTTCAGCCTGTTCTTGGACAACTGAACATCGCCAGTTGCCTCGCTTCGATTCAGATGAGGACTTGCCCTCCAGAAGAAGTTGGCATACTCTGAACAAAGGTGGTAGAACTATCTATGCACGAGTACGTTCACCGTAGTCTTCCCATGATGATGTCACCACCTCGATCGAGCCGCCAGACGTCTCTCCCACCGTATGAAGGTTCCAGCTGTCTCCCTTTGGAATGCACTTGGCAACACATACGAAACACCATTGCCAAGAAAGACGTGCACTTCTGGAGTCAAATCTACCAAGCATCAGCTTCCGCAGACTTGTGATGCAGCTTAAATATAGTCAAAAGCAATGCGACGAAGGGGAGGATCAACAACGAAGCGCGGAGGAGATGCAGGACACTGCAGCAGACAACAAAGAAAGGAGTCTGCGAGGTACATCTTTGCGGTTCTCAGCCCTTCAGACACTGGGGCTGTTCTCCGTGACAGCTATCGTTTCGGAAGAGGGCGCATCCTCAAGAAACTCTGTCGACGTCCTTGTCCGTCAACGCATCGCATTTGCTGACCTCAGCATCCCTACATTGGTCTTATCTGGATCGCTACGGTCAGGTCGACAGCAAAGGCAGCTGCGATGCGTTTAGCGGGAGACGTCGCTTAGCCGTGACGCTTGCCCGGTTGCCGGCTTATTGCCCAATCCCTGAGTCGCCCGGTCTCGCCCTGCTTCCTACCTATCCTCACAGCCACCAAGGTAGCCGAGTGCAGCAGTGCCAGGCGAGCTGCCAACGATACATGATGTAGAGGCCAAGTCATGGCTCTGAGCCACGTGCTGGGCTTCCGCCGTGGAAGGCATCGTCTGCATGTTCAGCTAGGCGAATACTGTCCAGCGGAGTGCATGCTTGGAAGTTGTAATTCTCCATCAACATGGCAAGTCCTCTGGGTCGTTATTCCGTTGAGGCAATGGTGGTCCTTTCTCTCGCGTCCGGAATATGCCGAGGGGCAGCGAAGGCTTAGCATCGCCCGACAAGTTCGACTCTGCTCTTCGAAAGCCAGCTTTCTTCGTCTTCACGATGTGCGCAAGCAACTGGCTGTGAAAGCTCGCTGCAAGTCGATTTCAGCCATCTGCTCCCAATACCATCGTCGACTTTGCCACGACCATCTGCACTTTCTCTTCTTTGTCTTGTGCTTCTGAATCTCTTACCACGTCTCATTGGTACTCTCGCGTCGTCTTTTTACGTCTCAATAAGAATGATCTCTAACGACACATCATGGATACTGCCCAAGTTCGACAGAGGTCGGCCAGCAACAAGTCCCTCCACAGTCTGTACAGAACTCAGAGCCGTCTCGTCTCAGGTACTTCGACAGCTCGGGTGCCATCCACTGGCAGGCCACCTCACAGGGCCCGCGAGAATTCGGCTCTCCTCCGCGGCCCAGGGCTGTTGGAGAGCATGCTCAAGACAACGACCGAGACTGGAGACATCGGCGTCTTCTCCGTAAAGGCCAGGCTGTCGCCGACAATGTACCATCGACCCCCTCGGCATCGAAGACACCTTCTTGAAGATGCAACATTCCTACCGCCATCACGTCCCAAGCTGTACGCCGACAACTACCCTCTAGATGATCACAAACATCTTCGCTCCTACCGCGATACGACTTCCGAGATCATCTCTCTCTACGGGCCAGACAACCAACCATACTGGATGAGACATGCCTCTCCAAGTCTAGATGAAGGCCATCGGTCCTACTCGTTGACTACCAGCGGCAGCTCCAAGCAGATTGCGTCTCGGAAATCTTCGGGCACGCTGCAGAGTCACTCGAGTGGGAGTGGTCTGCAGCCTCCACGATCACCATTACTCTATCCGACTCGGTTAAAGCGACCGGGAGTCGGTGCCTCGTCCCCTGCACTGCCAGAAAATGGTGGTATTGATTCCAACCGGATGGGTGAGCTTCATCGGGTACCCCGGGTAAGTTACAGCCGACCTGTCATGGTCATCCAGAAAAGAACTTATCGTTTTTGCAGCGAACGGCCCATGGGTCATACAAGCCAACTTACGGCCAAGGTCACAAACGCCCACCGCTGTCCCTCCGAGCAGATGCAAATAGGTCGACGACATCCTTGCCCTCAAGGGCTTCCCCAGGACCATGTCACTCTGACAGAGGGCCGAGACGGATTCGTACGCCAAGCTCATCTTTGTCAAGAATGTCGCGACCACAGGAGCGGTATCGAGCCGCGTCATCGGATCACAGCGTGCGATCGGCCAGCTTGACATCCATCGTTGACATGTATCAGAGGCCAACAACATCCGGTACTGTCGGTGTGCCTCTCCATGCCGGAGGCTCATTCTACTATGACTATACTGAGGAATATGATAAGCCGGCTCCGTTGAACCCCGGCATGGACTCAGTGCTCCCAATCTGCCCAATTCCTCAGCGAGCCGGAGACAATAATCGCCCAATGGTGCTGAGAGTAGATGCACAAGCCGATTTGGATGCAGATATCTCTGACACAGGCGTCGAGGGCATCGTGGACATGCCAAATGAGCAAGAAGGTATTGTAATGCATCTTCATTCGAGTTCAGAGAATCCGCTGAGCCTTCGGAAAGACTCAGCGGCTTCTGTCGAACCATTCGTCTCTGAAGCGCATCGTCGACACAATCATGCACAACCCATCCGCGGCGTTGCCAACGTTTTGGATGGCACAAATCCTACAAAGAGCCCGTATTTCGACACCAACAATGCAAACGAGTCTGCACCGCTTGCCATCGAAGCTGAGGACTTGCATATGTTGTCGGGCAACGAACCGCGAGTTACCAACGCGCAGGTCCATGCGGTTTCGCTAGGGATCGATCCAAAAACAAAACACGCACAGGCGCCTTCAACTCGCGAAGCACGGGAATCCTTGGAATCCTCGGGAGCTGGCAACAATTCTGCAGAGATGCTTCAAGGCAGAAATGTATTAGGGTCCAATGCGGCAGATATGCGTTGCACGCTGGACCCAGCCCTTTCCGACTTTGCTTCGCTGTTATCATCTCTTGACCGCTTGGGCAATATGCCTCTTTCAAAAGCCGGCGACGACACCATGGCGACCCAGGACGAGCTTTCCAACAGCGACAAAGGTGGCGACTGTGAGGAGCTTCCAGGAAGAGTCGGCCCACAGCCATCGCTCCAGCTGATCAGCATGGCTGCAACAGAAAGCAAAGCCCACAGACAGCGGCATCGCCGCAATGTCGCTGCCATGCGAATCGACACGTTGGGGTTGAGCGACTTCGCAGCAACATGTCAAGAGTCGCCACCACCAAAGGAGGAGCTGATCAGTTTGTCACCGGAGCCAACATGGCCTGCACGTCAATCCGAGGGAATGAGCACCATACCCCAGCTCATGAAAGCGCTGCCTCCATTGCCAGGAAGAGCGTCCCCGGGACCCAGCCGAACCGACCAAGATCGCCCGGGCGTGGAAAGTGACAATTCACGCCATGACGCCTCAATTTCAAACAATGCATTCTGCAACGAGAGGAGCCTATCAGAAATTGGCTGCACAGAAACTTCAGCCAATGCGAAGAGACCAGGTCAAGAGAGCCCCCGAAGGCTCAAAGTACGGATCAGAAAGTCGTCATCTACAAGCAGGTTTTCTGACTTGGGGAGCTGCTCCCACTCGTCTCGACAACCTGGGGAACATGATCGTTTGCCACAGAACTTCGGCTTGTCAGCCAAACCGAGGCTGAAGCTCAAGCTTTCTCGGAGCCAGCTCAGCCAAGCGCGAATCGGCGGTGGTATTTCCTTAACCGAGCGTACCAGTCTCAAACAGAGCAGCTCATTGGCGGAATTGCCTGCACACTCTAGTAGGATAATTGACATTGACCGTGTGAGTGCGTGGAGCGATGTCGACTACAAGTCCAGTTGTGCGGCAGCAGAGGCCTCCGTGGAGCCGTCCAAGGAGAACTCGCACCGACCCGGCCCATCCCCACGGCAATCCGATCAATTCAACATTCCCTACCCACCATCTCCTGTCAAGGCCGAGATGGTTCTTCGGTCTAGCACATCCTCGAACAAGATCACCTTGAGCGAGATGCGAAGCTTTCACTCAGACGCCAACCCTGCTGGACATCGTGGACTTCGACACAAACTGTCAGGGCTGCGGTTTCGCATCATGGGAACGCCGATAGCGAAAGCGTCCGAGAAAGCTGAAGCCGTTGCCCAATCTGATGGTGATGGGGGACCTCTACAAGCTTGCATAGCTTTCAAATCACCCAATTGGAATGCAGCCATTAGTGGTGAGACGAAAGAAAGAGCGACTTCAACACGGTCAGAGAAAGTGGGAGGAAGAGTCAAGAAATGGGCAAGCTTTGCTAAACAAGCCATGCGCGCCTACATTAAAAGAACGTTGGCTCGAACATCACGTCCGAGTGATTGATTGGAAGAGAGTCTCTTGACATTGACAAGGAGAGATTGGGCCCCTGGATTTGATGCGCCTGGGTTGCAGTGGCCCGCCTGTTTTGAACATCGCAGTGGACTGAGGGGTGGTCGGCTGCAATTGGGCTGTCGTGGTAAAGGACGTCGATGGGAGCCAGAGCAAGATGTTTGATCTAATATGATAACCAGAGTGAGCTCTATGATCAATAGGCTGATTGCGTTGGACCGAGGGGCTCGGAGCTATAGGGTGCAGTTGATGCATCGACAAGTTGAAGAGGGTTGTTAGGCTGCAGACAGTGTTAGTATAGTGTCAACGCATGGAACCCATACATGCCTTTATTTTACTGCGCAGGCATCAGAACGGGTCGCGCTTTCCAGCGAGGGTTCTTGGGCTGCTTTGCTCGGAGACTCGGCCACAGAATAAGGTAGATGCTAACTCACTTACCTAGTTGACGGCGTGCGGGGGGGACGGAGGCGGAAGTCCGCCACCATCACTACGCCGCATAACGATGGGGCTGCTGCGATTACTGGTCGCGCCGAGGAAGGAGAGTAACTATGATATATAAACGGCATGTACTGCACCTTGAAAGTGTCTTTCGAACTGCTTGCGGTATGTTTGCGCTCCGAAAAATGACTCTTCAAGCAGAAGCAGTGAAGCCAACACCTCAACTGGCGGGTCAGACGGTTCGCCTCGCGGCGCGAAACGATGAGCTCAGGGCACAGACGGCCGGTCTTGCTCCCGGACATCTCCAAGCGAACCTGATTGTTCTCCCCTCGTGCTACGCGACGGACTTTCGAGCACTATGCGCCAGGAACCCCGTGCCTTGTCCTTTGATTGCAGAGTCGGCCGGACGTGGACGCTACGATGCTGTCATCACTTACGTCCCTAGGCTGAAGCGGGCCGACATTCTCGCCGACGGATGCGATTTGAGGAGGGACGTTCCAGGTTACAGGGTCTAAAGGATTCAAAGCTCGAAAAGACGCTTTGCGCCGACCTTGTGCCTGAGTGGACGGACGACCACGTCGCATTCTTGATCGGCTGCTCATTCAGCTTCGAGAGCGAGCTCGCCGCGGCAGGGCTCCTACCTCGACACATTGCTCTGCAACGAAACGTGCCCATGTATCGAACTTCTCTGCCGCTCTGTCCTGCGGGCGTCTTTACGGGAGGCACCTACGTGGTGTCCATGCGGCCGTATAAGCGGAGCGAGGTGGAGCGCGTCAGGAACATCACCAGCATGTACGCGGCCACGCACGGAGAGCCAATTGACTGGGGGGGTGGACGCTGTCAAGAGACTGGGCATACGGGACATTGCCGCGCCAGAATGGGGAGACGGGCCGATGGGCTTGGATGGAGGGCCGTCTGGCGAGGCTGATGAAGGCTTGATTCCAGTGTTCTGGGGATGTGGTGTGACGCCGCAGGAGGCAGTCATGAGAGCTGGGCTCAAGGGCACGGTGTTGGCGCATGCGCCTGGGCATATGTTGATTCTGGATGCGAGGGATGAGGATATGTCACACGATGCTTTTGGGCACCATTAGGAGCATGCGAATTGACGATGCAAATAGCCTTATTCCTACATAAGAGAATTGCATAACGAGGCGGTATTTAATGGTTGAGCTTTGCCCCTATTGTGGGCTTGCTCGCATTTAGGTTATTCCGAGGCTTTACCCGATTAGGTGCTTGCGCCCCTGCGCTCACCTTTACACACCCCCTATTATAACCGCTATTATAAAGCTAGTGATAATGTAAATTCCCCTTGTTCTTGGTGTTTTCCGTTGCAATTGACTTTAGCGTTGAATGCCTCCTATTCGGCTGCTCGATTAGTCGCTTAAGTGTGCTCTATTATATATATCGCGTGCTCACCTTTTCTAATGGTCTGTAATATACCGCAATTGCTACCTTATTAGCTACTCAATACGTGCAATACCTCTCTTTCCGGGTTATTGTATGCGGGTGAATCACTATTACTAGTGCTCTTTATATACCGCTCCGTTAATGCGTACTAGAGCGTTCTGTTCGTG
>JALHBZ010000174.1:615968-633907 GCA_024340015.1 Tolypocladium ovalisporum | reverse complement strand
CTCGGCTCAAGCATATAAGGAGCTCTTCTTACGCGCGCTCCGCGCTCTCTTTCTTCTTCTTCCTTTATATATCTTTATTATATCTCCTCCCGCGCTCTCTAACGATGAGAGGACTGCTGGTTAATCCTCTATTAAGCAGCTCGCTAATACTAGTTTAGAGCTCGCCGACTAAGTAAGTGCTGCTCAGTTTGCTCCTCTCTTATCTTTCGTATGCGCTGACCTATGAAGCTTAATAAACTATATAATGCTTCGAACGAGGGTGAGCTAGCTCCCCTTAGACGAAGCAAAAGAAAGCCTCTACCGACTTCGCGCGTAGCTTCTAAGCCTCGTTCTTTACCGCTATCGCCGCCGCTACTATCGCCGCCCTCGTCGCCTCCTCCCGAGCCCGAGAAGAAGAAGAGGAAGACGAAGAAGATACCGCTCGGTAAGTAGGATAAGGGTAAGGCTAGTCCTCCCCTCGATCCTCTATACGTGAACTGTTTACGCTCGGCCATCTCTAGCAAAGGCGCTTTCGAGAAGTACCTAGAAAGCTCGGGTCGTAGCTCTCGCTACGTAGCGTGCCGTCTTAGCAGCTATAAGTATTAACCTCTATAAGTTTATTTATTCTTTAGCTAAGCGTTGCCTTTACTAACTTACTACTTAGCCTAGTACCTATAGTGCCTTTTGCTCGTTATTTACTATATACCCTTAGCGAGAACGATAGTAAGGTATATGACTCTCTCTCTTATCTTTCTCTGCTACTGCTAACTATATATAGATATCTAAACGCTATAAAGATATAGTAAAGCTTGTTTTAGAGATAGTAGAGGATAAGGAGGAGTGGTTTAGGGATAGAGTGCCGCCTGTAGTAGCTCCTCCCGGTGCTTAAAATAAGCACGAGCGCGCTACGAAGCGTGCTCTTATGTACGAGTTAATTGATTTCTTAATTAAGTAAATTGACTTAAAGTATTAGTGGTTTGCGGAATGCTCTTGCTATGCCCTTCGCCTTCGTGAAGCTTTAAGCTATTAGCTATATTAAGGAGCGCTCGGAAGTATTTAAAACGCTACCTTAAAAGCGCCTTCGTAAGACCGTCTGCCGGTATCTCGTTCGTTAGAAGATACGTAACTATAAAGCTTCCTTTCTAAGCTTCTTGCCTTAACTATATATTCTATATATCCATATAGCGTAGACGAGTATTAATTCGCGCGCTCTCTCCGATAATAAGGCGAATAGTCTACTAATTATTATAGCGTATATTCTACTCGTTGCCTATATCTAACTTAATATCTCTGAATAGTCTCTTGAGAGCTATTGTTTCTTTAGCGCACTAGTCTAATATAAGTAACTCGGCCTTAGTCGTTAAGGTAGTTATAGTTACTTAGCGGGTTGCTCGCTAGATCATAGGGCTACCGAACAAAGTAATAAGGTATCCTTATAATAACCTTCTCGTCTCCTTATTGTCTGCGAAAGACGCGTCGGTTGCGATAAGTAGTAGTACTTAGGTTTCGTCTATGCCTCCGAATTATATTACGAGCGTTCAATTAATATAAAGGTAGCGCATAGCTTGCTCGGCTACGCGTTAGTGCTTAGGGCTCGGGTTCGTAAGGAATCTTAATAACGATAATACTACGAACGCCGCGTTAACCCTAATTATAATCACGGTATATAGTAGTAATCCTATAATCTCCTAATAGTCCTTGACTTCTCGAGCACTAGCCTAACCCGTTATACACTTAGTAAACTCTACCGCGGGTATTAGAGTTATAGGGTATAAGCTCTAGGTCGTTAGACCGTATCGTAGGGCTATTTTCTTAATATATACTTCGTGGCTTAGGTAGATCTTTCGCTTACTACGATCCCTAATAATTTTAATCCCTAGGAACTACTACGCGTCGCCTTAGTCGTATAGTTCGTAAGCTCGCTTTATTCCCTCGATAATCTTTTCGGCTATCGGCTGGTTTTTTCTATAGTAGAGGACTAGGATATCGTTAACGAAGAATAGAACGAATACTTCCCTAGCTTTCGAGTAATAGAGACAGGGCTCTTCTTTACTTGCTTCTAGCCCGAGGGTAACTAACGTTAAGGAGAATTCCTCGAACTACAAGTAAGATGAATCGCATAGCCCGTAGAGCGCTTTCTCGAGCTCTATATACTTACCTAGCCGCTTAAATCCTTTAGGTAGCTCGTACGTTACTAGCTTTCCGTAAGTACCGCGCGTTACGTTAAGGAACGCGTTCTTAATATCGAACTGTTTTATTTTAAGGTCGAACTTCGCGGCGATCGCTATTGCTATACGGAATAAACGCGCTGCGAGCGTTGCTACGTATATACTCTCGATCGTTAAGCTTTCCTGCAAGTCTCTACGTACGTATATTCGAGCTTTGCACCTTTCGAGGTCGCCCTTCTAGTCGAACTTATATATAAATACCTATTTTAACGGGAGCGGTTTCGTCTTAGCATCTAAATGCTCGATAACCTTCTACGTTCCCTTCTCGGTTAGCGTTAATATTTCTAACTACGCTGCTTCCTTAAACTTATTACTAAGTGGGTAGGTTAGTATTTCTTTCTAGTTCCTTAGTAGCTTTAATATATCTTTATAGGTTAATTTTAGCTTCGATGGCGCTGCTCCTATTCGAGCTATGTTCTTTTAAGTCGTAGTAGCTTCGATTACTATATATACTATTTAATAGCTCTCTAGGGACTTCTCTTCCTTCTCCTGCTAATTAGGTAGGAAGGTTATAAGGAAGTCGTCCTAGTCGTCTTTATTTATTATACCGAAGGCTCTATACTAATAGCGTACTTTGCCCTAAGCTTCGCGATTACGTATCCTCGCGCTCCGGCGCGTTAGTTATTATGACCGATCGCTTGTAATTTCTAGGCTTATTACTAACTACTCTCTTAAGGTTAAGGATACCTCCTCTTCCTCGTGAGTATTATAACTAGTAGCTAACTGCTCTCTTAAGGTAAAGGTTATCCCTTTTTCCTCGTGAGTATTGCTTGGTTGCTAATCTCTTAGCGATAGGTCTTCCTGCGTCGGCGTATGCACCCCCGATACTTAGAAGTTCCTATCCTTACTTACTATTTCTAGTAAGGAAATGCTCTCTTGAGCACTGCTCGTGCTCCCTGTATGCGCGCTGCTTAGTACTAGTTCCGGAGTCTAACGAGGCGTTTAAAGTCCGATTTAGCTTAGAGGTATAGCTAGCTCCTTGTCTACCTACTCTTATAAGCTCTATAAGCTTTGCGGTGGCTATATAGCTATTACTTCTACCCTTGAGTTTAAACGTAAGTCTACTTAGATAGGTATTATTAGGTTATCTACTTCTTCTTCTTCTTCATTAAGCTCTAATAATAACTCGTAGAGTTCCTTTAATAGAATCTCTAGTAAGCTTTCTTTTACTACTAAGTAGAAGATCTTTTCGTTAAACGTAGTATTCCTTATTGTAATTACCTTCTTAAGTCGAGGAATCTAGATTCGGTATATATTAGAGGCGTAATAGCTAACTAAATACCCGATTAGTCCTCTAGGGCTTATTTTATATCGTCTTCGGTTACGCCTTGCTTCCCTATCCCTATCGAGCACGTACGCATAGTAACCATACGCCTAGATCGTGCTCTAATCGGGTCTTAGGTCTGCGGTCTACTCCCTTATTTAGAGAGGCGCTTCCGTTCGAAACCACTAGTCTAGGGTCTTATTCGGGGACTTCTATTTATTCTATTGCACTAGGCTTATATTGAGTAGCCGAGCGGCCGTAGTAGTGCTCTCTAGCCATAGGATCGTAGGTAAGTGTACTCCCTCTATCATTTTGATTAACTTGAGGGTCACTTCTTATCCTGCTCTTTCCGCCGCACCGTTGGGTTTATAAGTATACGGTAGAGTGAGCTCTAGCTATATGCCTTTATAGCGTGCCTAGTATTAGAATTGAGTCTGGCCCGTAATCGCGATCACGGCCTTCTCATTGTCCTATCTTATTATATAGATAGATAAGCCGAATTGTCTTCTGACCTAACGCTTAAAATAAAAGAGAGCGTTGAACACAGTGACTTGCTCCTTATTTTATAGTAGCTAAGCTTTTAACTAGCCGCTATATTCGTCCTTTATTACCAATAGCCATTTGCATCTATTATAGCCCTACTCATAGTCTTATAGGTCCTAATAGATACGCTAAAATGGCCTCGGTGATCGTCGGTCTAGTAGGCGGCGTGAGATAACTTGCTTTGCGTGCGTAAGCGCGTATACCTTATAATCTATTCGCCTCGTACCCTTAATCCGTACGTTCCGAGCTTTAGTTACTAGTTCCCTTAGCGCTACTAGCCCTAGGTATCCCGACCTAATATGCTATAGCTCTTCTAAGTCTTTCCTTGGTCTTGCTAGATCCTTTATTAGTCTCTAGTATTGAGTTAAGCTTTGTCCCCTCCTATGCTCCGCTACCGCGTATGCGAATATTCCTTCGTTGCTTTATAGTATTATAGTTTAGAGCGTTGCTTATACTATTACTAGTTTAGTAGGGAGGTAAGAAGATAAAGGTTTATATTCGAGGAAGGTAAGATTATACTTACGTACTAGCTTGCTTATAACTACGCTCTTTTTAAGTAATCTATAGCGTAGTAAGCAGTTATAGCCTGAGTACTAAACATTAGCCTCTCGTAATAATAACTCCGACACAATGTTTATATAAAAGCCCTTAACTATAGTAACCTTCTCGAGAGTTAAGTTCCTCATACGAGGTCCGTTGCTACCGTTTAAGATCCCCTTGAGCACTCGTCTGCCTCTTCCTATAATAGGAAACGAGCTACTACTGGCTTTAACGTATTCGGTAGTAGCTAAAGCTTTAAAAGTACCTGGCTCTAGGAGCTTGCCGTATTGACTAGATATATAGCGCCGTAGCTATCGAGTAGTGTGCTCTCTAAGAGTATATATGCACTAAAGTCGAGCGTGGTATAGACCCCATTTAAGGAGTCGTCTGTTCGATCACCGTATAGCTAGGTCGGGTCGATTAAAACGGCTACTATACTTCCTAGGAAGGAGCTCGTTGCTTCTTTATAATCGTTGATCCCTAAGCTTATATTCTAGCCTTCTACTGCTATTATTTCTCGAAGACGCTTCTATTTCTCTTAGTTAAAGCGGTCCTTAATCTCTTTAATCTTTTCCTTAGAGGGTTATCTAACTATTCGGCGGATTGTCTTTCCTATAATCGCGAGTTCGAGGATTAAGCATTCGTTTAGCTTCTAGTAATAATTCGTATATCTTAACCCGTAGGGATAGTCTTATTTCTTCTTCCCTTCCGAGCTCGTACCTAGTATAGTAATTGCGTAAACGCCTAGACGATTCGTATCCTTATATTCGCTAATCCACATATAGAATTCGTATGCGTAGGCGTTAATCGGTTTGGGTAGCGTTCCTATGTGTTCTTTTCTTAAGAGCTCGGCTTCTATATACCTTACCTATTCTAGAGCGAACTTCGTGCCTACCGCTTGAAGGAAGTCTCGTATAGCTAGGTTTCCCTTGACTTCCGAGATATCCTATATAGTGGCTTTATAGAACGCTTGGTTCTAGCGTATATACCACGCGCTAGGTTTAGTATTCGCGCGTTCCGCCTCCTTGAGTACTGCTCGGTATTGCTTCCGAGCCTTTTTAGTGATTATTATTTAGCTTGGAGCGATCCTTGCTTTGATTACCTTAATTAACTAACGTAGTGTATACTCGCTAATCTCCTGCTCGAGTCTTATTATAATAACCTAAAGCATGCTCGGTTCTACCGTTGTAGTAATCTAGCTACTAATAGACTCCTCTTTCTTTTCTCGCTCCTTGAATTTCTTCTCTCGGCCCGCTTTGTTTATATTATACGTTTACTATATAGTCTATAGGCCGATAGAGGTTAGAGTCTCTTAGGGGAACGCTTGCTTAAACTCTACGATAAAGTCGAGGGTCGTACGTTCTTCGGGAGTAGTCGGCTTATCTTCCGGCTACTCGGGTTCGTTTAGATTGATCACATCCTATAGCTTGATATTCTTTGCGTAGCTCCGGAGTATATCAATCCATTTCCCCCAGTCGTCATACGTTTCGAGCTTCTAGGTTCGAGGTAGAGGATTGACATAGTCTTTAGTTACTTCCATCGTAAGCTCGGCGAGCTTACCGACGGGTATACCGTTGATCGGTTAGGACGTTGAATTAGAAGTTATTCGGACGAATAATTAGTATTAGGCAAAGTGCGTAGTGAAAGTTACTAGTAATAGATACCATCCGGGCTCATAACTATCACACGATGCTTTTGGGCACCATTAGGAGCATGCAAATTGACGATGCAAATAGCCTTATTCCTACATAAGAGAATTGCCTAACGAGGCGGTATTTAATGGTTGAGCTTTGCCCCTATTATGGGCTTGCTCGCATTTAGGTTGTTCCGAGGCTTTACCCGATTAGGTGCTTGCGCCCCTGCGCTCACCTTCACAGGATATCAAGACGCGAGGGATCCGACGCGGCGGGGTTGGCAATCCTTGAGAGGATCGAGTGTTCGAGTACAACAGCGAATGCGCAGTATGAGAGGCGACATGTTGTTCCTGGCAAGGTGCAAAATTTACCAATACATATTGCTGGCTATTCAAACCTTTTTGGACTTTATGGCCTCGAGGACTAAGGAGGTGAGAGAGGAATTGAGGAGACGCAGGCTCGCCGACTTGGTTCCACTAACAGCAAATGGTGGCGCTCGGCCGGGCGGCTGTTATCAGGCCCATTGCACACGGAGGAGCCAGTGTTGTTGAGTCCGGTAATCGGGCCCCCCACTACCCCCAGTGCCGG
Organism: Tolypocladium ovalisporum; assembly: GCA_024340015.1. NCBI lineage: Eukaryota > Fungi > Ascomycota > Sordariomycetes > Hypocreales > Ophiocordycipitaceae > Tolypocladium > Tolypocladium ovalisporum. The sequence goes on along the minus strand of JALHBZ010000174.1, from coordinate 627,131 downwards.
GCCCGCTTCCCCGGCCGGGAGCTTCCCCGACGGCGTCAGGCTATTGCATCGATAAGTATCTGCTCATACGCGCATCTGGGCGATGAAACGGAGAACCAGAGTAGAATTGCGTTGTCGCCCGGTAATCACGTGACGATGACCTTGCGCGACGGTTGACAACGTCTGTTCAGCAGCGGTCCTGCCGGCACCACAGGCGCCAAGCCAGGGTCGGCCGCTACTCGTTATGGAGGAAACACCGATGGGGGAGTCCATCAAGACATCGTGAGTCTTGTCCACATGAGGCAAAAGAAGATGCTCCTGACCGGCCGCAGCTGTGGACGATGTCGCCGTCGCGAGGTAGCTCCACTGAACCGGCTCCCCTGGGAACTCGCCATGTCCTCTGAATGCTGACCGAAGTGACGCTCGTCGGTCCAGATCAAATGCGACCGCAAACGCCCTTGCCTGCTCTGTGTCAAAGCTGGTACAGAGTGCGTCCTGCGTGGCACGGGTGAGAGACAACGGTGCGTATCCATGGATGATGGCCTTGAATCCAAACGTCATCGCTCACGAACGTGAAAGCCCCGTGTCCAAGAGCTACGTCGAGGCGCTCGAGGGACAGGTGGCGTCCCTCAAGACGGTGATTCGCAAACTGGCCCTGGCAAACGACGAGGAACCAGAGGCCATGCTGTCCGAGCTCTCCTCAACTACGGCATCGGCCGACGAAGCGCGTCCAGAAAGCACGTCGCTACCGTCGAAATCGGGGCTCAAGCTTGTCCCTACCCGCTCGAAATCAGGCCAGATGAGGCATCCGCGCGACAGCAGAGCAATACAATGCTTTGGCGGGACAAGCTCGTTCCAGATTGACTTTTCGAGGGAGGTCCCGCCTCCGACTGCGACGCATGAAGCAGACGCCATGGCTACTCTCATACATGATGCCGCCGGCGCAGTTGTCCCGGATCCTGGGGCTGATGCCGACGCATGGAGCCCGCGGAGTGACTTTTTCCAATCTGCGCTCCACGACCAGACGTCGCAGACTCTGATGGCAACCTTCTTCAAAGAGCAATATCAGTACCACATGGTCGTGTACCGCGAGTATTTTCTGCGTGACTATGACGCGGGCTCGGTGAGGTACTACTCGGATGTTGCTCCATCTGCGCCCTCGGAGCTCTACAGCACGACGACCATCTCAGCCTGTCCGACGTCTTCTCGGGCCAGGCTCAGGCGTTGCTATACTCGACCCTCGACAGCCCAGACCTCACCACCCTGCAAGCACTGGTGCTGCTTGGCTATCGCGAGATCGCCGTGGGCCGCACATCCAAGGGCTGGCCTTTTTGCGGCATGGCCTTCCGCCTTGCGCATGAGATGGGGCTGCATCTGGACCCGAGCAACTGGGACGCTTACACGGGCTGTCTAAGGGACAGAGAGATACTCCGTCGCGTGTACTGGGCCGTCTTCATCGCTGACAAGCAGCTGAGTCTGTACTTTGGGCGGCCGCCGGCTCTGTACCCGAGCGAGTCTGACGTGCGCAACACGATCCGACTGCAGTACCCTCCAGATTGGCAGGGCCTCCTCGGGACGTACATATGTAAGACGGCTACGGCCTCGGAGTACGAGGACGGCGTTGTCCTCGTCGGCTCCTTCATATACCAGGCTGAGCTATCCAAGATCGTCCACGTCATGATCACGGATTTGTTTGAGAACCGGAGGGAAGACGTGGACCCTGCGTTGGCGGCGGCCAAGTCCCGCAAGATCCATGTGGCGCGGTGCGCTGCACTGGAACCAGTGGACGGCTGGACAGGTCCCGTCCTCTGTCCTTCATCTCCAGTAAGAACCCTGATCCCACTGGTGCACGCATCGAGATACTGACACGGCCAAGCATGCTCTTTCACACAGTCATGATCATTCTCCACCGACCTCCGTCGAACATGTTCGAGAAGGCCGGCATCGCTGAGAGCGAAGACGTCGCAATGTGTTACGAGTCGCTGCAGGCCATGCTGCGCCTCATGCGCGCCTACTCGCGCTACTATCGGTCCCGGTCGCTACCCCTGGATTTCGTCCACACGCTCTCCACCGCGGCCGGCACCGTCATGATGAAGCGCTTCCTGCAGGGCTCCTCGTGGGACGACCCGGACATTGACCGCTCCCTCTCGCTCATCACCGAGGCCATGGACGACATCCGCAACACCTGGCCGTGCGTCAACGAGATCAGGGACTCGGTGGCGGAGGCGCGGCAGACGCGGACGACGATGCCGCCCGAGGTGCTGCTCAATGCCGGGCCGGACCTGATGAATGGCCTGGACATAGACGATGGCGACGATGCCATGGCGGACTTCATGGCGGGCCTGGGCGATGACTTGGGAACGCTGATTACGGATGAGTTCCTGAGCGAGCAGCTGCACGGCGCGCAGTCGTGTCTGGAGCCCTATGCCTATCAACAATAAAAGTAAAGCTCTTTAATTACATTTTACTTATGTCCTTTACATTATTTATAAGCTCTTTGTAGCTTTCGAATTGAGGATAGTTAGTTCCTCTCATCTTTCGAAGATACATGTGGTAGCTAATTTACTACCTCATCTCGTCAACTTATACGAGGTGGACCCATACGCCTCGTCGAATTACATACTACGATATTGAATGTGTTATAGCCTTGGCTAAATTAGGCACTCCATTCATCATCTTATTGCAAGGTCGTTGCTCTCGGCTTCTTGTATGTTGGTTCCCCCCCCACAAAACTGGTCTCCAGAGCGTAAACAACTCATCGAGATCTTCCATGGGGCAATAAGAACAAGACTCTGCAATGAAACCATATTTACGGCAGGCCCCATCGCTGGGCGAGAAATACTGGAACCGCCGTTTATGCAAAGTCAGTGCCGGGAAGTGATGCCCCGCTTGATCTTGACGATCGTCATACGAGCGAAAGCTTCGAGAATGGGGCGTTCTGCCGACCGCACAGCATTGCGACAAGCTGCAAAGTTCCCCGCCGAGAAGTCTACCGACTCCAGAACTCATGTCATAAATGTGGCCGGACCGGATTGTGTGATTGATGCATTGCCTCATCAGGACGAGATCAGATGAAAGCTCGGACGAAATCAACAAGAATTCATCATGCTGCTCGCAAGTTAGGTTTTGGTCTTGTAGATATCACAGATCCTTATTCTCCAAGAAGGGAAGGTAGCGACTAATAGGTCGTATGATCGGATGCCGCAGGACGACGAGTTTGACTTCATCGACAAGAGAAGAGCGAGCTATAAGAGCCAGCCATATCCTCATGGAGAAAACAAGTAGGCCAAGGATACCCTGAGATCAGTCCCTCAAGCAACTCTCGAGACACAAACCTTGCCGAAACCATCTGATCAGACAACACAGCCTACAAGGCCCGAGACTATTATGGACGCTTCTCGCACTGCTGAAACCGGCACCGCAACTTCACCTGGTCGAAAGCTGAAGCACATGCAAGACCTGCCGCGCCGACTGGGATCCTCCTCAGCACAGAAAATGAGCATCGGTTCGATACTCTGGCTCGCCATGTTGGCACCGCACGTCACCGCCTTGCCTGGTCTGAGAAGGTCCACGGCGATACTACTGAGTTACGGACAGGAATCTCCTGCCCCTGGAGGCGCCTGTGCTCCGTGTCCCTTGATCGCCACCGCATGCATCAGAAGATGTCCGTCGACCGCCAACACCGCTTGCGCCGTCAGCTGCGGTGGTGCGTACGGACGCTGTATGGCCAACTGCTCTTAGGCTTAGCCGCGGCGCGTACTCGTATACGCTGTACAACCGACCCTCGCTCTGTTGGGTACCCCATGGAGAGAAGAGGAACCCTCGCAGACGTCAAGCCCTCGCGTTTGAGCCTTTGCAGGGTACCCGCTGTTACACCCCTGCGAGGTTGGATGGGTAATTGGACAAGGTGGACCGCAGACCAGAAGTCCCATGTACACCAAGACTCTGCCCCTAGGCTACAGGTATAATCCCGGTTACTTTGAAAACGTAGATAAACAAACGAATGGCTAGCGAAGAATACAGAGGTACCATTAGATCTTGAATTTAGCTTACCTGGATATTTTTCAACATCCAATCGCTGCGCATCTGCGGTGACTCCAGTCTGTGTCGCATTGGGAGGAGTAAGGGTTGATGTTGTTGGTCGTGGTCGGTCGGTCGACACAGTCTTGTCCTCACGCATGATGCAGACATGGATCTGAGATCCCTTGAAGAGCGCTTTGTGATACGTCAGAACGGACGAGCCAACACCACAGCGACGCAGTACAATGCGAGTGCAGTCCTTTCGAGACTTTGTAGAGACCAGAAGACTCGGTTTCGGATTCTTCAAGCATCTCACGATGTTGAGAGAGCCAACGCTACAACACCCCTATATACATGGTCATGCGTCAGCGTCACTAAGGTACCTTAGCCATGGGGACTTGCCAGTCACGAGGAAGGAGCTGGGCATCGGCGGTTTGGTGACAAACAGAGGACATGTTCAGAGGCGTGCCATGGTAACCCCACCTCAAGGTTGCCACCCGGAGCTAGGCAGCCGGGGTTGGTGGCGCAAGACCCGACGGTACAGCACTATTGCCACTGCATACGCGTGCGGTCCAAGCTCATTAGCGGGGCTGATGCACAGCGATGTCCTGTTTCTGGATAAGAACAAGAGGTGCAAGCGGGTGCAAGCGCTTTCACCTCGCTTGGGAAATCCAAGATCCAACGTGTCGATGACTTGATTTGGTGAATTGTGAATTGTGGGCGCTGGCACGACCGGAGTCAGGAAGCCTCGGGGAGGATTCAAGGGTGGAGGCGCCCACCTCAGGCTTCACGGCCCGTAGCGGCGGGATCTATAGCGCTCGGTCCGGTGCTCAGGCCTCTGCAATCGCCTGCGCCCCCCTCCACTGCTGTGCCTGAGCTGCACTGCTCCGCATCCACGACCACGTCGACCTCCAGACTCCGGTGTGCTCGTGCATCGCTCCGACGAAAGCCACTCCCCTGCCTCAAACATTACCGACGCGCACACTTCACGGGGCCCGCCCGTCTCCGTCTTCCGCTTCGATTCGAGAGCAGTGATGTCCCTCCTCTGATAGCATGTCGTCGACTTCCACACCGCACAAAGACTCCTCGCTACAGTGAGTCGGCCAGCGCCATGGTCGTCGACGCCGCCGCCGAGCCCGACGCGGCTCGCCGCCCCAGCATCGGCAAGGCGCCCATCCGCCGCTCCCCTGACGTCGACGAGCGCTCTGGACGGCTTCCAGACGAGATCATCGAGCAGTAAGGGCTTCCGCGTTGTGCCTCTTTCCGTGGCGGCGCTGATACTTTGCTGTACAGAATCCTCCTCGCAACCGACCCCAATGGCTTCGCCTCGCTCGTCCTCGTCAGCAGCAAGTGGAGAGCCATCTCCCAGCGGCCGCACCTCTACCTCCACCACCTAGCGAAGTGCTCGTCGTACCTGGCGAGCCCGGGCGATCTACCTACTTGCGACGACGAAAACCTGTCGCGACTACGGCGGCTCTTCGCCCGCGAAGTCAAGCGCAACTTGTTCGACTCGTACTTGCGCCCCAAGGAGACCGTCATCAAGCTCGTGTCCAACTCCATCAGCTCCTCATCATGTCCCGGTGGAGAAGGGATGCAATTTGGCGCGTCGCCGAAAGGCCATCATGTCCTGGCCTACAATTCCTCGAGGATATATGTCCTCGATGTTCGCTGCGAGGGCGTGAACGTGAAGAGGGAGCTCAAGATTCTGCGACGACCCGTCTCGGCATGCGTCACCGACGATGCGACTTTTCTGGCGGTACTATCCAACGAGATGCAGGTCGACCTCTACGATCTGCAAACGACGCCACCGCAGCGTAGACAGTCCCTTATCCTCGACAATAGCCCGCGAACCATTGCCCTTTCGTCCTGCGGCTCGGTACTCGCTGCGGCGTACGATGGAGGCATAGAGGTGTCATCACTGCACTCCGGTGCGTTGCCGACAGACCGGAGGGCGGTCAAGTGCGACGCTGTGGATGCCCTGGCCTTCTCGCTTGACGGTACGCAAATACTGGGCACCACGATACAGTCCTCTCCTCCCAGCACCGTCATCCTGACCGCCCCGTACTACGACCCCGGGAGCTTGCTGGGCGATAGCAACCTCAGTGCCATGTGGACAACGTCGATTCTATTCCCAAACACCAGTCGCGACTGCAGCCACGCCGTCTTGCTTCAGGATGGGGGTCGCGGCGAGGCCGAGTGGACCTTCACATACGACCGCAGTTTCGAGACGTTCCGCGCAGTCCGCCTCGATGACTTGCGAAACGGCACAACCTACTTCACCGGCCCAGTACCCAAGGCGGCGTCGCAGTCCACACTACTTCCCTGTACTCTCCCGGCCTCAACGTACCACGGCGAGCTTGTTGCGTCGGGGTTTCAGGGCAATGACGTCTGGATTTATGGAGTGCCAGGAGATCTCGACGCTATCCCGGAGGCGACGTCAAACAATGATAACTCGTCAAGCTCGTCGGGGCTTGGGCGACACGACAGTGGTCAGAGCAACCGATCTCATCGGACAGCTTCCAAAGCTACAGATGGTGACGGTTCAAGAGTTCCCCAGTGGCAGATACTCTGTGACAAGCTGAGGAATAGTTTTGTTGGAGGGCACAAGATCTCGGAGCTCTGTGGCGTGAGTAACGTCAAGTGGGTTGCAGACTTTGCAGGTGTTTCGTCCAGGGAACGGTTGGTTGTGACGGCACGGGGATTCTCAGGACCTAGGATCATTACCGATGAGGAAGATGTTGACTTTGTCGACGGCGGCCGTCTTACCCTACTCGATTTTGATTATGGCGTTGTCAACGGAGGTAGAAGCGAACTCACGATTGAAGTAGGCACTGACGATGCCGAGGTATTGGAGGAGGAGAAGCGCGACATCGAAACAGAGGTGGCCATTGTCAGACGAAGAACAGTCATTCAGCAGCGAGGCGGTCAGAATGCTCTCCTACGAGCCGCGACGAGTGCCAGTCAAGAGCTACCACTCCCCGCGCCATCTCCAACAGAGGATGATGACGACGACGATCCTCTGATGCCTAGAACGATTGGGAGAGATCCTAGGACGGTCGGGAGAGACGCGGTGAGCCGTCCGGCCCCAGCTGTCAGACAAGATTCGGGGGAAACTGGGGAAACCGCGTCAATTGAGGCTCTAGAGGCACTAGACGCCCCCTACGCCCATGCCAGTCCTCGCTCTGGAACAAGTCTGCGGCGAGCTGCAACCGCCGCTGCCGTCAACCGCAGGCTGAACCCAACGACGGCTGATGGCCGCCCCATCGAATATCGTCGCGCCGACGGACGGGCAGAGCATCCTCACGAAAGCGATGCTGATAATTGGGTGCCTCCCCCTCCGCCGTACCAGAAGAACGCGGACCCGATTGATCTCCCTGCCTTTCTGCGTGGGCCTTCGGTTGCACCAATACCATCGCCCTCTTCCGTGCCACAACCCGCCTTTTCGCTTCCCGGCCAGTCCGATCCCCGGTTTTCGCCAGGGTTTCTGCCTCCGAGGACAGCCAGCAGCGATTCCCAAAGACGTCCCGCGCATAAAAGGACTGCGAGCGATTCAACCTCACTCAGTCGTCTGCGGACAGAAGATTCCACACGTCGCAGATCAATTCCGTCCATCCACTCTATGTGCATGGACCCGGATGACATTTACGACGTCTCCCCACCAGAATCGCCGCATCTTTCAGCTCGTCAATCTGGGGACCATCAGCCATCAGGGCCCGAGATATGCCTGACATCCGAGTCTCTGGTTTTATCATCGGCCGCATCCCGGGCCGGCACACTTCAAGTTCAGCAGAGCGTCACATCAGCGCGGGCAAACGTGAAACCTCTACCGTCCTCGGCAGTCCTCGATGACCTTGTCCGGCCCAGCGTGCCCTCTTTGCAGCTGCATATTCCAAACCTTCAACCCGTCGATGCCATGCCCTCTATCAGTGCAGAGCCATCAGTGAGGCGACTCTCAACTGTGCAGACTTGGCCGCTGCCGCCTCAGCTGCAAGCAGGACCCTTGGGGCAAGCCGTAGGAGGCTATCCTTTTACAGCACCACCTTCCAACACCACGAGCAACGAGCTAGCGGCCGCTCTGCCTCCGGCACCCAGCTCTGGACAGCTCGCCAGCCTGAGCAAGAGAATCAGCCAAGGAAATCCGCGCCGCTTTTCAAGTGGCCTCCAGATCCAGCACGCTTTGACCAATAGCTACAGCTCCGAGGACGGGCCACGTCAGGGGCAGCGTCGGGAGTCTCGCGACTGGATGGCAAGCTCAAGCTTACAAATGCCTGAGTTCGATCGCCCCCTGATCATCAGCACGCCGAAAGGCGTATCGGGCGCCTTTGACCCTCCCGATCGACATGTTCCAGGGCAGCAAAACGAGACGCAAATCCTGGCACCCGTCCCACGGCATCCCCGACAACACAACTTTGTCAACCCGCGCCCGACCACTGAGCGCCTAGAGACCATCTACAGCGCGGAGTCAAACACGAACGTACCCCAGGGGCAGCCCAAACCGAATGGCCTGCCTTCTTGGCTCAGGTATGGGCCAGCGTCTTCCAGAGGGAGCCCGACGGGCGTGAAACGGAACCCTAGCAGGGCAGAGAGGAGCGCCGCAAAGAATATGCACGACGCCAGGAAGAGGGGGTGGACAGGGAAGAAGAAGAAGATCAAGAAGGAGCCGCAGCCAGACAGCGAAACCCGTGGCGGCGCGGCTGGTTGGGCAGACGTGGGATCTCCCTCCGCACCAAAAGAAAAGAAGTGCGTCGTGATGTGAGGCTATACCGAGAGATTGATGTATACGCAACTTTACCTTGTGTCATGTCCTTGGTCTGGAAAGTGGTTTAAATTGGCATAGCGTTGGACGGGGGTTTTCGAATGGTTTTGGCAGGGCCAGAAGCCTAGCATTCTCACATGGAGCAGATCTGTTTGCAAGTTTCAATTATAAGTGGCAACGGACATCAGCACGTTATCGGCACAGACCGGCAACTTCCTTCGCCTCTCGTTTCAAGCTTTCCTGGTAGTCTTATTCATCGAGCGATTTAGACGATTCAAGGTGTACTACCCTACCAGCTCGGCGTACATAGATCCCGTGCGGGTCACAATCTGCTGTCGACAATGGCAGATGTTTATGGTTTAGTCTGATCTGGGAATATATTATAAAGGATTGCAAGAACTAGGTATTTTCATAGTGCGAAACGCCCGTGCGCCATCTAAAAGCAAATGTTGCCACCTCTCCAGTATAATCAGACAAAGGGAGTGGTATGCCAAGACGTGCAGCAGTCGTGAGGCTCGCCTGGTGCAGATTAGATGCAAGTATGCAAGATTCTCCCATTTTCGTCCTCGGTTTTTATTCCTCTCCGCGAGATTGCCAAGCAGAGCCACCACGGACAGGTTATACGAACCCTACTTGTTATTATATCCTGGGCGTAGTCCCTGGCACGTACGGCCGCCCGCGGTGTACGTCGCCGAGACCGGCTTGCTCCATCATGTCCGATAGCGTGGTCGTGCGGTTACCTCTGGTGTTGTGCACGGTGCTGGGGTCTGCAAAGACGTTGATGCTCTCGCTGCTGGCCTCGGGCCCCGGGACATTATGGGATGGCACGTCCTGCGTCGAGGGCCGGCGCGAGTACCGTACCTCGGAGGCCTTCATGGCGCGGATGGGGGCGAGACGCGCGCCGGCAACGTGCCCTGTCCGCGCGGTGCGCTCGTCGTGCGAGGTATACGATGCGCGCGACCCCGGCGGAGAGTAGCCCGAGGGATCGGGTGAGTCAAAGGGGTTCGGTATGGAGATGCGTGGGGGGTGGGTAGGGGTTCGCGGTCGTGGCGGCGGCGACTGGGGATCGGGGTTGAATGACCGCGCCGTCGATGGGCTCCCCCTGAGGAAGTCACTGCGGTATGATCCCGGGTGGAGGACGGGCGCGGAGATGACGTTGCCGTGTGGGCCGGGGCCGCTCTTGTTGCTCCGCGCGTAGCTGGACTTTTCGGACACGGCGTTGCTACGCCGGCGGCGGATGCAGAGGATGACGATGACGAGGAGGAGTATGAGCACGACTCCGCCTCCTACGGCGCCACCGATAATGGACGTCATCTCGGGCCCAGATCTGGCGCCCGAGTCTTCCTGGCTAGGTGTGGTGGAGGCAGCAGAGGTCGTCGTCGAATGTACACTAGTGCTCGTCGTGGTTGGCGTCGTGGTTGGCTTCTGTGTCGTGCTGGTGTGGCTAGAACTCGGCTGCTCTGCCTTTGGAGCCGTGGACTGGTCCTGATCCATGGTGCACTCCTTGCCGTCGTCTGTGCACGTGAAGCCAAAGGGGCAGCAGAGGTCCTTGCCACACTTTGGGAGCGCGACATCGAAGACGGTCGTCTGGATGGGGGACTGTGCGTTCTTGGCCAGGTCCTGCTCACGGATGTTGCAGGTGATGGCCATGATCTTGTCACACGTCCGACCATTGGGGCAGCACAAGACGGTGGTGGCGCCGGCGAGTGAGATGCACGAGCTGCCGTTGGGACAGCATAACTGGTCAGGATGGTCTTTGGAGCACGACTGGAGGCCCTTGGTGGCGCAGGCATCGGCGCGGGAGAAGAGTCTCGAGGCCGGCGTCGCGGAAACGGTGCGAGCAAGGATGGCCGCGAGGAGAAGCACCCGGAAAGGCACTGGTCTTGGTGCCATGGCGTTGCGAGGGGTTGTGATGGTGAACTGGATCAAAACTTGGGCGGGCTTGTGCTCTGTTTCTGGGGTGCTGTTTGAAGTAGGTGGCTCGATGAATAAGTCGGTGCTTCGTTTGCTTCGGCAGTGACGGTATCGCAACGCCGGCGAGGGAACGACACCAACACCAATATAAGGCGTATCAAAGTGAGTCTTGCCAGAAGCTCACTCAATGACTGGCTGAAAGCGATGGCACAAGCTCATTCAACTTTGATTCGAAAAGGCGGCAAAGGAGAGAAAGAAAAGAGGGCAAATACGGAAAAGACACACACAAAGGAACACTGAAGAACGGGAGGACAGGAAGAAGAGCACGCGCGCGGAGGAGAGAGAAAGGAGGCATAGCAATCAGTCATGCGTTGCACCCCATGCCAATGACGCCGTCGTCTCGTCTCCCGCCCGTCTTGTCCAGGCCCAGCACTTCGCGCGACCTGGGCCAGCCAGCCGCCGCTACCAGTGTCTCGTCGCTCTGCCGCCGCTAC
>JALHBZ010000174.1:559672-615731 GCA_024340015.1 Tolypocladium ovalisporum | reverse complement strand
GGGGGGGGGGGGGGGGGCTGCAAAGGCCACTCAGCCGGCCGCGAAGGCGCCCTCATGCCACCGGAGGGAGGCGAAGCGCGTTGGGCGTTGCGAAAGGCCACGGGCCGGGCTCAACGACAGGCCGGCAGCGAAGGAGGTGCCGTCGCGGTGCCGTGGATGGCGTCTCTGCCGACGGGCGCGGGAGATTGAGGAGGGGGATGAGCGCTTAGGTCCTATCGTCGTCTTGTCGCAGGACAGGCGCGGCCGACGGGGGACCGGGCGCTGATTGGCGCGTGGGGTGGTGCCTGGCCGGAGAGCGGAGCGACTACCTGTACGACTGGCGGCTGTCGATTGACCCTACAGCGCTAGGTGCGCCCCGAGTCCCGACTCCCGAGAACCCACAGGGCGCCGTCACCGCCCACCATGTCCCGGACTCGTGGCGCCACGGTTGTTCATCAGACGATGCAGATTGCAGGCTACTCGTAGATCCCGAAGAATAAGGTAGGACAGGCCTGTCTTGCTACGCACGGTTCGCGCTCCGCAAGCACAACTGCTCATGTGCCGAGCCGCCGCGTGCAACCTCGTGGCCTAGTTGGTTGCTTCAGCTGCAAGGGCACGGCAAGCAGAGAGACTTGTGTGCCGGAGTGCCTGGTGCCTGGATTGTTGGGTGCAAGAGTGCAGATGAGACACGTGCCCAAGATCTTTCTCTGGCCCTGGAGCCAACAGCTGGTCGCATCGAGGCCGTCGGAGCTCGTCGCATGCTGTCGTCGCCACCGTCATCGTCACTCGTGGTGGCGACCAGGTAGGCTCCATCGCCAATGCACCCACTTACACCGCACCAGCTAGCTCTGCATTCGCCCGGATCGCACGACCAGAGACCAGAGACCAAAGGCTGGGGATGCCATGCTTGCTGCCCGGCAAAGCAAACAAGGCCACGCCTGCGACATTCTCCAGCGCCGCACCATGTCTGGAGCGTAGACTGCATGATCCGTACATGTTCTGCAGCCACAGCGTCGTCCTGTCCCCGTGACCTCTAATCCCCCCCCACCCCGCCGCCGCCGCCATCGGAAGGTCCACGACCACGACGCACCCGCACCGCCATTTGCGCCAGCAGCGCCACGCATCACGAGACCACATGCCCGCAGCCATTCACCACGCCGTCCGCGCCCATGCTCGCCCTGCGTCTGCCCTGCTTCCCTCGGGGGTGGGGGGGCCCCAATGGAACCCTGGCAGCAGAGACGTGCATGTCCGGCACAGCTGGGATTGGAAACTGTCTTTGCGTCATGTCCGTCTGTCCGTCTGTTGGTTCGCTCCTCGACCAACAAAGCCCCCAACGGGAATCGGCCCCCAGCGCACCGTTCCACCGTTCCGCTGCGGAATCAGCGCAGTTTCCATTTCTTCGATGGCTGGGCATGTTGCCACGGGGCCACATTCACGCACCTGCGCGGCGCCGTCGTCGGCTGTGGTTGGGCCGCACCGGCCGTCGTGAAACCTGATCGACGACGGACCCCGAGCATCGCTGCGCAACTCACACGCCCCCCTTCCCTCCTCACAGTTCCTTTGCACTGTCTACCGTCTCCATGGCATGGCACCGAAACAAGCCGGGCCTGCTGAGGCGACTGATGCTGTGAGGTCGGCAACGGTGTCATCGCAAGTGCGCAACGACCAGCGGCGGCGGCCAATGTTCATGGCAGCGCTGGAAGCCCAGATCATCACCACCATTGCCGCTGTCCCGCGATCGCTTGTGCCCCCAGGCAGCCATCCAGCACCTCGTCCAACTGCGGCATCCTCTCTCTCAGCATTATCATCACCCTCCAGTTCCGCAGTCATCTTCACTGAGCATCTGAGCACTTGCGATCTTGAAGCGGGGCAGTTCATCGTCATCGGGGTATATCCATTGACCTGTTCTACCTGCTACAGATCGTTTCTTCACTCCACTCCCTGCCTACCCGCTTGGACTCCAGGGCTCCTGTCCCTCCAAGTCACCGTCAAGACTTGACCGAGGGATCCTTGCCCGTTGCTTCCTTAGCTTCCAGTCCTTGAAAGCACCAACCCATTTTCCTGGCCCACGCCAATCCCGCCTCCAGCGGTCCATGGCCCCAACGGCCCGCGAACCCTAGCCGCGGTTTTCTGCCTGGTATATGTAAAGCGTAGTTATAGCGAGTGACAATTATGCACAACGACCGCCGACTCGAGTCTGGGTCGTCAAATCAACAGAAAGGGAAAAGGGAAAACATCACTCATCACCCCATGGTCTCAACTCTCTCCGTTTGCGTCGTCAACATCGTCTCATCTCTTGCCCGTCCCCGTGGCCGTTCGTCCACCCTTGAGTTGCAATCAATGCTCCGAGTTCCAAGTGTCGGATGGCTTCCCCTAAATGTCGCTCCTCTTTGTAGACCGCTTCACCCCCGGCGTGCCTCGCGGCGTCCTCTATTATTATCCCATGCCAGTAGGGTATATGATGTGACAGATCAATGTCGGAGAGTAACGTTGGCCAAAAAAAAATACAATAAAACAAAACGCTTCGAATCCTTTGGGTCCAGGACGAGTCCTGCGAGCATCCACGTTGGCTGCGAGAGACTTTGCTTCGCCTTCAGATGCGGCCCCCTATCAGGCAGGAAAGAGAAAGCGAGGGAGATCCCCATTCAGGAGACCGTCCGTCCCGTACAGACGAGCACTCACTACTCTTCAAAGGCCAGCCATTGAAGAAGAGCCGAAGCAAGTTCTGGACGTCGCAGACGTCTATATCAGCAGATAATCCCAGCCCTTCATCTGCATGACATCCCGCCAGTGGACGAATTGCTGCCCAGCATCAGATGCCGAAGAGGCCGGGGTACCGACCTGCGACAGGCTGTCGTTCTGCAGCCATACCTCGCGGAGAAGCGTCACCATGCGCCCAAACGAGCCGCACACGGCCTGCTCGCCCAGCTGAGCAACGCGATCCTCGAAGAAACTTCGAAAGACGCTGCCGACCGGTGAGATGGATCCTCCAATGAGGTAAACCCAGACAAGACTGCGGTCGAAGCCTTCGGGCCCCGAGGGGATGTACTGAAGCACATTGATCAGCTTCTCGATCAGGCCCATGGGCGATGGCTGGCTGGGACTGAAGCCCGGCACCAAGCTGCAAAGGTAGATGCGCGCGGCAAGCCTGAACGCCGTCGTCATGTTCCTCGAGAGCTGCTTGGGAGAGAGGGTGCCGTTGGCATTGTAGGGCGACTTGGGGCCCGTCTCGTTGACCTCGGTTAGGCTGATCTGCTCGCCAAGAGCCGAGACGTGCTGGCACAGGGTAAAGTCATCCATGCCGTCCCGCTTGAGAGACTCGAGGCAGGCAATCTCCGAAATGAGATACATGACCCGATCCTCGCAGCCCATGAGCTCCCGCAGTCCCAGGTGGTGGTTGACTTGTGACAGGTGCTTCTCTCGGTAGGTGTGGGCAAAGGTGGGTGAGGTGCCTTGCATGGTGGCGCCGAGAATGTCAATCCAGGCCGTCAGCGTCATGTTGAAGGGGGTCTGCACCATCTGACCGCTAGTATCCGAAACGAGACGGGGCAGGTCCAGCTTCTGGACGAGATTGATGGCTGCCTGGAAGTGCTGGTGCCAGGCGATGTCCAGGAGGCCATCGTCAAGGCGGCCGACAACGCACTGAAAGAAGATGAGCCCCAGCGTCGCCTCCAGGATCTGCTGGTGGTTCTCGTCGCGCTTGAGCGACTCGCACAGCGAGAAGATTGTCGCGTAGCGGTGGCGCATGATGTCCTGGTCTATCTCCTCCCCGGAGACGTTGGCGTGGGTCTTGAGATGCTGGGCAGCGATGCTGAGGCAGCAGTGGAGGTAGACGCTGTTGGACTGCAGGGCCGGGAGAATGAGGTCGGAGCCGACGGACCCGTGCTGGTTGGACTCGAGGATGGGGAAGATTGTCGGCAGCACAAACTGGATGAAGTGGTCCAGCAAGCGCTGGTCGTTCTCCTCGAGCTCAATATGAACCTGCCTAGTGCTGTTGTGCGGGCCGTGGGCAAAGTCAAAGAAGTTGACGTTGAGCGCCTCCTCTGACAGCGACTCCCTGCGTTCTTGATGGATGTGCTCGGTCCACCCGCCTTCGAAATGTCCCGAAGGCAGGACGGTACCCACCGGCGGCGGTGTCTGGTAGGTGCTGAAGGTGGAGACGTGGGATTCTCTCAAAGTCGGCACGTCGTTGACAAACATCTGCCGCTCAGTCTTGACGTCAATCTCGTAGGGCGAGTAGCCATTGAAGCCCAAGTCCGGGTGCAGCTGCGCGTTGTACACGCCGTATTCGGCGCCGGTGGGCGGGCTGTTGAAGTTGAAGGCGGTCGTGAAGCCAGAGTCGATGGAGGCGGATCTCGTGCGGTCCAGCGGATCCGTGAAGGTGGCCGAGGTAGGCAGCGAATGCGACAGTCCGGGAGGGGAGCTGATTGACGTCTGAAGGGCGTGCGAGGACTTCTCGGCGAGCTTCTTGCGCTTGATGATGTTCTTGATGTCCTCCTTGTGCTTGCGGCGCGCGTCGGTGTTGCTCCACCACATGGGCCGCTTGTACTCGCACTGCAGGCCGAGGTGCCTGCATGCTGTGCAAGAGGGCAGGCCCTCGTCGCACTTCTTTCGTCTTAACCTGCAAGTGAAGCAGCCTAGGAGACGGTGTCATGGTCAGCGAGAAGCTCCTCCCCGGTTCGGCGCGGCCATGGCCGACTGGCTCTCGCGTGTAAGTGAGGCCGGGTGGGGCGCAGCTCACCTGTCCGCGATCTTCGGTGCATCTGGCTCTTGGCCTTTGCATTTGCGTTGGCGCTCGTTTGGGCGCTGCCATTGCTGGCTTTCGAGGTCATCTTGGCCTTTGTAGCCTGTGTCGCAGCCATGTTGACGGCGCTGCCGGGTGCTCGTGAGGAGCTCTTGCGACTGTCGGGGGGTGCGGATGGCATTTGTATATGCGATGCGATGCTGGAGGGGGGGACCTGCGTTGCGCTGCGCGCGCTGAGTGCACTACGGTACAGTGCAGGGCAGGGGTGGGGAGTGTGCCGTTGGGCCCAGGGGAGGGGGGGTTCACTGTGCGAGTCGGCACGAGGCGACACGGTGACGTGGAGGCGGCCCAGAGCGGGACGGAGAGACACTTCGAGGCTGGCGCAGGCCAGGGTCCAAAGTCCAGACAAGGTCCGTTGTCGAGTGTCTGTTCCCGTTGAGCGGTCGGATTATCAAATTAGTTGTTCGAGCTGACGTTGACGTGTGGTATGCGTTGATGTTCGCGACCAGCCACTCGTTGGTCGGCAAATGTGCGTGTCGTCGTATCAAACAACGGTCGTTATCGATTCGCAAAGAATGTCTGTCTGAATGAATGACTGGTTTCGAGCAAGTCCGGCTTGCTCTTCACTGGAGATGCTGGGGCCTGCCAAGAAAAATGCGAAGAGGACGGGGGGCGCGAGGGGGAAAGAGGGTTAAAAGAGGGGAGCTTCGACGACACTTGGATCTTCTCGCCTTTGACACGGAAAGAAAGAGGGTTAAATTCAAGGTCGGCGGCTGGAGACGAAGGACTTATATCATCGTCGGCAGTGTCACGCCCTGATTTTGGCCGTCTGGAGTGCCTCACAGCTGTTGGCTGTTGCTATTTTTGAACCAAGGACTACTGACCACCATTGCACACAGATGAGCAACTGCGCTTACAGAGGCCAATGGAGGGGGGCCGTTCGGACGTGGCCCGCATCCTCCTCGATGCGGACCCCAGGCATTCGTCGTGCAGAAGGACTTGGGCTCCGGACCGGGGGGGTCCCAACCAAAGAGGAAACTCGCGCATGTCGTTCGTGGGAATGTCACCCTCCTGTGATGCATGAGCTCCGTGCCGGCTGCTCTGCATCCGCACGAGCCAGGATGCGTCACCTCCATCGGCCTGTTGAGCAAAGGCAAAAGCCTGTACGGAATTGTACTCTTCGAAATTGACCCGTCCTGGCTCGTACACTCGCGGGAGCTTCGAAGACGTTCCCTCCCTATCGGTGGGCATTGGACGAAGAGGATTTTGCCAACATCGGATTCTGGTCTCCCAGCCCGTTCGTATCCAGCTTTGCGCTGCTTTCAGGACTCTTGGAATGACTGGCCGTGCTGTTGCAAGGACGTCAACAGAATCACTGTACGGGTCTGCACGACGACATGGTGCTGTCTCTCGGTGTACAAACGACCAGGGCAGTTATGCAGCTGCGTCACTGCGGTATCCAGCAGGGCCTCTGCCGATCCCGCTGGGCAGCTTTTCAACAGGCGCAGGCCTAATGGGACGAAATCGTTGCACGAGAGTCGCCCAAGATGGCAACCCGCCTGCTTTGTCGGTCTGCTACGCCGCACAATGACACTGCATGAGTACGACATGCTTAGCCCTGAGAAGTCTCTTTCCGCGTGGCGCCATCATCGGCTGAGAAACTTCAAATGAACTCCAGCCAAGTTCCCTGAGGGACCAGTCCGTACAGGCCATACCAACGGATGGCAATGCTTTGGCGAGGCAGGAAGTGACCGCGCAGTAGCCCGTAAGGTAGGCAGTCTCCCGTCACCCCGTCTATTTCCCCGATGAGGGTCAAGGAAGAGCGAGAGGTACACGATGGCGAGTAGCTCATTCGGTGATGGAAGGTAATTGGGGCAGCGTTACTCCGTAGTCGCATAGATACGGCAGGCTTCAGTCCTGCCTGATGCATGTTATCGAGGGGGGGCCAGGCGGCCAGCCTACTCGTATGGCCGCCACAACATCGGCTACAGCAAAGGCACAACAGCCGACGCCCGCCCGTGCAGGGGACGACTGCACTGCGATACCCGCGGTCCGCAGCAACGCGGGCGGCAGTGGTCGGTAACTTGACCGGTAACTTGACCTCGAGAGAGCAGAATCTGGCAGTGTAGGGTTGCGTTCGTGGCGGCATGGCTCTGGGAGGTCGACGGATAGCGTTGCAGTGGCGTCATCTGCGAAAAGGCAGTGGGCCGCGCTGATTCGACAGCTGCATGTGACGAGACGCCATCCCATGCAGAAGCGGCAGGGGCCGCGGGACCAAGCGACCGTAGCGCCCACAAGGAGCAGGGGTAGTGTCTTAGGCGCAAAGGCTGTTGTCGATCAGATTGGCTCATGCGTGCAGGCGGCCAGCCGGGGGTGTGGCTTTGCGGCTGGGCCAATGGGATTGCGAAGCCGTGGCGCGGGACGACTTGGAGTTGCCTGATCTTCGTCCGGTCAAAGCTGCCTCTGTCGATTCTGCTTGTCTCATTCTCAAATCTCTGCTATTCTTCCTGCTTGATCTGGTCCTGCCTGTCGCTCAAGCTTCATCCGCGGCGGAGAAGCAGTAGTTTGGTAGCATGCTCTGGTGGCGAAGCAGACGCCGCGTCAGTTCAGGCATGTCGCGGCCAGCGACAGCGTCATTGATGCTGAAGAGACGCTGTTGGGCAGACGATGGACAAGAACAAGAGTTCCCGTCCTGTTCGCCAAGGCGCTGGTTGGAGGTCCCAACCGTGCGGGCCAAATTAGCCCCTCCCCCACTTTGCTGCTGGGCTAAATTTGGGCCCCCTTCCCGCTGCTGTCAGAGTCTCAGCCGTCACAAAGCTACATCGCTCGGCGCTTGCAGAGTGCTCGCGCATGACAACGCTGTCTGGCGCTTCTATCCCTCGCAGCGCAATCAGGTGTTCATTCGCAGCATCTATTTTTAATTTTGCCCGCATTCGCGATTCTATATTGGACTAAATGTCGTTTGTGCTTGATAGCGGTCATGGCTGTCTGCATATTGGGCTAATTATGGCAACTCGGCGCCATCGCTTTATTGCGACACGCGCGCTGGTGGGCTTGCCGCCCACGAGATCTCCAGGAGATTGTCCCATCGGATGCCGGAACAATATCCATTTCATCAGACGTCGATCTCGTCGCTCCATCGCTGAAGACGGATGATTACGCGGATGACCCGCGCGGGAGCTGTGCAGCTAAGCGCAACACAACCCGGCCTTGGCTAGGATGCAGCGCCTCAGTTATTGACAGCTTCTCCATGTACAGGTAGATGGCGCTGGCACAACACCACTGAGGGACAGTAGCTGGAGGTGCTGGCGAGACCTGGGTACTCAGTCGTTCCGGCAACGAATGATGCGCTTTCGACACCCTTATCCCATCGCTTCCGTGCGACGTTCGATTGGTATCTTCTGCAGTTATTTGGCAGCATGGCCTGGCTGCAACACGCGGCGCTCCGCTTCCCGCCGCGCATTGCTTTTTGAGGCCTTGACTCGTCATTTCCTGCTGGGACAAGGTGTGACAAGGAAGAGAGCGAGACCTTGTTCCACGTTCGTCTGTGCCAGCCTGGCGGTCCACACTCCAGCCTTCCGGGCCGCATGTCTCACGGGTGTCGCCAGAAACGACCGTTGAAGTTTTCCTCCTGGACCGGGCACCGGGGATTGCAGCGGCTCACAGGTAGGGCGCGCCACCCGAGTTAAGGGTCATCCTGGTCATTGGGAAAGCTTTTCTGATGGGTTTTCAGCCGTAAGTCTGTTCACACCTGGCTGGCTCATGGTCAGCACGTGCGGCCATCGAGTGCAGCTGGGTCCCACCATCAGATGAGAGCCGTCAAAGTGCACTGCTTGCAGGTAGTCAACGAATCCTGATAATTCACTATGAGGTACCTCTCCATCAGAGTCGTGACTTCGGTCAAGACAGGCGATAAAAGTAGACAACGGTTCCATGGTTCCCCACGAAAGCTTCCCCGTCAGGGCTAGGAAGCATGCAACGGTGACATTTTCGGCGTCTCCTGTGGCTTCTGGAGAGGTGCGGCGTCGATGAGTCTGCATTCTTTTCTGGCCTTGCAAACATTGTATGGTGTGCGTCCCCTGCCAGCTGGTGTAGGATGCAGGAAGCTCAATGTCCCACTCCGGCCATGGTGTGTGTGTGGCTGGCCGTTTTTGCTTGGGCCATCAATGGCCACGGTTCCATTCGGGGCCTACCGTCACAGTGAGGCCGGCTGATATTCCTGCAACACACCACACCGGAGCAGCCACCGCATCACCTAGACAGCATGTGAGTTGCTGAAGTCTGCTCACACAAGTTGCATCTCTCCCCCACGAGTACGAGATTGCGGCATGGCGTAGAGTGGAGAACTGAAGAGCGGAGCATCGGAAAGACAGCCGGCGCACGTTGGTCTTGAGGTTCCCACGAATACTCGTACAGGGCATCCCCTGTCCAAGGGATCCTGCACGCACCGTGACAGGCAGGAAACCTTCCCCAATTGGGTAAGTATCCCTTCAGGAAGCTGGAATACTGAAATTAGTGTGAGACGCCGGCAACTTGGTGCCAACAGTGATCCGTTGACCGTGGGATTTGCGGCCAAGTCGGGTAGGCAGTGAGAAAGGGATGATGCCGAAAATGTCCCTCTACCAGCCAACCTACGCGTGCTCGTACGAGCAAGGTGCCCAGTTGGGCTGGTTGAGGTCGGTTTTGCCCATCGGATACATCATCCCAGCCAGTAACAGCCCATTCTCGTGTGATCCCACGCAAGGCGCATGGCCAACCAGGTCCGTGTAGCTCCCAGCTGAGACACCGCGATGATATTTGGTAAAAACTACCGCATGAAATCCCTATATCGCTTCTTACTCACAAGAAATGCGCCATATTCTTATCAGGCCCGGATGAGATGTTGGTGAAGATCTTTGATGCTCCGTAGCCTTCACCTCCTTCAATCTGTTCGGAGCCACCTCTCCGCAGCAGGAGTCATGTGGTGTTATGCAAGGCATCAACGGGGGGGGGCTGGACTCGGCCACGGGAACGAAGCGTTAATCTGTGGCGCCCAGGCCTTATGCTGCTCAGTCAAGGATATCCAGAGCACAGACCAGGGGACGATAGGCCAATGCCGTGCATGCAGCCGTCATCAGTCAAGAAACCCCGCAACTATTAGGATTGACGGCGTCGTTGGCCAATTGACGATGCACAAAGCCGGGCGGTGTGATGATTGGGTCTAGGGTAGATTGGCGGCTCGAGGCTGGCCTCCGGAGACCACCCCCCCTTGAGAGCATGTACGAGCACCGCCAGAGCACACAATCTGGTCTGGATTGGCTGGCGTATGAAGATGACGCTCCTAGTAGGACATCTTGGCGAGGGACACTATTGCCTGCTTATATGATGAGCTAGGCAAACTGGCCAGGTGGCCGAATGAGCTGCTTGGAAAGCAATTTGATCGTGGGTCAACCTGTGCAAGAGAGCTGTCGAGGCTTGGTGGTGTTCGGCCTCGAGAGATTGTGCCGCGCACTCCGTTCGCACCGTGCGCGTGGGTGTAGTTGAGATATCGCCGACTTGCATCCACGCCCACCTCCGATCGGCCCCTCTTTGGGCGAGTTGAGAGCAGGGTGCCTTTCGTGCAACCAATTCGGTGTGTGTGGGGTAGAGCGGCCGAAGAGCAGCCAGATCTAAATGGTGTCACGTCGCATCCATTCCCACTCCGCTTTCCGTTTTCCGTGCTCTTGGCCCGGATCCGGAATCAAAGCGGACTGCGAGAAGGAAGACGTTGCAGTGGCATCACACCCACGCCTTAGGATACCTGATATTACCGCTTATTCGGGCATCAAGCGCGGAGCGAGCAGTTGTGACTCGTGCGCGTGTTGCGGCGTCCGCCTCTGCCGCTCCTCACGGCATTGTCCTGAGCGTTGCTGACGTTGACCGCCTCGCTGAGAGCCAGGCGACTGCAGATGGTGTAAGTCATGTGCGCCTGTCCACACCCGGTCACGTTGCGGCCACGACGCAGCGAGCCGAGACCTGACCGAGACACACGACAATGCCGAGGAAGAGACAGATCATCGGCTTGCGGGGTTGTTGCAAACAAGTCAGGCGGTCCGTTACCCTTTCCCCACTTTGGCCGTCGTCGGCCATGCGCGGGCGGGTTCTACCGATTTGCTTGGTCCGTCAACGTCGCTCGTCAACCGGACCGTTCCACTAGCGTGGCCTTGATGGTCCAGGCGCATTGAAGACCAGCCCTTGTAAGACGATTGGCCAGGCTGGCCCCCCTCCACAGCAACGGCTTTGGTGGCGAGGGAATGGTGATTGCTGGTCGTACTGACTACTGAGAGCCCAATGAGAAGTCAAAGGGAAACCAGCGTTGTGATGGCACGACAAGTGCGCCGTCCAGCTGTATCCTGCGAGGGTCGTCACACTCATCACATCACATTGGCGGCGGCCAGTCCGGCAGGGATCTGGGAGGTCCGTCGGCAGCGGAGGCTTGAAGGAGCTGCAGAGCATAGGGAAGCGGAGCGAAAGCGGCGATTGTAACTTGCGGCCCGTCGATTCATGAGCCTCGGTTTGACACATGTTCCGTACAGTAGTGTTCTCAATAGCTGCAAGCCACGGAAGCGGTGACGACTCGAATGCTTGCCCACTGACCGGTGATTGACGGGCTCAGCAGTGAAGCATCGTCAGAGGAATACTTGACCGGGCTATCAGATTGCGTGCCCGTATGGGTCTCGGGACGGAGCTTGGATCGTTCACGATGACCGTTAGTCACGGGAGTGCATCGAGTGGCGCGCGAGAGGTCTTGCAAGTCGGGGCCGCGCTTCTCCTCCATCGCGGGACCCCACAGCCGTGCGGCCGAAGGCTTTGAAGCTCGGCGACAGGAATCGGCGCATCGGACGAGGCGGGCGATGCGAGTGGACGAGGCCATAGAGCTAGAGTCTCAGAGAAGAGGAACAGCTACAATGTGAGACTTAGGCCGTGGGTCTTATGTATGAGCGACGTGAGGCTGATGGAGTGTCACGCAGAGGAATGGGAGTCGAAGGAAAGCTCGAGCCGATGACTACCTCTTGCTGCATTGCATGCATGAAGCGCCCTGATCGATGCCTGCGTGCGAGGTGCACGAGGTGCACGAGGTGCTTCGTACGAGTCCTCGTATGCCTCACAACGAGTTGTTCGTACCTGAGGCATCGTACAATCTGGACGAGGAGGGTTGAGTAGGTAGCGCGGGGTTCCAGCGCCTAGGCCTGATGCCAACCCTGCTTTCGCACCATCTTCCCGACCAGCTTTTCGACCAGCTTCTCGAGTCTCAGCCAACCGGACCGAGTCTTGCGGCAGAGCTACGAGTCCGGATCGGAGTGGCGCTCGTACGGTCTCCTCAGTGATACTCGGTGGTCGGCTGCAGCACCCTTGTCCGTGCGTCTGCACTGCTGCAGCCTCTCGAGTCCCGACAGGGCCCCGGCCACCATGAAGGCTCCCGTCAGAGAGGTCCCGTCCTGTTGGGCACTGAGCAATGGGCAGTGCCTCTGGCCTGCGAGGACCGGCACGGCGCTTAGCCACTCACTATATTTGGCCCCGCCGCAAGACGCTCGCTCTGCGATTCGCTGCGAGCTGCTGCCCCCTCCTCCAACGGCTGGCCTCGTCGGCTTTCGCTCCCCTGTCCGCCATCTACATGTACAGCCACTGGCACACCGACGCCGCGAGCCTATCACGACGGCAGCGCAGCGACAGCCTGCGGGCGCTTCGAGCGGCTTGCAGGGCGGCGGTCCAATTGCTCCCGGCAGCTTCGCGCCCACGGACATGTCGTTGACAGGGCTGGTCACTGATGCCGGGGTCAACCGTGTCGGGAAGGCCACTGGGGGTGGCTGGGGAACAAGTTCGAACAACGGTGCCGGTCCTGCTGCGCCGTGACGAGGGGCGTTATGCGATGTGCTTGGCTGCTGGCAGTGCTCGCCTCTGTGTGCATTGTCTGCAACAGGGAGGCCACACGGCTATTCCTGTATCTCCCGCTGCCCGTTACCGGTTGTTGCCCTCTGGGTTGGGGATCCCACGCAGACGCTGCTGCACGACAACTGTAAGTGTCGACTTTTCGTCACACCGGACCACCTACCTGAGGTATGGCACGGCCAAAGGATGCCAGGTCCCTACGTGCACCACGCCCTTGACCTACCAGTCCCTAAACGGCATACATAACCATGGCTAATCGCCCACCAGCTTCTTGATACCCTCATCCCGGCTTTTGCGACCTGTACACTCCTCACCCGACACCGTCGGTTCTGCTTTTTTCCTCTCGTCTACAGCTCCCCGTCTCACGGCACCCATCTCATTGCTTCAATCTGGCTTCTTGAACACCTCTGGAAAGACTCAGCCGGCAACGGCGTATCTGCCCAAGAAGCACCGCACTTACACGGGAAAGCCCCCCTCACTGCCCCCCTTTCGTCATACAACTTTGTCGAAAGCCCGCACCTGGCGGCACAATTGCGGCATAAAGGAGCACAAACCAAGATGGTATGCAATCCCCGGCCGCATGGCAGTGCTTTTTGCACAGCGTCGTCTGACCGTGGCATGATATAGGATCACATGTACTTTCAAGACGGCCAACGGCGCCTCTATCAGGAAATGCGGCAGAAGCCCGCTAGAGACATGTTCTTTAATCTGAAAGCCGACTCACAAACACCGCGGCCAATCTCAGTAGCGACAGAGTTTGTCGACACGGACTGGGATGAGGAAATTGTGAGCGAAGCAGAGGACAATTCGCCGCGCGTGAGCTTGCGGTCGGTACGTACATCGCCAAGAACGGCATCTTGGATTGTCGAGAGCGGTGCTCACATTCTTCGTCACAGTCGGGGCAACCCAGCATCACCACTGTATCCTCATACGATGAAGCGCTTACTCCGCGTTCGAGTAGAAGTAGAGTTGCCTACCACGAGGCGTCGCCAAAGCCAGTGGAAGGTCCCCGAGGACCGCATCTTTTCCGCAGCTCCACGGATCCATGGATGATCGAAGAGGACGTCATCTTAACGCTGTCGCCCCTCACCCCAAAGGTGTCCCGTCGCATTTGCCATGCTCTTGAACGGCCTCCGGTTCCGCGACGGCAAAGCGGCCCGTTTCGGTACACATCCGAGGAGCTTGATCCTTCGGCGCTCGCGTCCTGGACGCCCGAGATGGTCTCACAGTCGATGCTCAATGCTGGCATTGAGCTGTCCGTCGCTGACCGGTTCATCGAGAACGACATCAATGGCGCTATTCTCATCACCTTGAAGTTTGAGGACCTACGAGAGTTGGACATCCCCTCGTTCGGGATCCGGACCAAAGTCTGGCATCAGATCCAGGCCCTGCGGGACAGCCGGCCCTCGTCACCCAGGCCCACGACGCCGATCGAGGATACGCCAAGTCGAGAGGCAAAGAAGGAAGTAGAAAAGTCGAAAAGAGATGGCGAGCCAGAGCTGCAAGGGCGCCAGAGCAGTACAAGGCGGCCCCGCCGCAAGCTTTCCGCCAACGATGACACCATCACCCCTATGGAGTCCGTGTCAATCATCGGCATTGAGCAGGTCATTCCCAAGCAGCACACCTGCTCCAAGGGCGAGAACTGTTCAAAGTGGAAGAGGCAGCAGCGCGCCATTGAAGAATTCAGGAGGGCCAACCCAAATGTTGACATGAAAACTGGTGGCACTGTCCTCATCTTCGGCAACGCAGGGAACCCCGAGACGGCCAAAGCAATCAACCCCAATGAGGCTCACCGGCCGTTTTCGGATGCCGTCCCCTCCGTGGTCGCATCCTCTGATATTCTTGGTTCGGGTGGGCTCCCTCCTTTTCAATACCTCCAGGAAGCCACCCTCCGGAACTTCCAGGCTCGGGATCCCCAAGACAACGTCCGCCAGTTTCTTAGCTTCCAGCATCAGCAGAAACAGCCTCGAACCGATGAGGTCCCCCCAACGCCTCCATTTGAGCTCATTCCGGCCGCCAAATCTCCGCATCATGGCCTCCGTCGACTGCCCAAGCTCTCCATCCCTAACAATGCCATCCCGAAGCGACAGCCGTCGAGGGCGTCCAGGACTCCCTCGCCCGCGGAGCAACATCAGAAGAAGCAGCAGCGACAATCGACTCAGTCGCAAGACTTTGTGTCATACCGCATGGACAAGGCTTCTCCTCTCTCACCGGACCTGGAGACTCCGAGGAACCCATATCGATTTGGAACTCCCTTCTCGGAAGTGGATGTACCTGTCACGGCGATCCCAGTCGGACCTATCGCTCGAGACACTTCTCAGTCTGTTCCTCCAGACATGGGCTACCGGACAAACATGTGCAACCAACCTCCGCACCCTCGATCTCAGTCTCGAGCTTCTGCCCGTCGACCATCTTTCCCTGTCCTTCCCGCAGTAGATGAGCGCAAGCCAGTGCTCGCAGCCACCAAGACACCGCCTACAAAACCAATGGCTCGGCCTCCTCAGCAGCCACTTCAAGCACCTCCTCGGCTCAACTACCCGTGGTCTCCAGTGGAGCGCAACAACTTCGAGCATGTCATTCCTCCCCTGTCCACCTTTAGGCCTGGCAACTTTCACGAAGCGCCCATGGCAGTCAACGGCGTGACGTACCAAGGACCCATGAAGAAACGCAAGACGCGTCTGCTTCGCCACGAGTGGCAGGACGGATACTTTACACTCAAAGGCACTCGGCTCAACATGCACAAGGACGTGGCCAAGATGGACCGTGTTCTGGAGTACGTCGATATTGACGACTATGCCATTGCGTGCTCGAGCCTAGCCACGACATCCAAGCTTACGGCGGCCTTCAAGGCGATGCGCGTTTCCCATAATCGCGAGAAGAGCGATCCCATTGCCGCCTTTAGTTTCCAGCTCATCCCTCAAGACAAGGAGGCCGGCGCGCGTCTGCGCAAGCGCGACAGCGCCCTGCAAGCACTGGGCGCTGTCTCAGGTGAAGGCTTCAACGCAACGGGCAAGACGCATCACTTTGCTGTCAAGAGCCGTGATGACCGCATCGACTGGATGCGCGAGCTGATGCTTGCCAAGGCTCTCAAGCAAAAGGGCGATGGCTTCGAGATCAGTGTCAACGGCAACATGATCTGAGCTGGTCCCTGGCAGCACTTTTTATCGTCCCACACTCGTTCACGCTCGGAATCTTCCATCCATTCACTCACCGCCGTCACGATCAAAACTTTCGCATTTTCGCCACAAGTACAAAGTCTGACTCTGTCATCTACCACACACTCTCGTTTAACAATTTATCATTGCTCCTTGC
The DNA here is from genome assembly GCA_024340015.1 of Tolypocladium ovalisporum. NCBI lineage: Eukaryota > Fungi > Ascomycota > Sordariomycetes > Hypocreales > Ophiocordycipitaceae > Tolypocladium > Tolypocladium ovalisporum. Next base: position 599,788 of record JALHBZ010000174.1, on the reverse strand, counting down.
AATCCACGCATAGCATAGCTAGCTGTACGACATTGGCGTTCGTATCACTCGTTGGGGCATGAAAGAAATGGGCAAGTCTCACAGACAAGGCACTCGTACATCGCAAGCACTGGTTTCTTTTCCGTTTCCCTCTTTGACGCATTCGATGGGCGGAATACCAGTTTGCTTTCAGGCTCAGTAGTTGTTTCTGGGCTCAAATTGAATTTAAAATCAAAATTCGAACGAAACACTGCCCATCTTTTCAGCAGACATGCATGTGAGGTAGTTGTTGCGATTAACAGTTGACGTACGTACAAATCTAGTCGATCCTTGGGTCGCATCGTTGCCCGGTCGATTAGTCGACACAACCCACTAATGATGATGGGGACAAAGTAACGAGTGGATTAGCAGTCCACTGGCGAGGTCGGGATCCGTACAAAAGTAGAGCACCGTAGAAGCCAACAAGCTTCGTAGGGACCATTGCTTCAGAAGCGGGCGCTGGTATAGGGTAGACTGGTCACTAAGGTAGAGACTCGAGATTGTCTCCCCGGTATTTAACTGTACATTTTCCGGCTGTCTGTAGCGAGTACGTACACTTACTTATCTTACAATGCCGCCCCACCGCCGGATCCCATGTCATAACAATCCCCTTGTACAACTTGATGTCAAACTCTAGATGCTCTCGTGCTCCGCTTACTGGGTCGCGGCCGACTTGAAGTCGGGCCGTAGCACGCCCGACTTTTGCGCAACCTTCTCCCAGTCGATGAGCTCCCACCAAGCCTCAGCAAAGGCCATCTTGCCGCCGTTGCCACCGGCGCCGACGCCCCAGTCGAGCAGCCAGGCGTGCTCCCAGGTGTTGAGGCACAGCAGCGGCTCAAGCTCGATGCCGCCGGGGGGCAGGTCGCCGGTCCGTCTCCGGGCGCCAAAAGCCTGGTTCTTGAAGTAGCTCCTCGCGGTGCCGTCGTTGCCGACGGTGTTCATGTCGGCGGACTGGACACGCCAGTGGGCGCCGGGGTAGGGCGAGCCGGCGAGGTAGGTGGGCAGCAGGCGGTAGTCGCCGGGGCCGGCCTTGACGAGCCAGAGGAAGCCGGGGCCGAACATGGCCGAGGCGGTGAGGATGAACTCGCGGCGCAGGGTCTCGACGGAGGAGAAGGAGGCCTCGAGCTCCTGGCGCAGGACGTCGGGCATGGGGCTCCCGGCGGGGGAGATGCCCTGGAAGAAGAAGTGGTTGTTGTGGGCCATGGAGGCGTAGTTGAAGATGGGGGCTTGGTTCGGCTCGCGGGCGGCGAGGAGCGTGATGGTCTTGGTGTCCTTGTCCTCGAGCTCGGTGCCTGGTGCGACGCGATGAGTACAAGACAAAGTTGGAAGGGGTATCAGCTCGCCGGAAGCCTTCACGGCGACGGCCGCGGGCTCCAAGGGGCGCACATACCCGTCGTCAAAGCATTGAGCTTCTCCACCATCAGAGACATGTAGTCGGTCCAGGCAATGGCGAAGCCGCCAGGGCTCATGAGGTTGGGCACGCCCTGGGAGTAGTCGTGGGGCAGCGACGGCACCTGGTGCAGGCTCCTCCGGGCATTGACCGTCGCGCGCAGGCCCAGGCCCAAGCCGAGGGCCCCCTGGCGCGGTATCCTCAGCCGCGTGCGGAACATTTCGTGGCGGGCTGGCGGCGCGGACGGGACGTGTGTTTGGCGATGGAGGGACCCCTTCAGAGTGTCGCGAGTTTACAGTCGACGATGGTGCAAATTGGATGGTCTGCAACTTTTTGGCCAGCCACAGCCGGCGGCGCACACGTGAGGCGTGGCTTTGCTTGCACTCGTACGGCTTGCTTGTGGCTGGTGGGCCTTTTTATGGGGCAACGAGGAAACAAGGCGTCCTACGAGTATTATGGCAGTTCCCCACTGGCGGTGACGGCAGCTACCTGTAGAGGTACCTGTAAGCTATTGCCTTGGCCGTCGGTGGTCCAGTCCACCAGTGGATGGATGATGCTCATGCTGCCTGGCCTCTCCTGCACATGAGACATCATCATCATCACCACCACCGCAGTCACCTGGCCATCGCAGCACCACGCAACACACACAGACGACACACATAACACGCACTCTACCTCGCACGTCCGACTGCCGTCTCTGCCTGTGCGGCCCCCTTCGTCGTCTCCACCTGGCGGGGCCTTTTCCTCAGGCTCGTTTCGCCTGTTCGACGTCAAATCTACCACGACTGCGCCCCCCCCGGTTCGCACCTCGACTCGCCTAGCTTCCGCCTTCTCTCTTCCATTCCTCTTCATCTGCACCGACCGTTTCCCCCCTTCATCACCCGACACGACGAAGCGACTGTCACGGGCGCCCGTTCCTGACAAGGCTCTTCGAGGCCTCTCGTCGCCATGCAGCCCTCATTCGGCATCCGTGCCGCTCGAGATGCCAGCCCCGTAAGCATCGGTGTCGATGCACCGACCGCTGTCGTCGCCAGCATCATCGAGACCGGCATGGCCACCATCGCGACAGCCATCGCTGCCGCCGCGTCGGCGAGCCCGACCTCTGCCCCCGACGGGCCCAAGCACGACGAGCCGCAGGGCGAGTGCTCCCTGCTCGGGCCCTTTGCGCTGCTCGTCCAAGGTGCGCTGGGCGCGCTGGCGCTCCTGGCCCTCGTGTACAAGCGGTGGCGGGAGCGTCCGCAGCGGCCCCTCAAGATCTGGTTCTTCGACGTGTCCAAGCAAGTCTTTGGCTCGGTGCTGGTGCACATTGCCAACATCTTCATGTCCATGTTGACGAGCGGCCGCTTCTCCATCAAGCTGGAGCCTGGGCCCGCGAGGCGACTCATGGCCAGAGGCGATGATGACTCCTACACCCCCAACCCGTGCTCCTTCTACCTCCTCAACTTGGCCATCGATGTAGGCGTTTCCGTCTGTACCTTCGGCAACATGCAGCTGCTAACAAGCTCTAGACAACCATTGGCATCCCCATCCTCATTCTCCTGCTAAAGGCCTTGACGGGGCTGGTTGCCTTCACACCCATGGGCAAGCCCGCCGAGTCCATCCAGTCCGGCAACTACGGCACCCCGCCCAACGCCTGGTGGTGGCTCAAGCAATCCATCATCTATTTTGCCGGCCTGTTCGGCATGAAGCTCTGCGTCCTCGTCATCTTCATCCTCATGCCCTGGATCTCAAAGGTGGGCGACTGGGCGCTCGGGTGGACCGAGGGCAACGAGCGCCTGCAGGTTGCCTTTGTCATGATGATCTTCCCCCTCATCATGAACGGCCTGCAGTACTACATCATCGACTCCTTCATCAAGATGAGGGAGCCTGAGCACGAGCGCCTGCCGTCCGAAGACCCGGACGAGGCCGACGACAGCGATGACGACGTCGACAATGACCCCCTCAAGTCGCAAGGCCGCGTTCGCACTAGCGGTGACGAGTACGACCCGGACGTCGACGGCCACGCGCCACCCGTCAACGGAAGCAGCTCAAGTCGCGGCGTCGAGCGCGCCAAGGTCATCTCCAAGGATCTCTATCCCAAGGAGTAGCCAACATGTCCCCCTTTCAACTAGCACTCATGCAGTACTTTCACACTCAACACTGCTTTCACACTCAACACTCGCATGGCTCGGGATCTCCTTGTTTTCATCATTGTCTTTGTTGTGCGTAGCTAGAAGCGAACTTGTATATTAGAACGACTCGGGAACCATGGGGCTTACACAACGGGCTAGCGGAGTCTTTCACATCACAAATCGGCGTTTGGAGAGCGCGGGATATTTATAGCCATAACCACGTCTTTTATCGCGGATCAACACCAAGGCAGCACACTGGCATGCAATCTGCAAGTTTGAAACGTGTTTTGCATTGAAAATCACGTAGGCTTGGCGAATGCAAGGTGAAGACGCGTCCCCATGCCACACCCGCTTTAGATAAATCTATATCTCGTATCGACTTCTTGCCCAGCATCCGAGACACATGTCCAGTATCGGTCCCGGGTAGTACACCCCTAAATGTCTCATATATACTGTCCCAGATAAACATGGCCGCCTGTTGAAGATGCAGTATCTGAATGTCATATGTGCCTCTTCCCGCATGTGGCGAGATTGAATCAAGAATTCGAGTTCTTCGTGTCCGTCCTGATGCAGAACACACAAGGCAGCTTTACTCGACACAATCACCACCAGGATGAATCGATGCGAGTATTTCTAATCCCTTCAAGACCAGCACCGAGGGAAACGTTGAGCGGATCAAATCCAAATGTCGACCTATGCAGCCGGCTCAAGATTGTTTCAGACCCCGCTCCAGCCTCCTTGGACTGGTTGATACGGCTTGAATCCGGGGTATCCCTCTTTCGTGGGCGACTGCCTCGATTCACTGGGGCGACGGGCAGTGTTCGCGGGGCGTGCGTAACCTGAAGTGAAGTCGAAGCCCGAGTTGTTGGTGATGGGTGACTGGGGAGGCGACTGAGCGTATGCTGCTGGACTCTGAGGAGGCCGGGTCAAGGGTGGAGGGACGTGCGCTTGGTTGCGTCGAGGAGTCGGCGCCGGGGAGTGCTGGCGCTCTGGAGCAGGGGAAAAGCGGCGTTCCGGGGCTGGGGAGTATGCCCTGTTGACTTGGTCTCGTGGCGGGCCGTATGCCGGCTGACCATAGCCTGGTTCACGCGGAGCAGGAGATGCCCTAGAGGGTTGACCATATGGGTCGTCTCCTCGCGGTGCTGGCGTTCGTCTCGGGCCGGGCGAGTTCCTCAGGCGAGGATCCATGCCATACGGAGTTCGACTGCCATCACCCGTCCCTTGTCGTCTCATTCCGTAACCCTCGGGCATGCTGTCGCCGGTTGTCTGACGAGACATGCCATATCCGGCGGGCAGTTCTTGCGGAGGCTCTTGACCATGACGATTTGGCTGTACGGGTTCTGCTGGCATTTCTGCGAAGCCTTGGGTCGTGTGGTTCTGGCCGTAGCCGTTGCGACCAGGGCCAGGCGACTGTCGTCCCAGTCCCAATTCTGCAACGACAGGTGGGGCATATGGTTGACTCTGTCCGTTGCCCTTTTCCGCAACGATAGGTGGACCGTATGGTTGATTCTGTCCGTTGCTCATGTACGTCTGAGTCGGCGGATGCTGCTGGTGAGTGTCTGCCATGGCCGTAGGGTCGTCATAAGGCTGGTCCAAGCCAAATCCAACGGAATCCCGGCTGGCGTTGAAACTGCCTTGTCTTGACTGGTCTCGCGGACTGTAAGCGCCGAGGTTTTGTTGGCTGTGGCCTTGAGGCAATCGACCATAGCCCAGGGATTGTTGGCTGTGACTGGGCATGAACCCTGTCGGGCTCCCACGGGGTGGTCCGTATGGACTATGTGGTTCCATGCTCAGGGGACTCACTGGGCCCGCCGAGGGCGTGGCCAGCGGCTGCTGCACCGAGTTGGGTGTCGGAGACTTCTTCAGATTGTTCATCTCCACCTCCTCGTGCTCGAGCATGACCTTTTTGGAACCTGCTCCCTCCCAGCTTGGCATATGGGGCAGCGAGTCTTCCCCGCCCTTCTTGGACATGTCGAACTCGGCATATTGCGGTGGCTCGAAAACAGGCTGCTTCGGGGCTGCCGCTGGTGCCGTGAAAGGAGGAGCTTGCATGGGGGTCTGCTGTTGATAGCCGTGGTGCGGAGGGATGTAAGGCCCGTCGAGGTACTTGTGCCGCTTGCCCCCCGGCGGGTCGCAACAACCGCAGCAGTTCCCGCAGCACTTGAGGCACTGGAAGCAGCTGCAGCAGCACGAGAGGCCACAGCAGCAGCACCGAATGATGCACCAGAGTACACCGAGGATGACCAGACCACCGATGACGATGATGGCAATGACAGGCCATCTGCGGACAATTAGCAACGGTTCACGGCCAAGCGGCAGTGTATGCGCGACGGAGTCACCTACTTGCAAAAGGCGGCCTTCATGCAATTGTCCCAGCTCGAAAAGGCAGTCTGAACATCCGTCACCTTGCCCTGGGCGTCGCCGATGAGATCTCTCCTTGCCAAACCCGTGGCGACGCTCCTGGCGAAGACATCCTTGAACTGCTGAAAGAGTCCACCCTGCAGGCTCCTCACCATAGCGACGTCTACCGGAGACATGTTGTCGCCGTGATTGCTGCGCCGCGCAAGCGCTTCCACAGAGACGTTTGATCGCGGGCGTGGTGGTGCGAAGGTCCGGATACGGCTTGTCGGTCGTCGAAGCAGGGGGCGGGAGTTTGTGACTTGGGAGAAGAGCTCCGACCAAGAAAGAAGCAGCTGATGTCGTCAAACGGTCCGTAATCGACTCGAAAGGACACAAAGGATGAAAGAGTGATTTTCAAAGTAGGGTCGTCGTCAGTGCCACGGAGCGGCCCGAGCAAGACGCTGACCAGCCGCGGCCGACGAGCGAAGACAAGAGGCCGGGACCTTGGCTCCAAGCACTGCGCGGCGCAGGCAGGGCTGACAAGGTGACGGCCAGGTCAAGAACTGAACAGGGAAGAAGAAAAAGGGGCGAACCGCAGGCGGCCTGGACGAACGGCAACGGGGCCCCAACGACGTCGAGCGGTCGTCTCGAACCGGGTGTGAAACAAGAGGGCGAAGGCAGTGCAATGCGACGAGCGCCACTGGAGCGAGTGTTGGCCGTTGGCCGGGCCCGGATTGCTTAATTTAGCGCACTGCCGACACGAGACGTTGACGACGACGACGACGACGACGACGACGACGACGAATGGTAAGAGAGCGAACGACTGGACGCCACCAGACAATGAAGCAGTCGCCCTTTCAACAAGAAACGAAACTGCGAGCCAAACCCAAGGACATGGCAGAGGGGGGGATGGGATGGGAGAAGAGCAGCAAAGCCGACGCCTGCAGGGCACTAGAAAGGAAAGGAGGCAGACGAGGAAGTGCCGTCTCCTCTGGGCCCTCGCTTCACACCGACACCGGCGGGGCCTGGCCAAGGGTACCTGCAGACGCGCGGCGAGCGCCTCCCCCGGCCAGGTACCCTCGCGCTAAACTGGAGCTGCGGAAGGGGCACCCCGGGGGAATTGGGATCCCCGACCAAGGACCTGCTGTGCTCTGCTCTGCAGGGGGCGCGCAAGCGAGCAGCGAGAAACTGTGCATGTACATGTACTCGTAGCAGGCGAACAAGGGCCCGCAAAGGACTGGACGGCATCGCGGGCGTCGCATGTGCAGCGCCGGATCTCGACAGCCTGCTGTTGGCCGTACTCGCCTTCGGCATCCGCATCGCAGGGTCTACTTAGCCCTCAGCGCCTCAAGGGGTGCGCGATGCCGCCAGCCCAAGCTAGCTGGCCTTGGCGGCGTCCACCTTGCCCGCCGTCCGCGATACCGCGTCGCCGGCAAATGCCCTCTCCTCGCGGGGCAATCGTATGTCGAGGCTGGGACTCTGCAGCTGAGCCGACGCCGTTGTACCTAGTGCCATCCGTACAAAGCCACCACGAACGGCACTCGAACCACTCAGCTCCACGTGCAAGTTTGTTAAATGCCGCGGGCTGGCCCGCTCCTGGCTTTGTCTGCTCACGAGTATTACTGTACTACCATGCTGCTGCTGGACAGCTCCCGCGCAGCGCACGGATCCACCGTCAATCGCCGAGGGGAGCTGACGACTACGTGGTACTAAGACGTGAGGGCGAGACACGGCCGTGCGAGGCCTCCGCACGGCGCGCAGGCGGGCCTATTGTTCATTGCAGATACCGAGAGGCTGGTCGATATGTCACCATGCCATTCTGATGCTGGCTAGTCCACTTACAAAGCTCATCGCAAATTGTATTTCTCTCGTGTGCAAGTCGTACATGGCCAAGAAAAATGTGACTACGGACGAGGACACGTCATCTGTTCAGTCCTCTCCGCCGTTTCTACATCTGCAGCCCAGCATGTGCTTCCAACGTCTGCAGCAACAGCAATTAACAGACCGCGACGACTCCCTTTGCCAGGTACCGCTCGTCTCACCCGTCTCCATCACACAACGCAGCTTCACCAAAAAGTTGTGAAGAAGAAAGAGTCATGAAGCCTCAAAACGCCAACCCATCCGAGGACAGCTGATACGACAGTCCGCCGCCGCCACCTTACTTGCCCGGGGGCGGGCCCGCAGGGGCATTGTACGGCACGTCGCGCTGGTACGCGTTCTGCGGCGGCTGGACGCCGTACTGCTGCTGCTGCTGATGCGACTGGTCGCCGTAGTAACCGTCGTTTGGATTGAACGTGGTGCCCGTGTACTGCGGGTTCTGCTGCTGCTGGCCGTAGGCGGGCGGCGGGTTGGTGAAGCCGCCGTGGGGCTGCTGCTGCTGGTTGTAGCCCTGGTTGTAGCCGGCCTGCTGGTTGTTGTAGCCCGACTGGTAGTTCATCGCGTGGCCCTGGCCGCCGTGCTTGCCGGCGGGTGCCATCCAGCCGGTGCCGTACACGGGCCGGGTGCCGCGACGACGGCGACGACGAGCGAGACAGCTGTTGGAATCAAGCGTCAGTCTTTGCGTCATGACTTGCGACATGGCGACACGGCGCGACCGAGGACCAGAGCAGGGATGGGATGGGGAGACTCACGTGCAAGACATGAAGACCAAAAGGACGATGAAGATGACGGCGCCGACGACGACCCATCGACCCCAATCGTACCACCTGCTGTTGCAGTTGTAGCCATAGCAGTTGCTGTAGTAGTACCGCGCCACCAGCTCGTTCAGCTGCGACGGCGCCATTGTGTGTCGTCTTTGGCTCTCTAGCGACGGTTTGGGCTTCGTCTACTCTGGCGCTTCGACAAGAGTCTTTGTCGAGCGTGGGGTGCGCAGGGCTGATGGTGTTGTTGATGAAGATGTAGCGGGGAAATTAGAAAAAAACCTTGGGGCAGCCAGCGTCGCTGATCAAGGATTGAGATTGCGCAGCCGGGCCTGTTTTGGGTGGTCGGTCGAAAGCGGATGACGTGTGAGATTCCGCGCCTGTTTGTACTCGTCGCACTTGTCGCCCTGATTCGGTCGTGAGGCAACGCAGAAGCAACGTAATGCAAACCGCTGGCGTCACAGACTCGCGTTTGTCTTTTTTTCTCTTGTTGTTTGACAGCAACGGAGAGATGAATTCGGCGAGAAGGAAGGAAAGCAGCCTGGGCGACGCACGGGAGAGGCGAAATTAAACTTGTATGCGACCCTCGGGGGAGGCCGCTTTTATTGCCGTAAGAGTCACAGCGAACCGTGCTGGGCCGCCACATTAGGTGCGGCTCCCATGCTGGAGGGAAGACAAGCACGAGTAGATGGCGGTGCAGCCTGGTGGGCACGCACTATGCTGAATCCTGCCACCGCGGCGAGCAAATGCTCGAGCAAAGCAGCGCGCCGCACGGCCTGGAATCGGTAGCTCATCAGCTCAGCTTTGCTGTCGACAATTAGAGTTGGGCTCGTGTCCTTCGACATGGGGGGGATTCCACAGTGGCTGCGCACCGGGGCAGCAAATCACGGGCCCGCTTCGCCCTGTGCTGCTGCGCCATACCCGGCGGGGCCGCGACCGCACGCCCGGGTGGCGTTGACATGACGGGCCCTTTCACGCCGCTGATGAGCCTCCATCTCTCGCTCTCGCTCTCGCGCCAGGCTTCATCGTTCGTCGGGCATCCGGCGCCGTGTGCTAAACAAAACCGGTCATCGGCATCAAGAATCGCAAACAAGAGCGGAGAACAGCGAGGGACAAAGGGGGAAAAAAGGAAAAACGGCAAGACATTGCCCTTATGCGTGGTCGCGGTCCCTCAATCGCCAAGCCGCATTGACCGAACCGACGCCACCTCATCTTTGCCTGCGCCATTGCCCCAGCTTATGTGCCCTGGCACCAATTGAACTGCCAGCCGGCTAGGTAGCCTCTTGACTGCTGGGCCACGGGCTCGCCTCTGGCTTGCACCACCAGCAAGAATCATCAGTGGCTACCTTGCCATCCTCATTCAACTTTAAGTCGTACCTACGGATGAGAGCCCCCCCTCTGTACGTCACGCCCGTGCTACCTTGTCGCCTCCCGCGATAGGGCCCACCTCTAGGGAGCCGCTCGACGGATCTAGTGCTTCGCCTTGCGAGTGGGCTGCTGCGGCTTTCCAGGTACTTGGTTCATCGGGTGCTTTTGCTGCGACTTGCTCGTACTTGTACTGTGTCTTACGCGTGGTAGAGTAGCCTCGTGCATGGATGGAATCCCTCGATTGAAGACACTGCCTCGGTGAGATCACGTCACCCCTTCCTTGCCTTCCACGGCTTCCAGAAGACGCCCCGCTCCTTGGCAATGTGCACTGAGCCACGCGTGCGCAACCGCCGCTGACTTGCGGTTGCACATTACGAGTAAGATGGACTGCTGGCCTCATTCTCCGACCTTCCGGATGCGGCGGGTGATGCACCTCTCACGCAATCCCTCGCCAGCCATCACCACTCGACCGAGACGCTCCGACAAGAGAACATGAAATGCGCTGGGTAGTCCATCATTGAATTATCATTAATAGTGGATGAGCTATAGTGTACGACTGCCGTTGCTCTCTGATTGACCGTGATAATATAGTCGCGAGCATCACGTCCGTCGCATCTTGTACTCCAGAATCGCGCTCCAATTTAGACCTCCCGCACCCTCATGAGACCGTGCACAGATTCGCTGACAGAGACAGAGGGGAAAATCGGAGTAGGAGAGAGAACTGGGGATTCTTTCCATGCACCCAAGACCAGGACGTCATCGTCTGCTTGCGGGTCAAAGAAAATAAAAAGGAGGAAGCAGGAGTGATACGAATTTCAATAGAGTAAAATGCCCGAGACGCGCTTAGTTAGTTTGCCCCATGCCGATCCATCCTAGGGTATCTTCGTATCGTGTAGGTTCAAGTCGTAGTTCATTGCCGAGAGTCGTATGTCCTGTCCCGTTGAGCCTCGTCTAATGGCCGGCATGACGGGAGAAAAGACCATGAATTGGGGGGGAAAGAGACGTGATGAAAAACCAGAAACGCCGTGCAAAGTTTCCACAAGCTCCAGAGAAAAGTGAGATGACATGTTCGACGGAAAGTGCTCTTGGCGCTTGGTTCTCACAGACCAGACTTGGGGAACGAATAGCGGTTTCGGCGGAGCTCCTCTGCAGCCTTGAGATTGCGCTCAGCCGCCTGCTGGGCCTGCTGCTTGGCGGCCAGTGCGTTGATCTTCTCGCGGGCCCTCATGAGGCTGCTGTTGTCTTGCTGCTTGATCTTGGCCCGGATGTCGTAGAGTGCCATGATGGTAGACGCACGGTCGAGGTCGTCATCGCCCTAGGAGAACATGGCGTGTCAACAGAGCTGCAGTTGTTGCAGAGACATCAAAGCATGGGAAGTGCCCTTACGTCAGAGTCGCCTCGACGAGGTGTGCCGGGGCTCGAGTTGGTGGCCGAGCCCGACCGCGAGCCCGACGAGCTGATGAGGATACGGCGGCCCAGCTTGTCGAACTTGGGAGGGGCGCTGGTCTCGTTGGACCACACACGCGGCATAGAGGTCGGACGCAGGGACTGTGACGGGTGGGCGGAGGTGACGGTAGCTTCGGTCTTGACATAGTCGGTCCGGACGGTCGGGGTATTGGCATTGACGATGGCTGCGGCAGCCTCGGGCTCCTGTAGGCCGGGCAAGCTGGTTAGCGCGGAGTCGCGTCGAGCAAGAAAGATATTCAGATGGACGAAGGGGGGACGAACGGCGGCTCCGAGGTTGCTCAAGTCGGCGAGTACCTGTGACAGCTGGAGGCTCTCCATCGCAAGCTTCGGCAAAGAGACGCGCGCGAGGGAGCCTTTCGTGGTGATGCGAAGTCTGGTTCGTGAGAGCGGGATGTGGTATCGTTGCAGATGCGGAGGCTTCGAGGCACTGGGTGCGTGAGGTCGCGTGTGCGGCAGACCCAGGGCGAGCAAGTCACTCTCTCGTGGGACGGCTTGCAGTCTCTGGAGTTGGCGACGCGTAAAGCGGCGGCGATGGCGATGACGGCGGCAAAGAAGTTGCGACTCGAGGTGTTGAAACAAGACGTCGTTTGCAGGTGGCGGTTTGCGAGTCTGGCCTATGTGGTCATTGCGGGTTGCGGGTGTCTTTTTTATTCGCGTTGGAGGGGAGGGAGAGAGAGGAAGAGTGGAGGCGGTCCGTCGACGCAAGCGGGGGCAGGCCACCCCTCCTGCAAGTGCAGATTTGCCGGTGCGCGCCCCCGCTGAGAGCAAAAAAGAACAAGGCCCCCCCCCCGCACTTTGGGGTCAGGAGGGGGGTGGGTTGGGGCCTTTTGACCCATGTCAGCAGCCAGACGAAAGACAATGCAGGGCGCGACAGGCCGCGAGGGCGAGGCGCTCCCTGTCAGCAGGGTCCTTTGCGGCGCGCGCGTTCGTCCGCCAGGTGCCTCTTGCACGAGACAGTGGGGGCGTGGGTTGGATCTACGATCACTGCGTGTTGAACCTTGAAAGTTGGGGTACCGACGTAGCGACTCTCGGTGAGTTCGGCCTTGCGCTGATGCCACACCGACGTCGCAAGGCAGGCAGGGCCAGGCTGGACAGGCGCTGCAGCTTGTCCGTGTTGGCGGAAGTTACTGTGCTCGAGCTGCAGCCCCGACTCAACCTTCAGCCGCCAAGTCTGCAAGCAAAAGTCTACTGTATCTTGCAGATGGGCTCTCTCGGCGTTGCGACTCCAGCGTCCATTCTGTAAGCGGCATGCATGCGCCGCTACTTTGCGTCAAGTATGACCGATCACGTCTGCCTCAGGCTTGGGTACTTGGTGCCCTCGTGTGTCCTCGCGCTGGCCAGCCAGAATTCGCTTTACCCCATCGCATGAATCACGCCGCTCGATTACCTTTATTCAATATCCAAGTATTCATCAGCCTCTGCGACTTTGTGGTCCGCCCCATCATTGCGCAATGGTGCAGGCGCCGTGTCATGCCATCATCTCGCGCAGTCCTTCCACGCTCTGGCCCCCAATGTCGGCGCCCTTGATCGTGACGATATCTCCGATGGCCGGATTAGACGGCAAGGCTTCGGCCCAGGGTATTCGTGCCTATTCTACGCCAGTGGAAAATCAGGCAGCCTCCAGCCAGTCGGCGTCGACCCAGGGGTTTCCGCCCGTCTCCGTGGCCACATCAAACACGCATCTCCACGCTTCCACTTCGCCAGCCCCCTGGACGAGGTGATTGTGGTTGCCCAGCCCCTCTTGGGTATGGTCAATCTTTCCCTCTCCCATGAGAAACCGCAGATATCTCTCCGGTGTGGGTGTCGGCTTGGCCAGCACCTTTGCCTGGGAGTCCTCGAGCGGCACGTCAGACACATCGATGTGACTCGCACCGTGCTCCTCCGTTATGCGCGCAATCTCGGAAAAGGACTTGCTGTCGCCGCTCAGTAGCACTTCTGCCGGGATGGCGTCCGGCGGCGACGAGGCCAGGACCGCGAGCGCCTTGCCTACGTCGTGCTTGCTCGTCCACGACGTGCGCTGCGCCGGGCTGCCCACGGCCTCGTACCTGCTCAACGCCGAGAAGAAGCCGAACCAAGGGCCGAGGGAGTCTTCGAGGAAGAGGCCGGCGTAGACCCGACAGATGCGTATGCCCGCGGGGATGAGGAGTTGTTCCCCAAGGCGAAAGTGGTGCTTCTTGGCGTCCCACTCGTCGTGCCCCAAAGTCATGCACGTAGTGGTTGACGCCAAACTCGGACGCGAAGTAGAGGCGGACAGACGTCTGCGGCAGGGTGCGGAGGAGCTTCTCCTTGAAGTGCTGGCCGCTGGGGCCGATGCTGCCAATGTGTATTAGTCGCCCGCTGTTGACGAGGCCCCTGTCATCTTGAACATGGTAACGCACGCGTTGACGAGCACATCCACGCCTTGCAGCGCCGCCTCGAGATCGTCTTCAGGGTAGACACGCAAACGCGCCCCACGGCAAACAAGTTGCTCGGTGCTCGGCGACTCAGCCCTCGCTAGAACAACCACGTCGCGAAACCGGGCGCGGGGCTCGGGCAGAAGAAAGGCGTTGGCTATATTGGCCCCCAGGTTGCCTGTCGCACCCGCAATCGCCACGGTCGGAAGATGAGCCATTTAGATATGACAAACAAGTAGTGAGAATGGTGTAGATGGACGAGTCCAACGTGAATGCGTGTCTCGCAGATGCCATGAAGTCGTCGGATTAGGTGGGAGACCGACATCAACACACCAAATTGGGCAAGCGCCACTTCGAAGCCGATATTTACTTGACCAACCTGTATAGCCTAAACTGGCAGCGAGGCATCGATGCGGAGCGCCGTCACTCAGAGGCTTCGGGCAAGGGCTATTGACGCTCTTTGATTGACTTACACGTCGCACAAACCCCTCATGGCCACCAAAAGCGACATGTAAAAAGCCTTGTTGAAGCAATACTGCAATTCATAATCGAAAGCCTATGAGAGCCAAAGGGCCCAGCTTAAACAACAGTACTGTAGGAATAGCCCGACATCCTCCGCGCGCCGTGAAAACAAACATTCTTCAAGTGCATCGTCACCTTTCTCAGGATTCGTCACCTGCCGTGGACCGCAAGCCGATCTCAACAATTCGAAGCAGTCGACACCTGCCTCTCACCGGCATGACTTAAGCCTTGGTGATCCTGCACACCAAGTCAGAGCCGTCAACGGAGTCGCCTTCCTTGACCTGCAGGCTCGCCACCTTGCCGCTGTGTGGGGCGGAGATGACCATTTCCTGAAACGGTGGGTTAGCATTCGAAATGTTGCGGCGGATTGTCTGGCACTCACCATCTTCATGGCCGACAGAACTGCAAGAGGATCTCCCTTCTTAACGTCCGATCCCTCGTGTACCCTCAGCTCCACCAGCACACCAGACATGGGGGCGCCAACCTGGCTCGAGTCGCCCACGTCAGCCTTGGGCCGGCTGACGTTCTCGACGGCCGCCATCTTGTCCACGACGGTGACTTGTCGAACTTCGCCATTCATCTCAAAGAAGACCTCTCGCTGGCCAGTCTGCTCGCTCAGCGGACCGACAGCAAGGAGCTTCAGGATGAGAACCTTGCCCTTCTCCAGCTCGACGTGGAATTCCTCGCCAATCTCCGGCTTGGTCAAAAAGTACCTCGTTGGCAGGACAGACAGATCGCCGTACTGCTGGACAAACTTCTTGTAGTCCTCAAACACCTTGGGGTACATGACGTACGAGGCAAGGTCGCACTCTGTAACGGGGTTGCCGTACTTCTTGGACAGCTCCTTCTTGGCTTTGGCGAAGTCAACGGCCTCGAGAGACAGGCCAGGTCGCTTGTCGAGCTTCCGCCGGCCACGCAGAGCATCAGTGCGCAGAGGCTCGGGGAAGCCCCCGTATGGCTGGCCCATTAGGCCCTCGAGGAACTCAAGCACAGATGCAGGGAAGTCGAGCTCCGACGCGCGAGCCTTGACATCCTCGGCAGACAGCTTGTTGGACACCATGAACTGGGCGAGATCTCCCACGACCTTGGACGTAGGAGTGACCTTGACGATGTCGCCGAGAAGGTCATTGGCATGCTCGTATGCCTTCTTGGTCTCGAGCCACTGAGATCCCAAGCCAAGCTGCTGGGCCTGGAACATCATGTTGGTGAGCTGGCCACCGGGGATCTCGTGCTCGTACACCTCGGGGTCGGGGCCGGCGAGATGCGCCTCGAAAGTTGAGTAGAGCAGGCGAAGCTGAGACCAGTACGTGTCGAGAGCTCGGACTAGTTTGGGGTCCAGGCCAGGGTCAAGATCGCTGCCCTCGAGCGAGGCGATGATGGCGTTGATGCTGGGCTGCGATGTCATGCCGGACAAGCTGTCGGTTGCGGCATCGACGGCATCGGCGCCAGCCTTGGCGCAAGCGACCATGGAAGCCACACCAGTACCCGCGGAGTCGTGGGTGTGGACGTGGATGGGCAGGTCGGGGTACCTCTTGCGGATGGCGCCGATCAAGAGAGTGGCGGCATGGGGCTTCAGGACGCCAGCCATATCCTTGATACCCAGCACGTGAATGTCAAGCTTGACCAGCTTGTCAACGAGGTCCAGGTAGTACTCGAGGTTGTACTTCTTGCTGGGGTTCAGCATATCACCGCTGTAGCACACCGTACCCTCGGCGACACCACCGGCCTTGTGGACGGCCTTGATGCCAACCTCAAGCTGATTAATGTCGTTGAGGGCGTCGAAGACTCGGAAGATGTCGACGCCATTCTTCTTGGCCTGGTCGACGAACTGGTCAATGGCGTTATCGGGGAGAGAAGAGTAGGCAACACCGTTGGCGCCTCGAAGGAGCATCTGGAAGGGTATGTTGGGAACGAGCTTTCGCATGCGTCGAAGGCGGTCCCAAGGGTCTTCGTAGAGGAATCGCATGGCGACGTCAAAGGTGGCACCACCCCAGCACTCCAGACTGTACAAGTTGGACAAAGCATGGCTGGTCTCCTTGGCAATGCCCAACAAGTCAACAGTTCGGACTCGAGTAGCCAAAAGAGACTGATGGGCATCGCGCCAGGTAGTGTCCATGAGCAGGCAACCCTTGTAGTCGCGGACAGCCTTGGCAAAACCCTTTGGTCCCTTCTCCAGGAGGATGTTTCTCCAACCCTTCTGGCAAGGCTGGCTGACATCAACCTTGTTGCCGTCAGAGGAGATCAGCTCCGGCAGGATGATCTCGCCGCGAAATTTGGGCTCGCCAATCTGCCCCTTGATGGAGCTGCCGTTGACGCACACGTCTCCAAGATAAGCCAGGAGCTTCTGGGCGCGGTTCTGGCTGCCGACCAGGTCGAAGAGCTGCGGGGTGTCGTCGATGAACGTTGTCCAGCAATTTCCGTCAATGAAGGTCGGGTGGGTCAGGAGAGACACCAGGAAGGGAATGTTGGTCTTGACACCGCGGACACGGAACTCAATCAAGGCTCGGAGCACCTTTCTGCGGGCGATCTCGTACGTCGAGCCATGGCACGTGCACTTGACCAACATGGAATCGTAGAAAGGGGTGATGACAGCGCCAGCGAAGCCGTTGCCTCCGTCGAGACGGACGCCGTTGCCACCAGCGGACCGGTAGACCTCGATCTTGCCGGTGTCTGGCTGGAACTGCTTTGCCGGGTCTTCGGTTGTGATTCTGCACTGGATGGCAAAGCCGCGAGTGGAGATGCGGTCCTGCGTCAAGCCAAGCTGTGCCAGGGTAGCGCCGGCCGCAATCTGGATCTGGGCAGCGACGATGTCGATGCCGGTGATCTCCTCGGTAATGGTGTGCTCGACCTGAATGCGAGGGTTGATCTCGATAAAGTAGTAGCGGTTCTGCTGATCGACCAGGAACTCCGCAGTGCCAGCATTGCGGTAGTTGACTGACTTGGCCAGCTTGACGGCATCGGCCAGGATGGCGTCCCGGGTCTCTGCAGGGAGGTCCTTGGCGGGGGCAATCTCAACAACCTTTTGGTGTCGTCGCTGGACGGAGCAGTCACGCTCATACAGGTGCACAATGTTGCCATGGTTATCGCCAAGTAGCTGGACCTCGATGTGCTTGGGCTTGTCGAGGAATCTCTCGACGAAGACGGTGCCGTTGCCAAAGGCCGACTTGGCCTCCGAGGTTGCTCTCTCGAAGTTTTCCTTCAAGGTCTCGGGCTCACGGACAACGCGCATGCCGCGGCCGCCACCACCGTAAGCGGCCTTGATGATGATGGGGAAGCCATACTTGTCGGTAAAGTCCTTGACCTCCTCGTATCTCTCGACGGCGCCCTCGGTGCCGGGGACGACAGGGACACCAGCAGCAATGGCCAGGTTTCGGGCGGAGACCTTGTCACCAAGGGAGTCGATGACATCGGGGCTGGGGCCGACGAACTGTGGTTGGGAACAGGCAGGTTAGCGTCGGCCCTTGTAACTCGAGGTGTGGGCAAGCTTACAACGAGGCCGGCGTTTTCGACATTGCGAGCGAACTCGGCGTTTTCGGACAGGAAGCCGTATCCTAGTTGGCGCTACGAGTCAGCACCTGCAGACACCGCCGAGACGCAGAAGTCGTAACGAACCTGGGTGGATCAATTGAGCACCGTGCTCGACGGCAATCTTGATGATCTCGTCACCGGCGAGATAGGCTCCGACAGGGGTATACTGGCCACGCTTGCCAATGACGTAGGCTTCGTCGGCCTCTGCAACACTCGTCAGCGAAGCACTCGGAGGAGGACGGTGGCGTGCATACTCTGCCGGTGCATGCTCAAGCGGTCCTCATAACTGGCTGGGGGTTAGCAATTGGTGCACAGCTGCGTCTGACTTGGCCGCGTTCAGATGCCGTCGTACCTGAAGACTGCGATTGTGTGGAGGGAAAGCTCGTGGGCCTGCGAACTGGAGATCAGCAAAGGCGTAATGACCTGAGTCGAGGGGGTACGGAATGGGAGACAGCTTACGGTTCTAAAAATCTGTCGTCGCGAGAGACTGTCAGTGTCACAGAAACTGAGCGGCGGCCGGCTCGACCTGGTGGGGTTTCATCATACCCGGATGGCTTCTGCATGTTAGCCGTCGGGACCGAGGCGTGGGCAGCGGTAGGGACTTACGGATTTCACCACGGTTGGCGACTGAGGAGGCATGGCAGACAAGTCAGCGCGAGTTCTTTGACAACGATTTCCAGGAGCCAATCGAGCTCGGCCGAGCTGACGAGAGGCGGGTGAGAGCGCGTCGACTCACCCAGAATCTTCTTGAGCTCCATGATGCTCGAGTTGGCGCGGATGTGGTGGACCGACTTGGGCAGATCCACCTCCTCATCCTCGAAGACATCGTTGAAGGTGAGCGGCTGCTGAGGGGCCGACATGGTGGGCGAAGCAGCGGCGGCAGCAATGGCAGAGCAAAGAGGGATAGAGAAGCTGGAGGGGACAGGCTCGGCCTGGAGGAGCGAGCTCTGGGGGTGCTTTTAAAGCGTTGAGGTGGCCGGTCGCAGAGACGGACGATGAGCCGCGGGGTCCTGGTGGCAGCAGCTGGGAAGCGGTGGTGGGGGGTGGGGTATCGCTCAGGTATCTGGGCGACGCCCGGCTGGTCCCAGGGACTGGTGCAGCGGTGGGTGCGTCACCACAAAGGCCGGCAGAGGCGCGCTCGCGGGCAGAGGAGGTCGCAGGGAGCAGGCGAATTCGTGATGCAGGGCAGTTGGCGGAGAGGACGAGAATGGAAGAGAGCAGTTCCGGAGGGCAGCAGAAAGAGGGCACAAAGGGCGAGCGGAACCCCGGGCACTTAAAGGCCGGCCCAGTCCAAGGTAAGGTACCTTACGGCAGGCACGGTACCTAGATAGCCGCGCCGCCAGTGAGGGGATTTCGAACAGTGCGCCCCAAGGTACCAGGTGGTCTGTACAAAGGCCTGAAGTCACCCTACTACCTTACCTTGGAGGCCCCATCTCCATCCAGACGACTGACACGCCCCATCCACCAGGCCTTGACACATACAATCCATACATGTGTAACCTCCTGGGTCGATGAATCGCGGCTACGCTACCTAGGGGCCGCGATGCTCGCCTTCAAGCCAAGGCCACTGCGTTCCCCTGCGAGCGCGTATCAGTTGCTGCTGCCGCCTTCAGATGCGGCCATGCATCCTTGCCCCGACAACCAGAAATAAAACGGAATGCACGGGGTCTCTGTACTGACGCATCCGCTGAGACAGACGCTGCGCGGCGCAAAAATACAAGAGACCGGAGCTCGGGGGACCGGCGGTCGAGCTGCCTGCGCATTGGCCAATCACGGCCGCGGGATAACGAGCTTGTTACGATTTCTGGCTGTCTAATTGTATGAGGTGGGCGAGGTGGGCTCACCGCGCCCGGTCCTCGGTGAGCTATTCATGATGCGGCGACGACAGTCGTCTCCATCCCGCTGTCTGCATGTTTTGTCTCTGCCGTTGGCTGTTTCATGCCAACTTCAACGTCTACCAAGTCTCTCGGCACCGCGCAGCACGGTCGTCACCTGTCTGCCAGAAGCCAGCCGAATACCCGCGGCACAGCGCGTATACAAAGGCGCCACATGGCCGTTGCCCAACCTCGACGGCAAGCAGCTGGGTCCCCCTCTTTGCCGAGGAAGCAGGGCTTCGGGGCGCGACGACAACCGCTCAGGAAGCTATTTCGGGACCAATCGATGCGACAAGTCTTCGTCCCGACACTCGTTTCGACATCGTCCCTGACTATTCTCGCCCGTGCACCCTGCCATGCATACTTGCTGCGGGGGGGGGGGCCCGTTCGTCCCCGTCTTTTGCCTTGACGCATCTCGCTGGCGCGACCCGATCGACCATTCTCGGGGGACCCCAAGTGCACTTGTAGAGCCGACGGCACGCAGGTCGACATTCAATTTCCAGGAGTCATCGCCTAGCCCTTTGCGGCTGCTGGCGGTCTCCACGGAGGCGCGACGACGGACTACCCAGCCGCGACTGAGCCTTCGTTGCACCAGGTGATCTAAAGATTCTTCCCCTGGCGGTCCTTGACGTGTTTGGTACCCGCTTCCATGGATCATCAAGGTAGGAAAAACTGGTGCGCCCCCCCGGATCCCGCTCGAGGCATCGGCACTTTGTCTTTGTCACAGGCATTTCAATCAGGTACGATATAAGTTGAAGGATGGCGTCGATAACGAACTGCCCTCCGACCTCGGCTCTGCACTGGCGCCAGAGGCCCAGCAGCTAAGCCCAAAGAGTCGCCCGCCCACGCTTTTCCTCACGAACATGCCAGCCCCATCAGCTTCCTATCAACTCTGAACGTCAAGTCATTCTCTCGTTCGATTTTTCCTCTTTCAATGGACCTTCTTGTTCCCACGAGGCCCGTAATGATGCAATCGCGTCACGTCCGTTCCCCAGTTTCTGCCTGTGGCTCCGCCGACGCCCTGTTGGCTGGGCCCAGCAGGCGTTCCTGAGCCTATCCCACGGCTACCCGAGGATAGCCACCCACCTCGCCATTACAAGTAGATGACCATGAATAGTCACAGCAGTCCTTACGTACTGGCATCTTGCGCGCTGCCATGCGAGCCACGTCGCAGGCATGATCGACGATTCTATTGGCAAATCGCCTGGGCCAAGTGCCATTCTTTTCCTGCCCATCATGCCGCCTAAACTCCAAGAGGTCGACCGACTGGGGTTAGGCCAACGTCAACGCAACGCCAGCACCCTCGCATGCAGACTAAATTACCTTTGGCACATCACATGATGGCATATCGGTCAGCCGACCTCTGCTCGAGAGGTGGGAAAGAATCATGAGCATGCATCTATTTCCTGACTGCAAGAAGCGTACTATCAGGACGCCCCAGCCCAGACCGTACTGGCAAGGTGTACAGGTACCTTAGTTTAGTTACCTCAGTGATGGTACAAAGATCGCCCAATATCAAACGGAGCCTGCCGACATGCACATTTTCCTTCGCATTCGCCAGCACCCCGGTCTCCAGCAGAGTCGCCCGAGGACATGATCAAGTCCTCTGCTGCCGGATAGACATCAAACCCTTGTGCGAGCCGCAGCCGCAATTTACTTGCTGACGGCACCCTTGACCTTGTCCCCGACCTTCTCAATCTTCTCCTTGGCGGCCTCGACGCCCTTTTCGAGGTCGAGCTTCTCCTTTCCTCCCCAATTGTGGTATGACAGATATCGGTATCCTTGCGTGAGCTGGGCGCACTCGTTGACGAGGTGGCACGCGAACAAGAGATAGTTCTGGGGCGTCACAGCGAGAGAGTAACGCATAAAGGTAGCGGAGTAGATGCAGAGGGCGCCCGTCATCTGCCCGGAGATGCTGTACAGGCTGGGTGTTAGCAGCGAAACCAGTTGGGGGTGACCGTGGGATGCGCAACTCACAGGTCGGGGCTCTTCTGCGTGTCCAAGACGGCGGCAATAGGAATGCCAAAGTTCGACACGGGTCCCCAGAAGTCTGTTGAACCAAGTCGTCAGCGTTTGCTCTCTAGAGGCAGTCGTTCCGCAAGCTCCGATGTTCGGGGCAAGCTCTCCTGAAGCTCGCTTCCACCGCAGCGCGGCGCCTTAAGGAAACGCAATCCGCCCGCCCAGGTCACCCAAGCCAGGCCGTATGGCAATGCTCAAGGCTGCCAATGAATCTAGCCAGGGCGCGCCCCTTCCCGGAGAGCTCTTGCAGCTTCCCAGCGCCATGGCGGAATATGCTCCCGTGATGAAGGTTGCACTTACGAGTCGAGCACACGTAGTTGAGCATCGGGTTCGCCCTGATCTTGGCGTTCAACGCCTTGACAACTGCCGCCATCTTGAAGCTGCGGAACCGTCGGTTCGAGATGGGCGCTGCGGTTTGGGATTGGAGGTTGTGCGAGGATATCTCTGAGGCAGCGCCAGCCAACGGCGATGGCGGCGATGCGCCGAATTTTGGCGGGTTGGACTGAATGTCACGTGCTCCCAACGTCACCTCGTTTAGGAGCTTGGTCACTGCGCCGCCTCACCCGCGTCTCGCACCTCTTGGAACTGCAAATCCAATCCCACGTTCAAATGCTATCTACAAACACGCGCGTGGTCTTTGATTTTACGTTTGGCTGGAGCTCTGCGGCGTTTGCCCCAGCTAACACCTCTTTTCCGACGGGCTCACCCTGAGAGGATCACCCCCCGCTCAACATCAACAACCTGAAAACCTCTATCCATCGCCGAGTCTGGTTTATGAGCGATACGTGCCCATTTGCCAGTAGTCGCACCGCTTGTTCCTCATCTCGTCCACGGCATTTCCAACGCCCTCTAGCCCAAAAGTCTCCAGCGTCGCTTCGTGGCCATACACCGGCCACTTGGGCAGCGAGCCCTTGGCGTTCGGACTCCCGAACTGCACAAACTTGGTAAAGTACAGTTGCATGTCTCTCGCCAGCTTGGCACTCGTCTGGTTGGTCTCGCTGTTGTAGAAGGTGTAGGGCACGTCCACGCCGTGCGTCCCCGGCGGCACCTGGAAGCGGTAACTCCAGGTCTCGTTCTTGAAGGCGGTGCTCAGGTACCGCGTGTTGCAGGCGAAGAAGAGCTCTGTGAAGAGCAGGACGCCGCGCTCATTCTCCGTTTTGTACAGGTCCGTCTCCGAGGGCGGCGGGTACAGTTCCGTCAGGATGTACGCCATGTCTTCTTCGGGGATGCTCGCCATCACAGAGTGCACCTTGGCCGTGACCTCCGCGTCAGTGTCGACGTCTGGCTGGGTATACAGGAGCCCCTCGTGCAGGTTGTGGCCGAGCATTAGATCCGGGGTCGGGTCAAAGCGGCCCTCGAGCAGCAAGACGCCGGGCAAGTCGGGAACATAACCGCCGTCGACGGTGGGGCCGAACGTATAAGTGCTATTGGGCGAATCGGCGATGACCTGATTGTTGATCTTGAAGATGGTCTTTTGGTCGAGCGCGGCGAGATCGGCCCCGTTCGCAATCTCGCGACCCGCAAGTTTGCTGGCAGTGGCGAGTGTGCGCTTCCAGATGGCGGGAACGTCGAGAACGGTCTGCCAGCCGGGGCTCTGGACAATGGCGCGGTTGAAGGGAGCCTTCTTCTTGCCGCCATCCCCGGTGATGTGATGCATGATGCTGCCACCGCCGGCAGACTGGCCAAAGACGGTGATTTTGTGCGGATCGCCGCCGAAAAGGTGCACATACTTCTTCACCCTACGAATCCGTCAGCGGCTGCTAGGTGGTGCCAGCAGGAACTTTGGCTTACCATTCCAAAGCCAGACGCTGGTCCTGCAGGCCAACATTGGGAAAGATGTCCTTGTCGCCGTTTGCGTTGAGCCAGCCGAGCATGCCGAGGCGGTAGTTTATGGCGACATAGATCATGCCCTTGCCGCCGTCATCTTGGGAGCGCGCGATCAACCCGGCCGGGTTGTAACCCTCGTCGTCCTTGAGGCCTGATGAGTCTCAGTAGTCTCTCCATGTGGCTGTCTTTGGATATGCAGCGCTCACCATAGACGTAGCCGCCGCCGTAAATCCAAACCATAACCGGAGCTGCGCATGTCAGCACACGCTGCTTCACGGATCCTTACAACAGAGCTGACACACCTGCTTTCTTCTTACAAGACTTGTTGCCTTTGTCGCCGGCTTTCTTCTTGTACAGCTTCTTTGGTACCATGACGTCCAGGAATAGGCAGTCCTCGTTTTGTTTGGGGTCGCTCTCGAGGCCCCGGCGTATGACAGACGCGGGGACGCCTACCATTGCCGCCGAGAGCTCGAGGACCCAACCCGGGTAGCCCTGCGGGCACATGTAGCCCACGGAGCCATCGTTGACGGTGCGATTGACAGTCGAGACGGGCACCGCGGGCTTGAAACGATACTCGCCCAAAGGTGGATCGGCGAAGCGAATGTTCCTCCACGCATAGAAGTCGCCGGTTTCCTGAACGGATCAAGCAGAGTTACGATCATGACCCTTGGCAGTCCTGGGCAGCTCTGGACAGTATTCTTACGTTCAGCACGCCCTGGTGAAGCGCGTATCCGAGGTCAACGATTGGCGATTCGCCCCCAGCAGCTTGGATTGGGCCGGCCGATGCGGCGGTGCCAAACACGACGGCGACAGACAGAAGGCGCAGCATTGTGCCTCTGGATTGATTGAAAAGAGAGAGCGGCTTTGCTCTCAATGTCTCTGCCTCCGCCGAAAGCGAGGTGGCAAGCGCGAGATCCAAGTAAAGCCAGCATCCAGCTGGATCGGCAACCCCGCCGTCAGCAGCAAAGCCTGGCCGGAACGCATACCCGTCTAAGCGTCGCCGGGGGGGTGGCGGCGACTTACATTGCCGTCGTCACCCGAGTGAGGTCTCATAGCAGGACGCGCGTGGGAGACTTTCATTTCTCGATTGTGGAATGGCGATACTTCAGCCTCGCAAGCCTGACCATGGGGGCTGGCAGTGCGACGTGTATATGAGCGTGTAGGTCGAGGTGCTGATCCATCCTTCCTGCCGACGAGCCGGGCTGCGGAGGGCCCCTTTACTCGCGGCAGCTACAATGCTCAAATTCCGATTAACTCTAGCCCCGGCAATTCGTCTCAGGGCCGCCGGTGATAGGCGCTCTCTGGCGTTGAGCATTGAGCGTCCGAGGGGGATGCTCGGGCCCATTTAATCCCCGGCTCTTCCGCCGGCGGCCCGGCCCGCGCTCCGCCAACAGTCGCCGTCCCTCCAAACACAGGAACGACACTGCTCGTCTCAAGAGCCTCGTAGAGATACGTCCGGCAAACGCCCATATCGCACAAAGACGGCTCTCAGCGGCACCTCATATAAGCATGGGGACCCATCTTGCCAAACTGCAGATCCCATGGTCTTGATTGCCTCGCAGGAGGAGCCTTCGCAGAAGCTGCCAAAGTGCTTGTGAGACTGCAGATGCTCAGCCTTCAGTGCCATTCACAGTGAGACTGCCTACCATAAAACGACACTCCAAATCGTATATTCAGCGATTCAAATTAAGGGTTTATTTACGAAATCTGACACACGCCATCCGACAGTGTCGTCAAGAAGCGAAAGAAAATAGTATGAGTGGTTGCCATCCGGTGCAACACGAATACCCTCTCTATCCATCTCTTCTCGGCTTGCGAATTTTCACCGGCCCAAAAAGCGAGGAATGAAGGTATGCAACTCATTACTTCAACACTTCCTCCCAGCATGAATGCCACCCTCGAGTCATCACATCGTCAACTTGCATGGCAAGTCTGCTTTAGACACCGGGCAGGGTGAAGCCATCGCCCTTTGGCCAGTTGCCGACTCCCGCGGGGTCGCCGCCAATGCGCACAAACACTCCGACGGCAGGGATTCCGCCATCCAAAACGAAGAACTGGTACCAGCCGGGGGGCGCAATGTACTTTCCGGGGGGCGCCGTGACTGTGCAAGACGTGCCTGCGCAAGAAACATCGGGGAAGAGGGTACGAGCACCCATCGAGTTACCGTGGGTGCTGGACACGGAGCCCAGCAGCGAGGCACTAACGGCCCCATTCTGTGCAGCGCCGCCCAGGCTGAAGGTGACGCTCTCTCCGTACGCCCAATCGGTGCTGGCAACCTTGAATGTCGGGCGAGGCTTGCCCTTGAGGAGGTATGGCGGCGTAAACGTCTCCACGCGGTACTCCTGGGGGTGGACGCCGTCCTGAGGATCCGAACCTGAAACAAGCACACGGCCGTCCAGAAGCGTGATGGCCTCGGAGTGGTACAGGCGAGCCACGGTCGTGTTGGCCATGACGGTGATTCGGTGGCCAAGGGGCTTGGTCGGGTCGTAGAGCAGGGCGTTCAAGTTGGGGTCCGTCGCCAGGCCAAACCCAGCCACGCCGTGGTGGGCACCGTTGAGGATGAGATACGTCCCATCGGGCAGGGGAGCCATGCACGGCATGACGCGCGTCGACGGCATCCGTTCGATCGCCCAGGCTGGCTCGGCTGAGTCCGGGAAGGTGGAAACGCAGTTGTCCAGCGCGTTGGCAGGACCCTCGGTCGAGCCGCCGCAGATGAGGACGCCGAGCGGGTCGGTGTACGGCGCATGCTGAGGAAGCAAGACGGCAGTGCCTTCCAACGGGTACGTGCGTCCGCCCTTGGGATCGTTCACGGCACCCGGGATGTTGGGAAGGGTCTTGACGGTAGCAAACGTGTTCTCGTCCAAGATACGAGCCTCGTTCCAGTAGGCGGCGAATATGCCTCCCGAGGGCAGGACGCAGACGAAGGGATACAGATTGTTGGGGTCGGTACGCTGCAGCCAGTCCATGAAGAGAGGCTTGGTGCCAGTGGCGGGGAGAATCTCCAGAGTCGGGACGGGAGCGCCGTTGGAACCTACTTCACCACCAATGACCAGGACAGAGCCGTTGGCCAAATTCATGGTCGAAGGGTACCAGCGTCCATCCTGGAGCTTGAGAACATTGACGTTTTCCTGCCAATCGTTCTTGCCGGGAACGCCAGGGCTTCCATCGGGACTGTACAGGCGAACACCATACGTAGAGTCCCCAGACCAGCCACCGACGTTGAGCTGCCGGCCAGCCTTGTCAGGCAGAGTGGTGCCGCCGGCACAGAAGATGTCCGTCTTCACATGCATCGGCCGCCACGCAGCCTTGAAATCATTGACCAGAGATAGATCGAGTTCGTATGCGCCAGTCGAGTTTGGCGGGCCGGTACCCCATTTCTCCAAGAAGGTGACCTTGCCGTTGATGGCTTGCGAAGTCATGAGCGGGATGCAAACGCCTCCAATAAGGAGTTCGTAAGATCCAGCATCTGGTGAACTCGCCTCGGGGAACGTCCACGAGTAGAACGGGTCGCCCTTCCAAAAGTACGTCGTCAGGCGGCTGCCACCGCCGCAAAGGGCCGTGGCGTTGCCGGAGCAGGGGATGTCGCACTCCTTGTCGTCGACAATCTGGGCTCCGGCCGTCTGGATGTTGGCAGGGTCGCCGCAATAACACTCCTTGCCATACTCCATGCCGGCCGCCATGTAACCATAGTCGGCGCATTTCTTGAGACAGGCAGCCGGCGTCAGGTTCGTCTCGAAGAAGTTCTGCCAGAAAAAGGTGCGCTTCTGGTTGACGTTGTCTTGGACGCAGCCGGCATACGTCCAGTCGCCCACCTTGGGGATGATCTGGGGTGGTCCGTAGACCTGGGGCTCGCCCAGGGAGAGGATACTCATCCTACCTGGCCCACCACAGCTCTGCGTCGTGTCTCCACCGCAGGGAGTACTGCACTCGGTAGCGGACTGTGCCTTGACGCCCCCGTTGACGATCTGATTGCCACAGAAGCACTGAGTGAAGTACTCTGCGCCGGCGACAGTGTAGCCAAGGTCAGAGCAAGCCTGCGCGCAGGATTGGAGGGTCCGGTCTGGGTCATCGGGGGTCTGGTGGTTAAGAATACGACCATTGGCCCCGTCGACCCAGCATCCGTATGCCGCCCAGCCCTGCGGCAGTCCGGTCTGCTGAGGGGGCGTTGTCGAGGAAGACGAGGTGGTGCTGGGATCGACAGCACCCCCCAGGGTATATACGGAGAGGCGACTGCCAGCCCCACAGTAGTCACAGCTCGAACCCGAACAAACCATGTTGCACTCGGAACCGGGCCGCTTTGTCGCACCGGGATTGAACTTGTTGCCGCAGTAGCACTCCCGCGCGTACTCGACGCCGAAATACGAGAAGCCTGCGCAGAACTTGGCGCATGCAGCCAGCGTCATGTCATCGTCGGCGTACGTCTTGCCGCTCAGAGCCCGCCCATTGTTTGCCTCCGTGTAGCAGGCGTAAGACGTCCAGTCGCCCACCTTTGCAGGCTGGCTTGGGCAGTCGCTTGGCGTGGGAGTTGGTGTTGCTGTGCTGGATGGATCGTCAACGGTGCTGTTGTCCAATTTTAGCATCAGATGTCTCATCTTTCGCTCCTCTGAACATGAGGCTTGTTCTTGTTTCCCACGAGGAATCTGTATTCTGCTTCACTGACCTTGTGCCTGTCGGCGCCTCCTTGGGGTAGCTGTAGATATTCAGATGGCCGCCTCCGCCGCAGAACTCGGAGCTGTTGCCGTTACACGGCATGTCGCAGCCGCTATCCGCGGGCTTGCCACCATTGGAAATGACTTTGCCGCAGTCTGCGGGAGCATCACTCTAGCGTCAGTTCTCGATGCAGTTGTCGAGGAAACGGGGAATGGGCACGTACAACACTCGCTAGAGTATTCAACACCAGCCAAGACATAGCCAGCAGCCTTGCAAGCGGTTGTGCATGCAGCCACACTCATCTGGCCGTTGGGGATGGTGTTGATTCCATGCGTCAGCGTGCGGCCCGTAATTCCCTCGCTGCGCCGTCTGGTCAGTTGTGCTATCCTTGGTCCTCAGCTGGCGGCGCAACTTACGAGTAGCAGCCCTTGGAAGTCCAATTTCCCACTCCAGGGTTGACTATTGGGGCCGCGATCTCGGTCGTCTGGTACAGAGTGAGCCGGTTCGGTCCACCACAAGGCTGCGTTGCATCTCCGCCGCATGACTTGTCGCAGTCTCCATCGGCGGCCTTGACTCCGCCAGTTGCGAGTTGAGTGCCGCAGTAGCATTCAGTGCTATACTCGGTTCCCGCATAAGGGAAGCCCTTTCCGAAGCAGAATTGTACGCATTTTTCGTTTGTCATCTGGGCGTCCACCACATTGGCCAAGTTTAGTGTCCGGCCCACGTCCCTGTTCGCCAATCAGTCCGCCGCACGCAGTTGACCGCCTCGAGACTCGGACAGGAAGTGGCAAGCACTTACACATAACAGCCCTGGTACTTCCAGCCATTGTCAAATCCTGGTGGAGCTACCAGGTCGCGTTTCTGCAGAGAGGCGGCATGGCATGGGGACAGGCAAGGAAGAGAAACGAGGGACAAGAAAGGCAACAGAGGTGAGGACTTCATAATTACAAATCGAAGAGGCACCAGTGGCGCAACAACACCAGAGGCGGAACAAGCGAAAGACTTCAGCGAGGGTGAGACTCCAACAAGTCGAGAGAGGGGATGAAGCTGTAGGAGACTTGAACGGAACCACCGTGGACATGATTTCCCTATATCGGCGAGGACAGGCGCCCGCCTAGCTCGCGGCCGAGAAAGTTTCGCCCCATCGTCGGGCTACGGAGAGGACGAGCGGCAGCCTTGGCGTTCCACGCGCCGGGGACGACGGCGGGCCAATGTTACGGCCGCAGGTTGGAGTGGAGAGGGCAAACAATGGGAGCACCTCGTGCGCTGGCAAGCTGCATGGCCGCCATGCGCAGAAACGGCATTGGGCGTGGTTTGATGTACGCATAGAGGTTGCGGAGCAGGGTGGAGACGAGCTGCTGCTCTGAGAAGGAGGGCATCAGCAGAAGGCCTCAGCTCAGAGTCCAGACCCTGTGTGCTGCCCACGCTATCCCACGGTTGCAAGGCGAAAAGGAACACAACGGCCGCGTGGAAAGATGTCTGCAAGGGATGATAGGCGAGCTGATACGTAGGGGTTGCCGAAGAGGTAGGGGTCCGAGCTTCAAGTTGAGCTAGGAGCGAGTGTGGAGAAGCCCGTCGCGTCGACGAGTCCACGGCGCTACGCGGCTTCTATGCAGCATTGGCGCCTTGAGAATACGAGACGAGACTCTCGCTGCCCTTGACTGAAATTTTTGGTAATTTACGGCAAGGAGCGCGCCGAGGGCTTGACTGACGGTCAGCTCGTTTGCGGGCTGGAAATTTCCTCCTTCTCTCGACGTGGTGTCAGCGGGTTCCTCGCCGTGCTTGCCTTGGATCGAGAGCTTCCGGAACCCGTGAATTCGACGATAGATGCATGAAACCATCTGGGACTTGTCAGGCTTCCAGGAGTGGATGCTGCCACACAATGCCCCGGTCTGCTGCAGAAGACAAATTTCCTAGCACCTGAGATTCTCTCGGCATCGTCCCAGACATCGACAGCTGGCGCTTCGCCGTCGGTGCGCGCACTTGGTGTGCATAATCGCACTAGTTGGGCGACGATACCACCTCGCACCGCGATAACCGGAACTCGTCAGCCAAACTGGAGATGAGGTGTTGCGGACAGGGCTCGTTGTGATGTATGCTCGAGCAGTGATACAGAGTGCCATTGCGCTGTCCCATTAGCCAACTCCTCAGCCGCGGTCGTGAAGACTTCACTAGTCTACTCCGGCTAGGCCTGGGTGGGTGATCTCTGGCTATAGCCGGCCTGACTTGCAGGTCCATGGGGTAATAAGCCAGACGGCTTCCGGATCGTCGGTCCAGCGCCGTGGCGTCCCTCCATCTCATCGACCCCAGGACCCTGAGGAGGATAAGCAGAGGTGCCACCATCGACCCGCTGTAGTAATCGGTTGACTCCGATGCATCGTGTCTCTGAAGACCCTTACACTCGTCATAGGGGATCCATTAGGGTCATAAGGATTCTGTGATTGCCAGTATGAAAGCCTGGCATCTTTTTGATCGAAATCGGAGCGCGTGTGCGAGTGACGCTGTCTTCTTGTGACCATAGTACTACGAGTATGTACGAGTAAATATGTCACTGAACGGGACTCGCCGCGGCCGGTCAGACGGTAAAACCGGTAAATGGAAATCGCCGGCTCGACCGCCCCAGCGACTCTGTCCATGGTACAAAAATGTCACTGCAAGCGGTGCTGTGAGTGGTAGAGCAAGGTACTCGCGCTCAGGAACACGAAACCTTGCGGTGGGAGTCCCCGCTGGGCAGACCCCCTGGTGGCCTTGGCGCGGGAGCCATCCGGAAGGCCCCCAGTGCTAATTATCGTCGGCGTCTCCATTCGCCATGCAGACCACGCACGTTGGGCTCCGCAGGTCCATCTGTAGCCTTCTGGAGTGCGTGTTGCTATATTTGTGTCTCGGACGAGCAAGGTTGAGTTGGATTGACCAGTGAAGCAAGGCTTCGCTTGCAGGACGGCATCCCGTGGCGCGCGCCACGTTGATTCGCAGTGTGGCAGGCGCCGGTTCTTTCGGAGGGGCTGAGATACTAGATCGCGGCCCGCGTCTAAATAGGCAGTTGAACCAGAGACTTCAGTTCTCGTGGATGGCATTGCGACGTCGAAGCCACCATTGTTGAGGTCGTTCAGCAACCACGGCACCTTCCGCCCTGCGGCGGCGTTGGTTCCTCAGGCCAGTAAAGCTACCGAGGTACTCCGTACGAATGCTCTCGTGTGGGGACTCGGGAGCAACCTCTGAACCGCAACAGCCGAGATGCAGTCATCAGCTCCTCAGCCGTGCATAAACCAGGGCGAAACGGGTCACGTACGCGTTCTTTTCGAGGCGCTGCGGCCCAAGGAAATCTTGTCTCTGGTAACGAGCGACATGGCCGAATGCAACCTGCTTCAGAAAAGCGGACGCTTTGGAATATGAGCCGAATCAGGAACGCTTCTGCTCCGCGGATAGCCGGTCATGTTAGGCGGCCAAAGACTTCCAATCATCTTGTGTTTGCGGACCAACAGGCGCATCAATGAATGAGTTGGCTTAATATCTCGGCTGTGGCTGCGTGGCGCTCCAACCTGCACCTCGTATCCGAACGAGACAATGAGCTTAGCAGATCAGCGCCTCAAAATTCGTCACGAAAGCTGCGCTGCTGCGCTCCGTACGTAGGGCTGCTCACCCGGCAAATGAGCTATCTCGACCTTTCTCTTCAACCAACGATAAAGGGACCCGTGCCGTCGAGGTGCATGCGCCGGGGGGCAGGTTGTCGACTCAGCTTCATGCAGAGCCGACATGCGGCTGACGGGCATTCGTACCCACGGAGTCGGTCGATGACGAAGAGCATGTCAGCTGTTCTCGTCCCAAATTACACAACGCTCTCAACCAATGTCGCCCCGGAGGTTCCGCGGGCCGCTTCTGCATGATTGGCGGTGTTGCTCGAGTTACGACACGCACTTGTACGATTCCTCCGACGACATTATGTCCCGGGGTGACCGCAGCAACCGCCAGCGTTGCTTCCGAAGAGACCTGTGCGTGGATTGCATTTCTCAAGGGAGGTCTTGCGGTCAGCCTTGCAACCTAGTGTCGCATGGACGGGGAGCATCGTGATAGTCACACGCTTGCTGTGCCATGGACCTTTTCGCGACGTCTGACTTGCAGCTGGCTTGCTGCAGTCCGTCCAGGAACCGCCGTCTGTGCTTCCGTCCGGAAGTGAATGGACTCGAGATGCTAGCGCAGTCCTGTTCCCAGTCCTGTTCCCCACGAGATCGCCCCCAATATTGGTGTCCCCACCACCATTCAATGTACGGATGACACCCGGAACTATCCACCGACGCTTCCTCAAGAAGAGAAGGGGCCCTCGTCAAACTTTCGGTATGATCGTGACCGCGTACGACCACCGAGAGTTTCACTGGTGTCCAAGCGCAGAAGCCTCTAAAGCCAGGAAGCTCCTCAGTGGCTGTCTGGTGCCCAAATGGTTCCACGCCGCTGCTTTGCGAAGACTTACATTTGCATGCAGTAGGATCAAACACTCGATCTCATGATTATGAGCCCACGCAGATATTGCCAGGGGACTGGCCGGAGCGGTCTTGGCACCTGAGACTGAGATCGGGCTTGGCGTGGCTTGGACCTTGCGAGATTTGGTGGGAATTAATGACGTAAAATGCTGCCTTTTTCGCAGTTTGCGCGGGGTCGAGAGGCATGAACGGGACCCAAAACTCAACTCTTAAGTGTTCGCAAAGAGAAACAGTCGGGGATGTTGAGATTTCGTGGGTGGATAGGCGGACATGGCCAATGTCCCGCTCATTGGTCCTTGCGAGTAGCGCTGGCGATGCTGTGGAAAAAAATGCCCCTCAAACTTCAGAGTCGAAGACTTAGGTCGACATGTTACAGCGACTGCTGGTCGCATGTACTGAGTTGCATTATCTTTCCAGTCTTGAAGTTAGCGAAGTGCGAGGGTCAGGTTGGCCTCCTGTTGTAGCCCCATTCGCCACGACGTTGCGTATTTGCACGGGTATAATTCCTGAGAGCCCCCGCCGGCCTACCCGTGTTTTCGTCTGGAGGCGCAAGCTCGCGTCACGCGAAGCACTGCAACGATGGATTGAGGTGCAAGGCGGACAAGGCGGGGCTCTGCAAGGGCCCAAGGGGCAGCTGCATTCTCCTGTAAGTTTTGAGTCAACAGCAAGGAAACCCAGAGTCCACTGAGAAGTTGGAACGTCTTGTATGACTCTTCCTTTCCCAGATTTGGAGATGCTCTGCAGCTGAGGAACTCGGACATTGGCCAATTGGTCGATTTAGCCCGTTGCGGTTGGCTGGTGACTCATTTTGGCTGATGGATCCAGAGACTTTGTCAGCTAACCAGCGCCGCTTTGCCACACTGAGACGTCTTCAAGCAGGTACAAGCCGCCTCTGGCTCCACCACAAGTTCTGACGCTCGTCAGTGATTCCCAATATCAAAAAGCTTCAGGCCTGCTCTTTCTTCCATCCGTTGATTTGGCTTGCTCACCCAATTCTTGCCTTCGAACCGCCCGTCAACGCTGTGTCAGCCAGCTGCTTTTCCTATTTGTGAAACGCCACGAGCAACGGAGCACGTAATAAATCTCAAGCTGAATTCGGCTCTCGAGGCTCGGCCCTTCGCCACGCAGGTTATGCCCGACGACCAGGGCTCCCAAGCACGGACTCGGTCCCAAACACAACAGAGGGGAAATCACCATGGCCGTCGCCGAGGTCGCGGTGGCAGAGCTCGGGCACCCGCAGATGGCTCTGACGCCGGGGGTAGTCTTGCCCCCGCTCGAGATGGCATCTCACAAACCACTGCAACCACCTCAACACATCGCGAGGCTACAGGCGATAGCTCTCGCGAATGTCTCGGGGGGAGGCCACGGAGAGGGCGCGGGCAAAGGCTCAGCGGTCGCGGTGCTGCCAAGCGCGGCGCTCCAAGAACGGCGGGTCAACGAGCATTTGGAGGGCATCTAACTACTGGGCCGGACGACGACGCCGGCATTTCGGCCCTTTCGTTGAGTGGTGATGCTCCAGAGTTCATCCCCGGCCAGCCAGTAGCACAAAGAAGGCAAGGATCTCCGCGGGAAATGAGATACCGACACGAGCAAAAGCTGACCTCCAGCAGCATACCGCGTAAAGCTACTGGCCCAGAGCAGTCGCAACCAAGGCTACCAAAGTCTACAGCTACTGATCTCGGAACCAGAATCCACGAGGATATTAGCAGCAGGAACTATGAGTGCGCCATCTGTACAGACGATGTCGTGCGCACCTCCCACGTGTGGTCATGCACTGTCTGCTGGACAGTCGTCCATCTCAAATGTGCAAAGAAGTGGTACGGCAACCAGAAAAAGCAGCATAATCTGCAACCTTCGGAACCTCAAAGAGAATTCTCGTGGCGTTGTCCGGGATGCAACTCAAAACTAGTGGATGACCCGGGATCCTACCACTGCTGGTGCGGCAAGGACATCAATCCCACGCCTGCCAGTGCGGCGTTGCCTCCTCACTCATGTGGTCAGACATGCTCGAAGCCACGAGCGACATGCCCGCATCCCTGCTCCCTCCAGTGCCATGCAGGGCCTTGTCCCCCGTGCGGCTTGACGGGGCCAACTCAGTCGTGCTTTTGCGGAAAGAACACATCTCGCAAGCTGTGCCGGGAGACGGATTACGAAAACGGCTGGAGCTGCCAGGAGATATGCGGAGACTTGCTGCCGTGCGGCGAACATTCATGCTCTAGGCCTTGTCATTCCGGACTTTGTGGCGACTGCGACACGGAGGTTGAAGCGAAGTGCTACTGCGGTCGCGTCGAAAAGCGAATGCCTTGCTTCGATCGAGGAGAGCCTGAGCAATCTTACAACCCCAACGAGAAGCAGTGGTTCGAGGGCTCATTCGACTGCGACCAACTATGCCACAGGAGCTTCGACTGTGGTGTCCACAAATGCTCGAAGCCATGTCACGCTCAGGATGAGCTGCCCTCGCATTGCCCTTATGCTCCTGATACCATTACCCACTGTCCTTGCGGCAAGACACCACTCGACCAACTCTTGAGCGAACCACGGCATACTTGCGACGATGGCATCCCGCACTGTGACAGGCCCTGCGAGAAGCTTCTCCCCTGTGGTCATTTTTGCGGGGCCCAGTGTCACGTTGGCGACTGCGGATTTTGTTGTGAGACGATCGATGTTTCCTGCAGATGTGGCAGAACCAGCACCAAGTCTGCATGCCACCAAGGAGATATCCAGCATCCCTTGTGCATGAGGACCTGCCAAGCCAACCTGAGCTGTGGCCGTCACAAGTGCGGCGAACACTGCTGCCAAGGAGAGAAGAGAGCCATGGAGAGGCAAGCGGCAAGAAGGAAGAACAGGCCAGCCGGTGACATCAACTCCATCGAGCCGGAGCATATTTGCATCAGGACTTGTGGAAGAACGCTGAAGTGCGGCAGTCATGAGTGCCAACAGATATGCCATCGCGGGCCTTGCGGCAGCTGCCCAGAGGCAATATTCCATGAAATCAGCTGCGACTGCGGTCGAACCGTGCTCCAGCCGCCTCAGCCCTGCGGTACGCAACCACCTGATTGTCGCTTCAGTTGTCAGAGACGGCCAAGTTGTGGCCACCCCCCCGTTGACCATAACTGTCACCCGGGCGACGTGACTTGCCCCAAGTGTCCATTCCTGGTGGAGAAGTGGTGTGCTTGTGGAAAGGAGAAACTTCAAAGTCAGCCGTGCCACCTTCAGGCGGCGCACTGCGGCCGCTCTTGTGGGAAGAAGCTCAAGTGCGGGTATGTCATGAACAGAATTCTTCCACTGCGAGGATGCGAATTAACGGTCTTGTTGCTCTAGATTGCACTATTGCCGGAAGAACTGCCATAGACCTGGCGAGTGTGAGGATGTCGGCTTAACAGGCAAGCACTGCGAGCAGACTTGTGGCAAGGTAAAGCTCTTCTGCGAGCATCCGTGCCAGAGCACCTGCCATGGACCGACGCGTAAGTTAGGGCAGACTTTCCTTACCCATACACAGGACTAAATCGCCATAGCTTGCAATGAGTCTGCTGCTTGCCCTGCCAAGGCGACTGTCCGTTGTTCTTGTGGCCAGCGGCAACACGAAGTCAAGTGCCTCGCCAGCAACTCAAACCCGACGCCGCCGAGGCCCGAGATCAAATGTGACGACGAGTGTCTTCGTTTGGAACGCAATCGCCGCCTTGCAGCTGCACTCAATATCGACCCTTCCTCCCATACCAATGACCATGTCCCTTACTCCGATACCACTCTCAGACTCTTTAAAGAGAATCTCGCCTGGGCTGAAGCTCAGGAGCGCGAGTTTCGCGTCTTTGCAAAGAGTCTAAATGAGGTCAGGATGAGATATAAGCCGATGACGTCGACGAATCGACAGTTTTTGCACGTTCTGGCCGAGGACTACGGACTGGAGAGCAAGAGCGAAGATGTCGAACCCTATCGCTATGTCATAGTCTTTAAAGGTTCCCGTTTCGTGTCTGCACCGAGCAAGACGCTAGCGCAATGCGTCAAGATTCGGCAAACACAGGCCAACGAGGCAGCGGCCAATGCGCCCAGGTCACAGAGCCCGCCCCTGGTGCCGTTGAATGACCCGTTCAATGGCTTGCTACTTACATCGCCTCGATTCGGCCTCACCGTTGAAGAAGTCACCACGGCGTTGGAAGGCGACTTTGCTACCCAGCCATCGATACACTTTGTCATCAGCTTCCTTCCCACGGAAGAGGTGCTCCTACGGGCTACCACGCAGTACTCAGCCTTTCTCTCCCCGTTGGCCCTAGAACAGGCTCTCGCAAGCCTCAAACCTCGTCTCGCAAAGACGATCGAGCACAGAGAATTGGCCGGCAATATCCTCCTCTGCCACGTCGACATGGACGAGCACGTCTCGCGACGAGAGGACCTCAGCAGAAAGGACGCCGCGGGATGGAGCGCCGTCGCCGGGCGGGCAGCGGCCAAGTCGGGAACCTCGACGCCGACGGAGGAATCGGCAGTAAAGGGGACGGGCAGGAAGCTGCTGGGGCTGCGGAAGAAGAAACTGAACCAGGAAGAGAAGCCTTGGGCTGCTCTTGACGGCGACGTGGAATGTTGAAATCGGAAATGCACTGGAACAAGAGGCAGTCTCCGTTTGGGCCGGCACAATAGCAAGGGTCGGCTCGATACCAGCACTGCAATCCTCGTCCGCGAGTACCTGAGGTTGAAGTGTCCTTGACGTGTAAGAATACATTAGCTGTCAAGTTGTACAACGTCGATCAATCCTATGTCCATCAATATTGTGGATTCACCCGCCTTGGGAAGCCATGAGAGATGGAGAGTAGGGCAACAGACGACCGTCTTGGCTTGCGTCGCATCTGAGCAACCCGTCCCATGTTCAAGAAGATTGTCCCAAAATCACAAGACACTTGGCTGTCGATCAAGTCGTGCTTTCGCCGCCAGGTTGCATCACGCGCCCCACCCTACAGAGCAGTTCCGTCGTCACATGAGCCCTCCACGAACCTGACCGCCAAAAGCGGCGAAGCCATTCTACACTCATCTCGCAGGGTACTCAGTATCGAGTGTCTCACTAAAGTTGGCCCACTATGCTGGCCGCTCTTTACCGCTCCGTTACGTCAACGAGGTCTTCATCTTCCGTATATGCTCAAGCGTGCGCGCAACTGCGTGCTAAACTAGGTTTCCTCTCATACAAGGTGGGTATCAATGGTCAGGGTCAACGGCCGTGCCCTGCTTGCTCAAAATGGGCCACCGATCGCAAATGTCCTTGTCGACGACGAGTACATTGCGTTGGTCCATGTCTATAATCGCATCTTCTCCTTGGCATCCTCGCTCGTGACCTCGGCGACGAAGTCAGCCATGGCTTCAAAGTAGCCCTCCTCGAGGACGCTCGAGTTGTGGTCGCCGGCGGGGAACGGCTTCCACTTCTTGCTGGGTGCTTTGCACAGCTCGTATAGCTGGCGCATGTGATTCGGCCTGCCAAGGGGAAAGACGGTGTCAGTTCGATACGACGCTCTGAATGATGGCTTGGTGGGCAAGAACCATGTCTCATAGTTGATCCTCAGACTCGATTGATATGAGTTCAAATCAAGACCGCAAAGCGACCGCAAGCGACCGCAAGCGGCTCATATTTTGTGGGTGTGGTTTGTTCATCACAGGATCAGGGAAGGAGACTCGTGTGGGGACGTCAATGCGAGACTTACGGGACGATCTCATCCTGGAGGCCACTGAGAAACAGCACCGGCACCTTCTTGATGGTGGGCAGTATCGACTCGCTCGGCCATACTTGGTGGCACAGTAGGGTCAAATACTTGGCCGGTGGGATCACCGACGGGATCAGCTTGCGCATGGACAAAAAGGTGTTCTCGAGGATCAGGCCGGCAATGTCCCCGTCGTCCTGGTTCTTGGCCACGAGCTTGATGCTGACGGCGCCGCCAAGGCTCTGACCATAGATGATGAGTCGGTGGCTGCGGGTCTCCGCGCGTTCACGCAGGTAGTCGAGGCCAGTCTGCGCGTCCAATCCCAGGCCGGTTTCATCGGGCTCGCCGGTCGATGTGCCATAGCCCCTGTACTCAAGCATCAAGACATTGCAGCCGATGTAGTTGATGATCATGCGGGCAATGGGAAGCCTGTGTCCAATGTTGCCGGCGTTGCCGTGGAACATGAGGACAGTGATGTTGGAGTTCCGGCCCCCGCGAGGACCGCGGATGTAGAAGGCTGACAGCTTCTCGCCATCGTCGGTAGGGATGACTAGCTCCTCAAAGTCCCGAATACCAAACTGAGAGGGCCGTGGGAGATCGGTCCGGGAGTTGGGGGGCATGTGCGAAGGGTAGATCAGGGCCCTGTTGGTTCGCATGCGTTAGCTCAATGGCCTGCCGCAAGACATCATGTCACATGGGACCTGCGTCGCGAGATGGGGGCAAGGCAAACGGACTTTTGCTTGAAGTAGAGAAGGGAGGTCAGGACGGCAGCGATGCCCTATGTCGTGTAACACGGCGGTCAGCTCTCTGGTGCAACGTCATGACATGGTGCTGAGGTTGTCGAACGAGAACAGCTTACCGTCGAGGCCAGCGCCGGAAGACGCATGTAGGAGGCGGCAGAGCTAAGGAGAGAGGCGGTCTGCTCCAGATAGCTGCTGAAGGTGGACGGCGGAGTTTGATTGGAGTTTGACATGACGGCTCCGGAGGGCGGGCACCCAGGATATCTCCCGCAGTGAACGAAGCGGTGAAGAGGACAGTTGGGAAGGTATCGAACCGAATATGAGCGGCCCGAGACGTGTTCTAGTCGCAAGCGTCGCCAAGCCACGGGAGGAGAAGCTGAGTGCGAAAGAGCGAGAGTGCGCGAAATAGCGAACGGGGAGCATAGTCTATGCTGCTGCCCGTGTCTGCCAGCCTGCCCTCGGGCCGTATCTCTGCTCTTCTGCTCTGCTCCGTTGCTCAGCCTGCTACCGTGGTGGGAGGTCGTGATCGAGTCACGGCTGTACCATGGCTGGATATGGAGCTGCCTGGCTGCCTTGGACGGCGCAGAAGCGTCAGCAGGCCTCGGGATAGCCCAACAAGTTTGGCCGTGGGAGCCGACTCGCGCGAACGACAGTCGGAACGCAGGGTGTGGGAGGACCAGCCGACGGGGGAATAACAAGCAGGCTGCGAGTTTTGGGGGATGTGTGCTCTTTGCCGTGCGGTGGAGCTTGGATGGAGTCTATTGGACGCCAAGCCAGTTGGGGGAGCACCGTCCTCTCAGCGGGTGGAGCGCGACATGGGCCCTACCCTAGACACCTTGCCAATGCTGCCGTGCGAGATCTGTGCCTTTCGATGTTGGCAGTATCAAAGTGTGCTCCGTTTGCTGCTTGTTTAGTCAACATTGCGGTGGGGTTGACACGGCCGTGGCTTCTCTGCGGCTCAGTCACGAGATTGCAAACGCATTTGTGTCGTCGGACGGCATCAACATGATCTGCCGCTACCGAAGTATGCCTGTCAAATGTCATTTTACACACTGATGGGACCGTGGCTCATAGTTG
>JALHBZ010000174.1:517254-559465 GCA_024340015.1 Tolypocladium ovalisporum | reverse complement strand
GGGGGGGGGGTGTGGGAGAAATGGGTAGCTCCAAAGAAGCAAAAGCAGCTGCCAAGCCATTGTCCAGTTCATTGAAGCCTGTCCACCACGAGACCCCTGCGAACCATGAGGCTGGAAACCGCGCCCTGGCCCGGACGAGGACATACAGGTACAGCCGCATGATTGCCCCGGACTTGGGTTTCCGTTGGATAATCTTGCCGCCATGTTGTGGAACTTGAAGAGTTGCTTGGGCCTCAGAGACCCTCGACGGCTCATTTCCGTGGAGGAGGCGGGCTAGCAGCAGGGACAGTCCGCCAGCTGGAAATGCACCAACTCGAGCTCGGGGCTAATTTGGTTGAGATGATGGAGGGACCAGGCCCCCCCCCAACGCGGGCTTGAAGCTGAACCGAGGGGCTTCCGTCGATCGTCAGCTCGTCGCAACGACGGCATCTGACACGGGCTCCAAATTCTCTCCAACAAGTGCGCATCTGGGCCTACAATCAGGACTACAGGTAACAACGTCAGGCCATTATGCGAGTTGGCAGACCCCAAAAGCGAAACGCCCTGGGCGCGATAAACCTTGATGCTTCCCCGTGCTATGGTACCAATGCATCCCATGCAAGCGACCATCATGCTTTAGGACCAAGGGGCACATGCAAGACATCTTCAAGTTCGAAAGGGCAGGTCGGTAGACATCAAGAGCCAGGGCCACTTGAAGATCAGCCTCGTCGTCTACGACAGCCTCCGACCTCGCTTGCACACTCCGTCTCGCCAGTTCTGTCGCAAACAAGCGGGAGTGCGCCCGTGGAGGTCCTCTGAAACAAAAAGTGACCCCCCCCCCCCAATACTGGATCTGAGAGAGGGCTGCAGACTCGCCAACTTTGGCCGACCAACGTGCCCCCCCTGCCATGATACGCGCCAGGACGGTTCGAAGAGAGAGCCTGTGCTACATCCCTTGGCTGGTCAACAGGGACAAAGCCGCGTAGCGTGCATACGAGACTTTGTCCAGGCATCGCCTTCTTGATGTCAGGATGGCGTCTGGAGGGTGGGCGGCGGCAGACGTTTGCGCCAGCCCTGGGTTGGGAGAGCATCCCAAGATGGAGATTGGATCCGCGGCTGTGACTTTCTGTCGACCTCATGCAAGTGCGTAAACGCGCGTCACCAACATGTCGGGCATTGGCCTGCCCCTGCAGCAGCGTCGTGGGAGCCGGCGGGGAGCGGGACGGGGCTCAGCAGCAGGTGTCGGCGGCTGCGCTGCGAGAAGGGGGGGGGATCAAGCCGTCAAGCCAAGTTTCGCGAGACACTCTCTGCCGCTCTCGCGGTCCATCACGCGCCAGCGGTAATGAGCCTGCTGCTTGGCGAGCTGCGATGACAGGTTTGTCTCTGGCTGCCCGCCTGAGCACCCGGCGCCGGGCGCGGCAGTCACCAGAGCACTGGCGTGATTGCAGGGAGTCGTATCGAGTACGAAGTGCGAGTTGGCCATCATTCGGTCCATCCTGGAACCTGGGCGAGCGGTCCGGAGTACCTGTACTCGCGGTGTGAAGAGACCAGTCAGCGAGCAGCAGCAGCAGCTGGTGAGGAGGAGGAACAACGCGTAGCGTTATTATTAGGAGGTCGCGACATTACTATCAACGTTAGCTGCGCGAGGCGTCGCACTGGGCTGTACAAGACGCATCGTTGGACCCCAACAGAGCGCAGTGCTCGCAGCAATGCGTGTTGGGGGCAAGCACGGCACCGGGCCCTGCCATCCTTGACATGCTTGTCTGAGGGCGTCACGGGCCAACCATCACGCTGCGTCAGGCATGTTTGAGGTTCGCGTTGCGCTGGTTGCTGGGTGCTGGGGCGCGTTTGGCGTAAAGCGCCACACAAGGTGGTGGGGGCTGGCTTCATCAGTGAGGCGGGTGTGTTTGGCTGGGGGCCTCTGCAACGGCGCCGAGAATAACCCAAGCCAAGGTCCCGGAATACGGGGTAAATCTGTACTCGAACACTGAGGTATAGTACCTGATTATTAGGTGCGGACCAAGGTACCTTGGCATTACGAGCACTCGCAGGGTAGTTTTAGTTTGACGCAACGCAACGCATACTCGTGGTGCAGAGGTTGGACGGCAGCCAGCGTCGATACTGCCCTGCACCTGAGGATGGATCGGCGGGCGTGCTGGCAGTGCGACGCAGCGCTGGAGAACGCCCAAGTGCCCAACCCACGGCTCCAGCTAATCGTACCTGCCCTCCACTACTAGAGAGCACCTATGGGCACTCAACAGAGAGCGACACCAGAAAACTTGCCTCCACTTTTCCAAGTTTTTCTTCCCAATTCTCAGCTCGCACAACAGCAACCCAGCAACGGCCCATCAACAAGACCAGAGGAATTACAAAGAGCGCGTCCAGCCCATCCCTTTGCTCGCTGCAACCTGACGGCGCCGCCGCGCTCGACTTCCATTGCCCTCGCCGACGCTGCCCTCCACCGAGTCCCTGTCGGCCTGCTGGATACGGCCCCTTTGGCCCCCTCGGTTCTTCCATTCCCTCGTCCTCCGTCCCGTCTTTACTGAGACGCATTCCTTGCAAAGGGACCTCCCGAGCCCCCTTACTGCTCAGGCCGCTCCCGTTCGCCTCATCAGGACGGGAAGCTCATCTCGCGTTCCCGGCATCTGCTCTGGCATCTGCTCTGGCATCTACTTCGCGCACAGTACAGAGACTCATCGCACCCGTCGCGCCCCCGCCGAATATCAGCATCCCGGTTGTCGCCGCTGCGCTGCATCGCTCTGCACCACTCGCCCACTCGGAAGCCCGCGCGGCTGCAAACAGGCGTCCCTCCCAAGGCTTTTAGACCTCTCGCTAGATACCGCGGCCAGTGGGAAGCCGACTCTGCGTCTGCCCAACCCAACACCCAATCAACAAGACCACAGAGCCACGGAAGCCATGGTTTCCTTTTCATGCGAGGTAATGTCACTTCCCAGCGCCCATTTTCCCTCTCCCTCTGCACCTTGGGCCCTCTATCAGTACCCTGCCGACACTCACTCCCACCCCTGTTCCCTTCTCGCCCCTACCCGTGCGCCAGCATATCCCGTCCATCCCACCACACAAGCACACATACCATCCAGCGCCCGGCCTGAGTTGACATCACTTGCGACACACTCGACGCCCCTCTCAGTCGCCGCCAAGCACCAACACCAACACCCTATTGACCAAGTTCCCTTGCTCTGTCCGCTGATCCCTGGCCCACTCACCTGTCTCTCGTCATCCGCTCCCCTTTACATGCGCATCGTCCTCTTCAAATACCAACCCCACGCCACCTCGCTGCGCGTTGAACCTGCTGCATCCTGCTCGTCTCACATACGCGACGTCTCCTAACTCGTTTCGAACAATCATAGGGCTGCGGCGACGTCTTGACTAAGAAGAAGCTCGACCCCCATCGCAGCCGCTGTCACGGAGCCACCTTTACCTGCCTCGACTGCATGGTTCACTTCCCTGGCGTCCAGTATCGCTCTCATACGGTATGTATCACTGTGTGGACGGCCGGCCTGACCCGTCGGTATTTTCTTGGTGACGCATCGACCACCTAACAGTTCGACAGTCCTGCATAAGCGAAGATCAAAAGTACCAAGGCGCCTTATACAAGGAGAAGAACAAGAAGAACAAGAACAAACCAGCTGAGCAGCAAGCGAGCGGACGGCCCAAGAACATGGCTCAGCAGCCGTACGTCGAGGATGTCGGCGAGGATAGAGAGTACGAGCCATGGAACGATTCAGTAGGACAGACGGAAGACGAGAGATCACCAATGGAGCCACCGCCAGAGGCTCCTACCCCTCCCGCCGCGGCCACTGAAGATCACGTCAATGTCTTTGACTTTCTGGTTGCGACCGGCCAGACCCCCAACGCCTCCAACATGAACCTCCTTCGGGGCCAAAAGGGACCCGCTGTCGACGATGGCACCTCCTTGGTGCGCTACGAGTACAGTGCCGAAACCTACCTTGATCCGACCTCCCTGATGGATGCCGACGACGAGCTTCTGGTCCAGTACGGTACAGGCCCTGTGCCTGCCGGCAACTTTGTTACACCTGCATCCAAGAGCGAGCGACGCAAGGCCAAGGACAGTGAGGTGAAGAAGGACAAGAAGCGCAAGCGCTTGCACGTCGATGTTCCCGGCGATCAAGTCATGACAGACGCACCACCGGTCCTGCACTCCGGCCTTACTGGTGGCCTCAAGGGACTAATGCGACCCACGCTCCCGCCTTCCCCAGACTACTCTGGCGGAGACATCGCCGAGCATTCGCCAGCGAGTCCTCTCAAGAAGTCAAAGCA
Organism: Tolypocladium ovalisporum; assembly: GCA_024340015.1. Lineage (NCBI taxonomy): Eukaryota > Fungi > Ascomycota > Sordariomycetes > Hypocreales > Ophiocordycipitaceae > Tolypocladium > Tolypocladium ovalisporum. The sequence continues at coordinate 555,187 of JALHBZ010000174.1, read as the reverse complement.
CTCTAAACACGCAAAGAATGGCCAGATCAGCAACAGCCTCTTTGATATGATCACTGGTGGCTCAAAGTCCAAGACTGTGAAGAAGAAGTCGTCAACAAAAAAGCACACGCGGAGCCAGCGAGACAAGAAGGAGCCCAAGCTCATCGAGTTCCGGCCACAGTCCAAGGACGGCAAGTCCGACAATCCCGACGGCCAGATGATTGTCTTCAAGCCTCGGGCCGACGCCTTTCTCGGCTTCGTCAACAAAGGCCCCGAGAGTGACCGCGGCTGCAGCATGAACAAGGCGCTGAAACGCTACCATCGTGAGCGCGAAGCTTCAGGGTCTGGCGCAACGAAGGGCAAGGAAGAGAAGGAACTTTGGAAGGACCTACGGCTGCGCCGAAACGACCGCGGCGAAATCGTCATCTTTGCGCTGTGAGGACGATGTGAAGACGACCTCAGGCGTGGGAGAGTGTGGGAAATCAGATGCCTATCAGGCGGCTCACAACGCATCGTGAGATTGGATTGATCGAAAAGTTACAGGAGCGTTTAGGGCCAGTTTGAGCATTGCACGATCTCTGCACCTGGCATGCCGCCCAAGACTCGACCGAGTCTTTTCTCTTCTTCTTCTTCTTCTTCTTCTCCTTCCTGGCGAGATGATAGACGGGTCTTGTACAGCCTTTTTTGTTGTACGACTATGTGGCAGACGCTCTGAGCTGGACTCGCGACTTGAGCAGCAACGGGCATGTCTCGGGGGAATCTGGGCTTTGCGTCTGTTCCCGGTGCAGGCAGTAGGCGAGCAGACACTGCTGCGAATCCGAAAGGCCGATAATTGGAAGGGCATGCGGACTGAGCTGGTAATGATTGGCAAGGGGTATGATACCACGGATGGCATAGCATTGCGTCGAATGAAGATTTTCCAAACATCTCCTTTATTGGACTTGTTAACCATCAAGACTTCTGGATGTTGATTTGGTGAATTCGAAAGGAATTGGACTTTGCAAAGGCGATAATCATTACACGTGCGTCATGCTGGGGCTACACTACATGTACATGACGCGCAGCGGCAGAATATGCTGCACCATGGCCTCTCTTCGACACAAGGGGCACTCTGGCTTTTCCCTGACCCAGTCGCCGATGCACTCCCAGCAGAAGACGTGGCCGCACTGCGTTGCAGCAGGGTCCTTGAGTTCCTCCAAGCACAGCGTGCACTTTCTCTGCTGTGCGCCCTTGATGAAGCCCATTACCTTGTCGTCGCCAAGGTCGAAGCGCGGCGTGCTGCCGACGGGGGTGTGTGTCGTGGCGGCGAGGTCTACCCTGCTGGCCTGCGGGCCGCGCGCCCCGAGGTTCGTGAGCAACAGGTCGCTGTTGGCCGAGTAGGAGTTCGTGTGGTCGAGTGAGACGTCGACGGTGCCGTGAAAGGCAGCGCGCTCGCGAGGCGCAGATGCCGAGGAGATGGTGGAGCGGATATGGAGGTAAGCCTGAACGGCAAGCTGAACGGCGAGCAGTACGCCGAGGACCTCGTAGCCGGCGCGGTCGGGAGAGTCGGGGATGGTGCGGGTGAAGACGTAGCGCAGGGAGAGGAGGCGCTTGGTGAGCTCGTAGTAGGTGCCGTTGAAGTAGAAGAGGGCGAGGGTGACGGCTTGCAGCGGCGCGGCCGACGTGAGCGACGTGAGGTGCTGCGCGATGTATGCCCAGACGCGAGCCTCCTTGCCGGCGTCCTTGCCTTTCTGCTGAAGGGTGCTCAGGCGGCGCTCGATGAGCGAGCGTATCCGCGTGCGCAGGCGCGGCAGCAGGCGGCTGAAGAGGTAGGGCAGGACGATGGTGCCGGCGATGTAGGTGGCGCGGGTCCTGAGAGCAGGCAGGCTGCCGCTGGGGGCCTCGACCTGTACAAGGTCGCAGTACTCCTCGCCGAGGGTGCGGTTGCCAGGAAGGGTGGTGAGGGCGAAGTAGAGTAGGGCGGCGAGGGAGCGCAGCTCCGGGCCGAGGGCGTGAGTGGCGCGGGCGCCGACGAGGCGGCGATGGAGGTCGGTGAGGGTGTTGGCGAGGTAGCCAGTGAAGTAGGCATCCTTTTGGTGGGCGCGGACGATGTCGGGCGCCGAGGCGTAGGGGTAGGGCGAGGACGCAGCGGATGGCGGCGGCCGTGTTGACGGTGAGGCCATGGTGACTGTGAGGATCGGGCTGCGCGGCCCCGGGGGCTAGTGCCCTCGGGGGGGGGGGAGAGAGGATCGCGGTACTTGTGCGATGTGTATCAGGGTCGGTTGGCGGTGCGATCGGGAGCAATCGGCGTTGTCGGCAGGTCGTTGAATGCAGGAGGCGTGCGTGTTGCGATGATGCAAGTTGAAACGGAGGTAGAGGCTCTCGGCTGCGAGAGAGGTCGTAGGCTTGGCTTGGACCTCGGGACGAAATCTGGGGCGCGCGGACCCCATGTGCGGGCATGCCTGCCGGAAATGGCCGCCGGCAGTGGGCTAGGTATTAATTAGTTGGCGTCCGGGGCCGGCGGGCCGGAGTCCATGGCTCTACTACCCGGATGCGCACGCGACATGATGTAATGCCAAGCTGCCTGCGTCTCGGAGGGCTTGGGGAATCTTTGCAGGGGACTCAGTAGTGCATTACGTACGGACATGGTTGAGCGCGAAGCCATCCACGGCATCTTCCCCTTGTGACAGAGCCCGTCACGTTTGCGTGCAAGCTGCCTTCTCCATGGGCATGAGCATGTCTGCCACCTAGACTTGATCGCAACAAAGTCTGGACCATGGAAGTTGACGAGACGACTCATAGAAGGCTTTCGCCTTGCACCAGGAACGGTACCTTGGCAGGTAGACGCATGTGCAGCTTGGCAATGCGAAAAGATTCATGAGGCTGGTGGAGCGCTTTGGTGGGGGTGACGTCCTGTAGGCAGTAGCCAGCTGCCCCTGAGAAAAAAGTCCGAAAGCAGCACGAGGCCACCTCAACTGCCCCCTTCGGAACCCAGCTTCACCTCACCTTTGCCATTTCAACAACCTCAGCTCCCATCCTTCGCTGGCCCGCAACAGCTGTGCGCAGCTCGTCATCGCACGCTTTGCTTCACTCGATGCCGCTGGCGCTGCAATTCAACAAGGGGTGCCGTTCCGCCAGCTTCGACCGGCCAATCGATGACGATGCGTCTTGACCATGGACGGCGATCCAGCAGTTGAGTCGCAGCTCGACTCCTTTAGCTTGACCTTTCCGCTGCCGTACCGCGTCGGCTTCATCGTGACTCTAGGTCGGTTTCTCCTTGACGGACGGTTCTGTTGCTGCGCTGTGTCTCACCTGTACCGTAGCCGCGTGGGGATGGGGCCTCAACCTCCACTACCTCTTCCTCGCAAAGATTGACGTGCCGTCGTTGATACGATACCCCGGTCGATCGTCGCCGCACCACATCCCGCACCACCACTCGACGTACCGGCTCGCGACGGTACTCTCGGCGCTGTTTGCTGTATCCATCTGCCTCTTCTGGCTCCTCACCTGGCGCGTGCCCTCGCGTGTCATCGACTATGATTGGATTCCCATGACCTACCTCGTCGCTCTCCTCGCCGTCTTCTTCGTTCCTCTGCAAAACCTCCCCAGCGGCGGCCGACGACGATTCCTCGCGACATTGCGTCGCGTGTCCATTGGTGGAATAGCCGAGGCGCAGGATGGCAAGTTTGGGGACATTTTGCTTGCCGACGTGCTGACGTCTTACGCCAAGGTGTGTGGCGATGTGTTTGTCACCATCTGCATGTTCTTCAGCGCCGGAGGTTCGTCGACCAACCGGCCCGACCGGAATTGCGGAGGCACAGTCATCGTGCCCCTCCTCATGGCGGTGCCGAGCATGATTCGCTTCAGACAGTGCATGGTTGAATACCTGCGCGTCCGACGGGCGCCGTACAAGGAATCGACGGGCTGGGGGGGACAACACCTGGCCAATGCGCTCAAGTATTCGACGGCGTTTCCGGTCCTGATAACGAGCTCGCTGCAGAGGAACGTGCAGAGCCCCGACGCAAAAGCCGTCTTCAACAAGGCGTGGCTGGTTGCTGTGTTGGTCAACTCTCTGTACTCGTTCTACTGGGACGTGACCAAGGACTGGGACCTGACGCTCTTTGCCGGGAGACGAGCGCGCACCTCGCCTCACCACCCGTGGGGACTGCGGGACCGACTCGTGTTCCGATCCGCGACCTTGTACTACGTGGTCATCGTCATGGATCTGATGCTGCGCTGCACGTGGTCGATGAAGCTGAGCCCGCATCTGGACAAGTTTAGTGATTTCGAGAGCGGCATCTTCCTGATAGAGTTCCTCGAGGTGTTTCGGCGATGGGTGTGGATTTTCTTCCGCGTGGAGACGGAGTGGATTAGGACTTCATCCACGGGCCTCGGAGTTGACGACATCTTACTGGGCGACTACCAAGGAAAATACGACGACGAAGAGTAGAGCGGCAAGTCCGCGACGACGAGGGCTGACGGTAGATGGTGTTTGGGCGTTTGGCAAAGGAAACGGTAGACTGGTGCAATGACAAACCCCCTGGCGATGTTCACGTCACCGGAGAATCTCGGCTCGTCTGTGTCCTGACAATGGAAGGCTGTCTTTGCCGAAGTACGGCATCGAAGTCTCGTGCGGGATGCTGGCTCCCGTCTGATGCCGTCACACACACACACACACACACACACACACACACACCTACGAGCGGAGTCTGGCGGGTGGGGGCCAAGGGCTTGACTCTCTGCCCGCCCGGTCCTCTCCGCCTGGTACTTATTACGAGTACAGGTACCTGTACATGTACTCTCCGGCCCTGGTCGATCACGGACGTCCCTTTTACGATAATCACTCCTGGGCTGGCCGCGCACGGAGCCATGGGGCGGCGACAGAGCAGCACACAATCACGCTCTCCAGGCTTCCGTAAAGACGGGCTGGCTCAGGATCCTGCGCCGCTGCTCCATGCCATGAGAGAGGGCGCCCAAAACCCGGCAGTGAGTGGCCAAGTGCCGCCCGTGGCGCTGGCACATCGCGACCCGGGCCGACTTGGCCAGGCGGCATCGAGAATGGCGCCGCGCGCTTCTGACGGCGAAAGCACCAAAGAGGCCTTTTCCATGCGCGCTAGGCGGGGGCGGGGATGCTTCTAGCGCAGCCCAAGCCCTTTTGACGCAGCACGAATCCGCCGCACGGCGCGCAGAGTGGTAGCGCTGGCGATGCCGGCGCATGTACATGTACAGGTAGTCAGTCACCTTGTCTCATATCGGCTGCCGTCAGCAAGGCCTTGGTCCTCGATGATGCGCACTGCCGCAGCTCAGCAGCTGAGCGCGACGCGGCCACGAGGGTCGCATCGGGCGCCATCAGCATCCCAGCCCTCCAGCCTCCGCCCTCGCGCCGGCCCAGCCAGAGCAGGCCAAGCAAGACTGGGCCGGCGCGGGCGTGGGCGTGGGCGTGATGGCTGCAGCCTTGTCAACGCAACAGCCAGTGGCTCCACGCAGATTTTGAGTTGCCTGGATGGGTCGACGACGGCTAGCGACTCACCGGCCAGCACGTCTTTTATCATCTGCTTCTCCCCTTGTTCCCTGCCCTCCGCTTCCGTCCCGTCCCTCCCTCTCAGCCTTTTGCGAACCAACACTTGGCCGAAAATATCTTGTCAACAATGCAAACGGGGTCGAGCTTGAACAGGAAGCCCGGGAGCGAGCGCCTTTTATTGACGGCGCCACCTTGCCTCCATTGACGGACCGACCGCCCGGCCGCCGTGTCGAGCAACAAAGCCCCAGCCTTCCCCGCCGTGACTCGGTGCCGCCTCTGAGCCCACCTGTCTACTGCTATTGTTGTCTTTCGCCACGGACAGACCGTCGGATGACCGTTTGCGGCCGTTGTTGTGAGCAACAGGGTGCGCAGGGTTCAAGGGGTTTGTGTGGCCTATATCACCTCACTGAGCCCGCCGACGCCTGCTTTCTGAAGCGAGATGGAACCGCCATCGACTTCGCGAGGCGGCGCAGAACCTCCTTCTCGGCTGCATACTGACAGGTCAACGCCGACCCTCGTCGACATGTATGCCCACAAGCCGCTTCCCCCGCTGCCGGTGCCTCCGAAACACCCCAACCGGGGGGCTTCGATATCCTCGGGGCCTTTGACGGAGCGAAGCGAGCATCTCTCTAGACCAAGAGCCATGATGGCGAGTAAGCTGGAGTCGTCGACACCCATACCCATCCGTGCACTGCCCTCTCCGCGGACTCAAGCGCCTCGCATCAGCTATTCGGGGCCCTCTGCTACCAAACGGCGATCGTCCCAGAAAGTACAGCAGCTCACAGGCTACGACCTCGAAGTCATGGACGACCATCCGCCCTGGGGCGGAGCATCGACTCGGACACTCCCGGCAGCTACAACCAGAAAGGCGACGGAGAGCTCCCTCTCGTACCGCTTCTGGAGTTTGACGACGCCGACACGTCGAGCAGAGGCAGCTCGTGGGCGCCCATGTCGCCGCAGTCGGCCGTCATACCATCCCCGCTGACCATCTCAAAGCCGGCCATTCGCGACCTGGGCGATCCGAAGCTTAGCGGTCGTCTCAGCCCCGACTTGAGGGTCGTCATGGATGAGCAGTCACTGCAGAGCTGGGAACCGGGGCATCGCTACTTTAGCGACAGCATGGTCGCCAACGAGTATCATCGCGTCTCGGTCGAACTGGCCATGCAGCCTGCCCGTCAAGCCAAGGCCGACCGCTCCATCTCGCCTGCGCCTGCTGGGCGGAAGCGCTCCTCATTGGCTTTGAGCCTCTCGGTCGGTTCGAGGTTCGCGCGTTGGCGTAGCACGCCCCCTCGCGCCATCAACCCTACCGTGCCGGCCTTTGCCATGCCGTCTCCTGCCCGGCCGCTGTTCGCTACCGGCAGTCACCACAAGAAGAGAGCGCGCTCGCCCGCAGCCCCACTGGCCTCTCAGCACCAAGCAGATGCAGTTCCCGCGAGCGCCTTTGACGCCGACTCGGACGGTGAAGACGGCCCCCGAAGCAAGGAATGGTTTCGAGGAAGCAGCGAGGACCATGCGCAGCCGTGGAGGCCAGCGCGTCACAGCACCAAGCGGTATCACGACGAAGCGGCGGCGCGGACGTCGCACGGGGATCAAGTGAGAGAGTTGTTGCACCATGCAAAAGACAGGGCAAAGATGATGCACATGTCCAAGGAGGAGAGGCGGAGAGAGGACTTGCGGCGGCAAATTAAAGTGCTACAGTCTTGATCGAGACAGAGCGTGCCGGGGTGGACAGGTACACAGTAACGGAAACATAGTCCATTTGCAGGAAGAAAGAGGGCGGCGACAACGGCGTTGGGACGTTTCGAAACATGCCCCGGAAGTCGGGGAGACGATGGATCGTCGGCTTTTCCCGTGGATAAAAATACCATCTTTTACCAATTCAAGGCGTGCTTCCTGATCTGACTCTACTGCCCACAGTACAACAACGTAGACGGGCTCGGTGGCAAAAGTCTGCGCTCAAGCGCCGAGCAGTCGCATAAAGAAAGCGTCCGAATGCGAGTCCAACGTGAGGCTGACAAGGTGCGGCCCCGCGGCTGCGGCATCGGGTCGGGACTGGGGCGTCGTGCGCCCCGCATCTCACATGGGCATAGCCCGGACGATCGGCGCCGTTGGGTAAGATCCGCCGAAGCTCCGACTAGTGGGGGCGGCACCAGCGAATGTCACTGCTGACGGATGTCGACTGCCCCCAACCTCGAACCGCCAGCCACCACCACCACCACCAGCAGAGACTGCCCCGAAGATGACGGTTGCGCCGTCGCCTGCACAACCTGCACCGGACGAGAGCAGCACCTACCACATAAGCAGCTACGAGAGCGACGCTGCCGCCGTCGACGACGACGTCTGCATCGCCGAGGTTGACGTCGCCGAGCTCCGGAGCGGGCTTGGGCAGGCCGAGGCTGAGCGCGACTGGGACCTGAACGAGGACGAGGGCGACTACGAGCAGGACGACGACGACGCAGAAGAGGGAGAGTTGGAATCACAGGCGTCGCTGTACTATGATGAGTCGACCATGGCGTCGCTAAACCCGTTTTCTGTGGTACGTCGTCGGCGCCGCTCCGTCCCGCATATCATGCCTCTTCACCCTTTATGCGTCTGCGTCTGAGCTTCTCATCGTCCTCTCCCGCCCGCCCTTGCAACTCTTCGTCCCGTGGCCGTCGCTCACGCCCTCGCCCAGGCAGCCATCAACCGCCTGCGCGCCTACAAGCCGCCCGCGTTCCCGCTGTGGGACGCCCTGCCCGCCCGCAAGCGCGCCGCCGTCCTGGTGCTGCTCTACGCCGACCGCTGGGGCGACCTGCGCGTCGTCATCACCATGCGCGCCGCCAGCCTGCGCAGCTTCTCGGGGCACGCGGCGCTGCCGGGCGGCAAGGCCGACAGCCAAGAGGAGACGCCGTGTACGACCCCTTCGTTTCGCTCTGCGTGAAGTCGAGGTCTTGGTTGCTGACACGGAACGGCAGATCAGATTGCCCGCCGCGAGGCGTACGAGGAGATTGGGCTGCCCATGGATGACGTGCGCATCTCGCGCCCGTTCCGCATCGAGCCTCTGTGCACGCTGCCGCCGTCCCTCGCCCGCACGCACCTGGTCGTGACGCCGTGCGTGGCCTTTCTGCACGCGGACCGCAAGGCCTCGCCCGACGACCCGACGCCTCTCGTCGAGGAGTCCATGATCCCGCGCCTCGACGCGCGCGAGGTGGCGGCCGTCTTCAGCGCCCCGCTGTACAACTTCCTCAAGACGGCCGACCTGCCTCCGCGGCCCGGCCAGGCGCAGACGTTGCCACCGGGGTCCTGGTACGAGGGCGCGTGGATAGCGTGGAAGGACATGCCGTGGCGCGTGCACAACTTTTACGTGCCCGTCAATGACCAGCGCGTGTCCAAGCCGCGGAGCGGCAGCGCGCAGAGCAACCTGGCGCAGAAGCTCGACGAGGAAAAGGAGTCCGAGGGTCGGTTCAAGGTCTGGGGCATGACGGGCCGGCTGCTGGTCGACGCGGCGCGGATAGCGTACGGCGAGGAGCCCGAAATGGAGCACAATGCCACGTACGGCGACTACGACATTATCCAGCGCGCCGAGGAGGACGGCGTGTTTAAGGAGGTGGGCGAGGCGAGCAACGCTGACGGCAATGGCACCAACACCAACAACAATAGCGGATCAGCCAAGATGTAGTGGCAGTGAACGTGAAGACATATGGATGCTGGTCGAGGTCGGCTTCGATCGCTCTTCATATTTTCGTCACTTGGAAGAGACGCGGCGTTGTGTAGCGGGGCACACATGATACGCGGCCACTTTGAATGAGAATCAAATTGGAACAAGCCGGTATTAAGACGGAAAGCAGAGCGCTATATGATGGTCCTAGTGACAGGCATTGTCCTTTGTGGCTGACGTCTGTTGCCCAAAGACCAGGTAGCCGAGAAAGGCGCCGAGCGACACGGCCACCATGACCCAGCCATTGTACGTCATGAAGACGAGCCTTGGGATTCCTGTTTAGCATTGAATGACCCGGTTTATACTTGAAGCGTAGTGGCAACTCACATGAGCATAAAGGCGTAGAAATTCTGCAGGCCGTACAGCCCGGCCTTGACGACGTGTGCCTGCCTGCCTGCCTGCTGCTGGTTCTGCCCTGACGAGAGGAAGGGTGTGGACTCAGTAAGGGTTTCATCGTCTTTGCGGTCTCGCGACGAGCGGTCTCAGCATTGGCACGCAAAATCCCATGAAGGCTTGGGGGAGACTGGCGCAATGGAGGGAGAGGCGATGCCAACGGATAGCATGCATGCCGGAGCATACGGCTTGGGGGAAAGGGGACGAAGAGACTCACTGGGCAGAGATGCGACGCGCGTATTGATGCTGTCCTCGTAGCGGCGCGAAAGGGCGCGCAGGGCCTCGTAGCCCATGGCGAGGAGGACGACGGCGACCAGGGAGACTACAAGAGAGGTGGTCGAGCGGATGTGCCATTGGCGGAAGACGATGCAGAGGTTTTTCGTATCCCAGGTGAAGAGCATCTGCGGTTTGTTAGCGACGCTTCGTTGCCCGGGAGGAGGGAGGTTGCCCACGCTCATGCTGCACATGTCGTCCATGCCGCCGTGGCCGTGGCCGTGGTCCATGCCTGAGTGGTCCATATGCGCGTGATCCATGTCGTGCGAGGCCGAGGACGCTGCCTACTCGTACTGGTAGAGTCGATGTCGCACAGAAGCGAAGCGAATCGCGACCGCGTCTTGCTGCAGGGTCCCCAGTAAGGGTTAGTTGTCGTCGGGCGAACGTATAGGCGGTCGCGGGGCCTGGATCTCAGCAGATAGTGAGAGGTATCTAAACGAGCAAGAGAAACAGGAAGAACAGCGTGAGAAGGAGGTCGAGTAGCGGGAGGGTGAGCAGATATATGCGTGTCGCGGGCGTCCCCCTTGACGTTGGGTGGGAGCTGAGAGGATGACGATGGAGCTGCAGCCGCAGGGGGGAGGCAGGTGATGCAGCGCCGGTGTGAGCACGTTTATCAGGTCGCGGGTGCCGTTGGGGCCCCACCAGAGCTCTGAAACGGCCTGCATAACCGGCACCCTAGGCTGTCTTGGGTGGCGGCAGGGCCCTAGCGCCGCGAAAACAGCGCTGCGGGAGACAAACGAGAGTGGCCTGCCATGGTTGTCGTCGCCGTTTGCCAGGTCTCTTTTCTTGAGCTGTTTCCGCGGACAGCAGATGCAAGCAGCATGGTACTTCCTAGTTCATCCGATGCAAGGCACGGTTCTGCAACGGTTGCGCAACCCTATTTCGGACAAGGTTGACCGACGCAGCGCGTAACAGAGACGGGGGGGCAGAAGGATGAGGCGTAAGAGAAGCTACCTACAAGTAGGCACCTCGTCGTCTCAGCCCATCACCAACCAAATGCCGACCTCCGAGTCTGGCCAGAAAGCCCAGCTGCGCGTGAAAATCGATGAAAAGCACAGAGTAAAGCAAACTGAATCGGTGGGTTTCTCCATCGCTCGGGACCTGCCGCTTCATGTCCGACGCGGCGCCACCGGGAAGCCTCAGATGTAGCAGCAGCTGCAGCAGAGCGCTGGCTTACAAACACCCAAGTGTCTCTGACGCTTTCAACTCTATTTTGCAACTGGGTCGTCCTCACCCGACCTTTGTTTGCTTTGAACCGCGCCGTCTCTATCTCTCAACACCGTGTCGCCCCTTTCACAACTTGACCTGCTGCTCAGCTCTACAGACGAGGTTCCACATACACGGTGAGAGAGCGCCCACCTCGCCATGATCGGACCGCCCCTCAACGTGCCCAAGTGGTGAGTCCCCCCTCACTGCCGTCTGGTCCATCAGCTCACCTGCTCACATCGACGGCGCAGGCTCGAGGAAAACAGCCACCTGCTCAAGCCGCCCATCAACAACTACTGCGTCTACAACGATGACGTGACCGTCATGGTGCGTTTTTATTCCCTCTACTCCCGTTGATTCTAGAAGAAAGAGAAAAGAAGAAGAAAAGACACCCTCGCTGACGGCGCCCAGATCGTCGGCGGCCCCAACGCCCGCACCGACTACCACATCAACCAGACGGCCGAGTGGTTCTACCAGTACCGCGGCGCCATGCTGCTCAAGGTCGTCGACGACGGCGTCTTCCGCGACATCGTCATCGGCGAGGGCAGCATGTTCCTGCTGCCGCCCGACACGCCCCACAACCCCGTGCGCTTCGCCGACACCGTCGGCATCGTCCTCGAGCAGCGCCGCCCGCCCGCCTCGCTCGACCGCATGCGCTGGTACTGCGGCACCTGCGACGGTGCCGTCGTCGTCCACGAGGCCGCCTTTCACTGCTCCGACCTGGGCACCCAGATCAAGGCCGCCGTCGAGGACTTTAAGAATGACACGGCCAAGAGGACGTGTGGGCGCTGTGGGCAGCTGGCCGACTGGGCGCCCCAGCCGGGCTCCATACAGGACCCGAACCTGGCGGCGGGGGCTTCATGAGTTGATGAGGGTCATGATGGTGATGATGAATGTAATTTACGATGAAAAAAGGGAGCGCATGACGGCAGGCCATATGGAGTTGGTGGTAATCGGAGCAGCTCCATGTGTTCTACAAGGTATTATATTACAGCTTGCCAAAATGTGACGAGACATGCTTTCGCTCATGCGCTCGACCTGCTCGTCTGCTACGTCTCCGCAAAAACATACGACGACGGCGACTCCTCTATCCTCACCTCGACCTTGCCCTCGTCCACCTCGCGCCCCTCGACCCTCAGGCCCGCGCGCACCACGTCGCCCGGCACCACGGGCCCCACGCCCGCCGGCGTGCCCGTCAGCACAATGTCGCCTGGGTGCAGCGTCATGACGCGCGAGATGTCGCTCAGGATGCGCGGCACGCGGTAGATCATGAGCCCCGTGGACCCCTGCTGCCGCGTCTCGCCGTTGACCGACAGGAACAGCTCCGCGTCGTGCGGGTCCGCGATGGCCGCCTTGGGGATGGCGCCGCTGAGCGGGAGGAACGTGTCGAAGCCCTTGGCAATGTCCCAGGGCAGGCCCTTCTTCTTGGCCTCGTTTTGCGCGTTGCGCGCCGTCATGTCAATGGCCACGGCGTAGGCTGCGCGCGTTTGTGAATGTCAGTCCACGGATTCTGCTGCCAGTGCGGCAAACGTACCCTTGATGGCCTCGAGGGCGCCCTGCTGGTCGTCGGCCTTGAGGTCCCGCACCGTCTTGCCAATCACGAGCGCCAGCTCAACCTCGAAGTGCATGTCCACGCCCTTGGGCCGCAGGCACGGGCCCTCGCCGGGGAGGAGAATCGACGACGTGGGCTTGAGGAAGAAAAAGGGCTGCTTGGGCTTCATGTTTGACAGCTCCGCGATGTGGTCCCTGCAGAGCGCCGCCGGGTCAGCATACAAGACTTGACAACCTGAGTCGGCTGTGTGGTGAGAGAGAGACTCACGCGTAGTTGCGCCCGATGCACACCACCTTGCCCGCCTGCTTGAGCGCCGACGTCTGCGCCGCCATCGTGGCCATGGATCGCCTGATCGCAAACATCGTGACCGGTCGAGCAGTGGGAATGATGCCAGCCGCGGCTCCTCTGAGCGGCAAAGCCTCTCTTATATATACAAAGGGTCTCGTGCGAGAGCCGGATGCGCGATGCGGTAATCCGAATTGCAGCGCCTGCCAGTCGTCGCTTGCAACGGGCAACCTGAGTCCTCGGCGGCCGACGGTCGGAGCCGCCTGCGGTTCGGAGCTTCGGCGCGCTTGGGCGGATTCGGGATGGCTCGGTCCGAAGTCACCCTCGTGGCTCACTCACCTCCTCCACTCACTCACTCACTAATTTGACAAGCTGCTAATTATGGCTTGCCGCAGCGCAATTATACTCATAGATTGTTCATTGTCACGCCAATCACACAGTGATCATCAGTTTGAGGTTGTCATACGACCTCAGAGGGTCATGGCTGATGAGGCGTTTGCTAATTCGTGATTTCTCCCATCAAACGTCATGTCATCACCAGAGCAGGCTAGGCCACAAATCTTGAGCAAATGGAGACGTGGCGGCTTCAGCATGCGGGCTGTACATCTCACCTACAGCTTCACGTCAAGCTAGCTGCTCAAGCACATCTAATACCCCTGCGAGCCACAAAGCTATCCTTTTGAATACGTCTACCGTGCCAATGCATATGCGAAATGTAAACCGTCCCAATGGCCCTTGACGCCGCGCCACATGCAAATACGTCCCCCTTCATGAATCATAGGCTCGCATCCCTTGCAGCACATCAGGCCACGTAGCGGTACATTGATGGTGCGTCCTCGTCGTCTGGTCGCTCGAGATACTCGCGAACAATCAGGTCCTCGATGCGCTTCTTGATGAGCGATACCTCGGGCTTGAAGCGGGCCGAGAGCTGCCCGAGAACCTCACTGACGAGCTGTGTGTGGCTGAGTTCCTTGCGGGACCTGTCGAATGGTCAGTGCATGGCTTGCAAAATACTCCGGTAGAGGGGCACATACTTCATAATCCTCACCACAGCCGCGTCGATGATGTGAGCCCTGGTCTGATTGTTCTTCTCCTCCGTCGTCTTCCTCTCCTGAGTGCCTTCCACCTTGGACACTGCATTAATGATGGGCGCCTTGACCCGCACAGCCTTGCTTTGGAAAGCGGCATGGAAGAAGAACTTGTCGCCGGCCTTGACGGATTTTGTAGCAGGTTCCTTCAGCAGCACCCGCGACTTTGGCGCCACGGCAATGGCTGTGAGAGTTCTCATCAGGTCCTGCGTCGAGATGCCCGTCTTGGCTTGAATCTCCTCAAAGGATAGGCCCTCACTGTCCTCAAGGTCATTAAAGAGCATGAGCACAACCATGGCAAAGGTCGGCACATTCAGCTCGTATCGGCGTTCCCGAGCCAGTGCGCCTGATTTGCCGGCAATAGCGGGAAACGTGCACCGGATATCTGCGCTGCCCGTCGTGCCAACCCACGTGAGCTTGCGACCGTTTCGGTTCGTCAAGTAGAATTGCTCAAAGCTGGCCTGCAACCGCTTCAGATCGTGCGAGTAGTTGCAAGTCACGCGAGACCCATCGCCGATCGAGGCCTGGCGGCCCATGACCTCCTGAGGCCAGTAGTTGGTAGTGAGAACGCTGACGTTGAGGTCGATGGTCTTGCTGCCATCTCCAACGGCGTTGATGTGACCACGGTATGTCGACGTGAGCTCCGACGATGTCACGAGATCCCTGAACATGCCCTCAAACTTGCTAGTAAACTGCTGCCCGAGCTCCTGCTTCATGCGTGAGATGATCTGCTTCTCCACGTCGTGACTCTCGGATTTGCCATGGAGCAGTCGTCGGGCGAGATGCCGTTGGTAGTATGTCTGGAACAGGTCCCGGTCCTGCAGGTACCGGATGACTATAATGGCCTTTTCCAGCACAACGTCGACCTCGGCCTCCGTCTTTCCTCTGATGCCTCTCTTGAGGTTGTCGTCGATGAAAAGCGACACGTACTCGGAACTCCGGCCGAACACGTTGATGAAGTCGCTGAAGCTCTTGGTCAACGCGCTCTGGACGACCAGGTCGTCTTGGAAGCACTGGCTCAACATGTTGTCGAACTTGTCCTTCAAGTTCAAGACGTCATCTACCCACTTGATCGCCGCTGCGGTCTGTTGCGCCGCCGGATTCAGCAACTTGGCCTTTTCTCCATCGGCCCCTTCCTCTCCGTCACCCTGGGCCGCAGAGAAATCGGTGTTCTTCAGTGCGCTCTCAATCTCGAGCCCAAGCTCGACGACCCGCTTTTGTAATATTTCCCGCAGGGCAGCTTTGTCCTCGTCGACTCTCGTGATAAGCCTGTAGAGAATGCTCAGGTCCTCGAGCTTGTCGTTGTCAATCATCCACCGAAGTCCACTTCCCTCCATGGTCAAGAAGTCTTGCAGATGATTGCTGATGAGCGTTCGCTCTATCACCTTCAAGATTTGGGGCAGAGTTTCCAGCTCAATAGTCGTCCCGCAGCGGTCAACCTCCTCATTTAGCCTTTGCTGCGTGTGTCTGAGCCAGGTGCTGGCGTCTGCATCCCGCAAGAGCCGCTGGCATTCCTGATCATAGTATTCGTCACTCTTGCCCAGGAAACGATTCTGGAAAACAGTCAGGTAGAGTGTCTTGTTCTCGTTCTCGTCTTCCGTCTCGTATAGGCAGCTCAACATCCGACTGCAGCTTCGGATCAGGTTCCTGTCAATGACGTCGCCCTCTCGCTCCATGTTGATTTGATCCAGCATTACTGAGATGAGAATATCAACAATCAGCTGGCTTGTATTTTCATTCAAGCAAGAGCGCAGGATGTGGTCGCGAAAGAGGGCGATGGTAGTGGCAAAGATGGGCACACGATTGGGCTCCTGCTGCGTGTAGCCTCGGTCGAGATACATGAGGATGTCAGCCGTCATGTTCATGGACATGTTGTGATCTTCCCAAGTATCTCTGACGCCCTTGAGGAACTTTTCTCCAGTCTGGCGTCTCTCGTTGGCAGAGCTTGACGATTGGCCCATGCCGATGCTGATCAAGCTCTTCGTCACCAAGACCTCGATCTTGGGAATGACATGCTGGGCGAAGTATTGCTCCTCAAACTGCTTGACTCGGTCGTAGAGAACCTCGCCTTTCTTTTTCAGGACGATTTTGTAAGCAGCTCTGTAGAGCTCCTCAAACGACAGTCGACCGCAACTCTTGTTGTGAATGTCGCGTAGGGCTTCTTCTAGCATGCGCCAGCAATCTTCGAAGTCGGCGCCTTCGCCACTTGACTGTAGAGATACGTGGGTCAGTAAAGAGACGTTTGCTTTCGGTTTGAACCACATCTCAGGTTGGCCACGTTCACATGAGGCTGCAATTTCCCAGCGACCAAGAACAGAAAGAAAACGCTTTGAGTTTATGCGCAGACTCGTAGAGGCGAAGTATCCTGAAGAGTAGACGGTACAAGGATTCAGCAACGGAAGGTATTCTTTACTTACTCGTACAAAGCGACGGGGCGGGCGGATGCGGCCACCGCGGGTACCCGCACCCCCTCGCCCAGAGATCATGGCGTACCAAAGCGATCCAGGCCGCGCACAACCCGTCGGCGTCGGGGGTGATTATAGAATTGGGCTCCGTGGACCGTTGCTCGGAGGAGGCAGCTTGATGGAGGGGTATCGGGCCGGGTGCGATGCTCAGGATGCGGTAGGCCAGGCACGCAGGCGTATGATCCCGGAGGAGTGAGCTCACAGCGTCTTGATGACCTGAGAGTTACTCAAGCGGAGGGTGTGAAGCTTGGGCAAGAGTCCGCTGCCTGGACAGCTTGTCGACGTCGAGTAGCCAGTGACCGCGCCGTCCCGCGTCTGATATTGTAATATTGTAGCGGTTGCCTTATCGATAAGCTCCTCCATTCAGGTGCCCGCGCAACGCCAGTGCGTGTGAGTCAGCAACCACCGTCTCGCACGTGACCTTGAACTCCGACCTGTAATTTTCGTGAGGCTGTCCGAGACTCGAGCTGGCCCAGCCAGCAACCGACGTACGAACACATGCGACCAGGTCATCGCGCTGCAGCCACCACATCTGACCGTCAACTCCCTCGCACGCTGCCACCGCCAAGATGAAGCTCGTTAGGTGAGGCTTGCTCCCAATCGCCCGAGGACTACGCTGGCTTGCGCGGAGAGCTGTTCCCTCCGTATGCACCAGCTCGAAAGCTAACGTCGCGCGACCAGGTTCTTGATGAAGTGCGCCAACGAGACGGTGACGATTGAGCTGAAGAATGGTACGCCGCCTTCGCCCCGCTGCTGTCTTGTCGAACAACGACAGAGAGAAAGGCGCGGCGCATATGCATGCTGACCACTAACACCCCTCGCAGGCACCATCGTACACGGCACCATTGCCTCCGTCTCCCCTCAGATGAACACGGCCCTGCGCACGGTCAAGATGACCGCCAAGGGACAGAACCCAGTCTCTCTGGACACCATGAACATCCGTGGCTCTACCATCCGATACTTTATCCTGCCCGACTCCCTCCCGCTCGACACGCTGTTAATCGACGACGCGCCCAAGCCCAAGAACAAGGCGCGTAAGGAGGCTGCCGACAGGGGAGGTCGCGGCGGCCGCGGTAGAGGAGGCGGCAGAGGGCGAGGGCGTGGCTTCGGCCGCGGTCGTGGACGAGGCTAGACAACTCGCGGCGTAGACAGCGCTGACTCTGCTTGAGCATGGGGATGAGGGATGGGGAAGACGGTTCGACATAGAGACGGAGGGGTCGCTATCACGACCATCTCGCAAGGCGATGGTTTTCGGCGTTATAGGACGTTAATGGTCATAAAATTCTGCTGTTCGACTTGAGGCACAGGGGAGCGGCATCGCTCGGGTATGAAGGTGGCTACTGAATACAAAACTCCTCATGCTCACACCTTCTTCGTCTGATCTTTGCATCTCATCTTGCGACGTCTCGCCATACCCGCACAATCTGCAGCTTTTCCCACCCAGCTGTTTTGCCGCTGGAACCAACCGTCAAGGCTCTCCATTCCGAACCAAAGCCCTGAATTCGCCTCTTGACGTCCTCTGGCTTGTTCTGCGCGCAGAGGAGGATGTAAGCGCAGCCACGCGGGGACAGAAGCTGAGGAAGAGACGCGATGAGGCGATCCGTCGTCTCCATGCCGTCCATGCCCCCGGCATAAGACAACGAGAGTAAGTACGAGTCGTCGTCAAAGGACGGCTTCTGCGTCGGCAGCGGATCGTCAGTGAAGCTCTCCGGCCGAGACGGCATGTCCGGTGTCGGCACGTAGGGGGGGTTGAAGATGAG
Source organism: Tolypocladium ovalisporum (assembly GCA_024340015.1). Lineage (NCBI taxonomy): Eukaryota > Fungi > Ascomycota > Sordariomycetes > Hypocreales > Ophiocordycipitaceae > Tolypocladium > Tolypocladium ovalisporum. The sequence continues at coordinate 536,989 of JALHBZ010000174.1, read as the reverse complement.
CACGTCGATGCTGTGGTCTCTCCACGGCGCCGCAAGATCCCCCATGCAGGACCCCAAGTACATGGCGTGCGTGTCTCGGTTGTCCGCCTCGGCCTTGGCCACCGTCGCGACCGTCGCGCGGCACGCGTGGGCATTCATGTCGACGCCCGCGGTGAGGACGCGCCGGGTGCCGAAGATGGTTTGCGCGTGGGCGTGCACAAAGGCGAGGACGACGCCTGAGCCCGTCCCGAGCTCGACGACCAGCGGCGCGGCATCTGCGAACTCGCCGTGCAGGAATTGCCGCTCGCCGGCCGAGGACAGGGTGTCGAGGAGCAGGAAGGAGTCTTCCGCGGGCTCGTAGACACGCTCGTAGGGAACGTGGGAGGTGTCCGGCGTGGGCAACATGGCCGCCTTTGAGAGTGATGGTGAGAGCTTCAGTGAAATTTACGGTCCAAGAGAGAGAGATTCGATAACACAGAGGGGGGCACGTGATGGCCCCATTGAAACCTCGCATTGGCACGTCGACCACTGCAGCAAATCAATCAGTTCACAGGACCAAGTTGGAAGAATTTCTTCAAAAGGCAGCTTCTGGTGTTGCACAAGGTATCTTGGAAGTCCTTGGGGATGCGACGTTGGCTATGTCATTGGAGGGGCAAATCAGGTGGACGCCCAGCCTCACCACCACGACTCCACGGACCACGACCACACCCTGATCTTCAACCCTGTCCATTTCCCAATCTTCTCCCTGGTATTGTTACAAAACCACACAGCCACACGTATCCCCTCTCGCTGCAAACCTCATGTCCACCCCCCAATCGTCTTCGTCCGGACCCGCACCAAACTTGACGCCCCAGCCCATCCTGTCCACGACACGCACAGCGTTGGGGTCGTATGCGCGACCGCCCATCGTGTCCTCTGCGCAACGTGGACACGGCCGCGTCTTGGTCCGGTAGAATTTGGGCGTCTGCTTCGTCGTGCCGTCGCCAATGATGCGGCAAGTTGAGAAGCCCATCCAGGGCCCGCACGGCTCTGTCACCACGGCCCAGATGTGGTTGCAGCCGTTGTGCTGAAAGTAGGTAACTACGCACATGTCCGAGATCAAGTCGTCTTTCTCAGCTGCAGAGTGTTGTATATTGAAAACACGATATCTGTATGGACGTTGCGGGAAGTATTTGCCGGTATGTGGTGGCACAGTGAATGTCAGTCATCGCGGGCGCGGGTTCAAGTTCCAAGAATGTGGTGTGAATTGCTCATCCATAGGTACCTCGCAGCAAGTCGGTACTTTGCCGTTTGCCGCAGGCAACAAGCAGCCGCCAGCGCCGCGTGTGCTCCATCTCCTGCATCGGATCGCACAATTTCGAGAAAGCAGCCGCTCGATGTTACAACGCGTTTTCCGGCCAGCAACACAGTAAAACAAACCCTCAAATCTAAACGCCGCGCTATAAATGTTTCTATGCTCCCTGTCCCTGAAAAGAAGACTCCGCAGTGAGCCCATCTCCATCCTTCAAGGTGCTGCTCTCTCCCATGCCATCCGAGGATGCATCGTCCACCGTCACGTCATCTGGCAGCAGCCTCAACAGCATGAGCTCCATGCGCTGCATCGACTCCTCCATGACCGCCATTTTGGCCGTCATGCTCTCCATATCATCAGACCCCTCTTTGAATGAACTGCGAAGCTTGGTGGCTAGGCCCGGGAACATAGAGTCCCTTCGAGAGGGTTTCCGCAGCGTTGACTCGGCGGTCGTTGTCCTGAGAAACTGTCTTCGGATGAGGTGATGGGTCATGTCGTCGTCAACGGCAATATCGTCATGCACGTCCTCCGGTGGCGCAACCTGAAAGACCGCGCGCAGGTACCGACGTGCTGAAATCTGCCACTTGTGCCAAAACCACCTCCTATTCTCGGGCTGTGACTGGCTCAAGGAGGTGACCGGCCACAACAGGCGGCGCTCGGCAACGGCGATGATTAGGAGCAGCGGAAGGTTGACCAAACGTACGGTGGCAACATGGATCTTATGGAACCACCTGGGGCTGACGACAAACTTGAGTGGCAATAGGAGGAAGACTGCGAGAAGGTTGAAGGGCGGTTGGTAGGCGAATACAGCATCCGCCTTGACGCCTTCGAGCGTCACAACGGCCCGCCTAAATTGTATCTCTGCCGTCGCGTTCGAAGATATATTGCTGAAGGTATTGGAGAGCATCGAAACGAGGATTGTTAGGAAGAGAGTATTTCCCAGGAAGGCAAATGCGACCATTAGACTCGGTCCCAGAAGCCAGTGGAATTCAGTCTGCGATGGTGGTCAGTTGACACCTTGTCAATTTGTTCCCAGGCCACTTACTGAGCGTTGAATACCAGTGCCATCCAGGCCAAACCAGATGTAAATCATCCACTTCGATATTGTTCTGACCAGTCAGCTGATCGTTCGAAATGGAGACCTTTTCAGACTCACAAAAGGGGGTGCGCTCCTTCTCCCAGCCAAAGCAGGGACAGTAGGAATCCGAAGAAGCACCACGCAGACAGAGCCGTCAGAAGCATAAAATCAGCCATCATAGACCGCAATGCGAGAAACACCAAGTTGTCGGACAAGAGGCTAAACGCCAGGCGAGGCACCAAGACGGGAGCAGCAAGTGCCAAGACGTCGAATGCCTGCTCAGCAGGGCTAGATGTACCGACACGGAATCCATGCAAGCGCAGCATCAGGTACACGGAGTAGATACAGATGAAGGCGACGTCGAGGAAGGACCACAAGTTTTGTGTATAGACACCCCTTTCACCTTTCGTCAGCGGACACATCTACGAAAGGCGCAAACGGCAGGATGACTTACCAGCCATGAGCCAAGATGGTTGCAAATTGATCCAGTCCCCACCCAAAGGCATATATCGCAAAGCACGCCTCCACAACAGTGAGCTTGCTCTTCTCCCTCATCAACATGACGGTGATGTACAGGCCCAAAAGAATAGCGAACTGGATCGCCTCGAGGATGTTTCGCGTCCGGGGCACGATCAGGCGATACTGATTCAGCAGCGGCGACTCCCGAGGGTCGTACAGCGAAATCGGCTTCAGCTTGTAGTGGTCGGGGATGATGTCCCAGAACGTCGAGGGCGTGTATATGATGCGGCCCTCGTAGATGGCAGCAACAACCCGCTGGCACGTAGTCGAGCTGAGGAAGTGCTTGCTCTCCGTCAGGATGGCGACCTCGAGCGATGGAAGTGTGCGATGATATGTCCACGAGGTCTTGGCCTCGGCCTCCTTGCGGATGTGAGGCGGCGCGTTCTGAAAGGGCTCGAACCCCGCGACGAGAATGTGCGCCAGGAGCAAGAGCCCCTCTGTGCCCTCGTGGTCTTCGCCGAAGCGCCTTAGAATACGCGTCGCGATGAGCTCACACAGCGTGGCACGCGACCAGTTGACATTCTGGCGATTGCTGGAGTGAGACTCCTCAAACAGGAACTGGGCGCGGTTCACCAGCAAGCAGTAGACTGGAGGAACGCGGGTCAGCTTGTACTGAAGATGAGTATCTGGGATGAGCGCCTGACGCACCAACTGAAATGTCGTCGAGCTCGAAAAACTTGTCCACCAGCGGCCTCACAACAGTGACGTTGATCCTGACATCCCTCAGCTGCTCGAGGCTCAGGTAGTCCTCGACGACGCTTATGATGTCACGCCGTATACGGTGGATAGTGGTGTACACGGGCAGGTGGCTGTGCGGATTCGACATGCAGCTATACACGTTATCTCCGTCGTCGCCATGGTCCGTGTATAGCCTGCTCAGAAGCGGACGCTGCTCTTCAGGAGGTGGCGGCAGGGAGATGTGCCGCCTGCGGTCCGCCATGTACGCGCGAGCCCGCAGTCTTGTCGAGAGACGCGTGAGAATGGGGGGTGAACAACTGTTTCTAAAATGGTAGAGACTTCAAGAGTTTATGGAGTGAGCCGAGAAGGAAAAGTAACGGAAACGTAAGCAGAGCACGTCAATCCCTGGCGGCTGGCAGATGCAGATCCAAGGTTGGTAATCTGAGGTGAGTTGTGATGGACAGGCCCCAGGTTGGCGTCATTGCAGCTGCAGTTTCAGGTTCTTGGGTAGAATGTGCGGCGCCCTGATTGGGCTGGCGGTTGTATCCCCCCCGCCACCGCGCGGCGGCCACTGCGAATTAGGCTCGGGGCGCTCTGATAGGCCTGAAGCTGCGCACGGGGGCGACATCAAGACTAGGTGGACACGGCATTCCAGCTCTGAAAACCAAACGACATCTTCTTGGAAGCGTTCCCTCACATAGGATATGTTGGATGCTATATCCGGACGCAAATATCCAGAAAGATTGCGTTGTTGCGTTCGTCCGGCGACCTCACACAAAGACATTCACTTCCTCCTTAAGATATCGCATATCTTCATTTATACAAATCTACCGAGAATTGCTTTGCTCAAGTCACCGGATCGCCTCGCTCACAGCCGTGGACCCTCCTTGCTCGCATCCTGTGCCAGCTTCCACGCAAACTGCGCCAGCGGGATGCGCGTCACGGCGTGCTGCTTGGCCTTTTCGCTGCTCGCTTGCCGCACCGCGTACCGCGCGGCGATGCCCTGACAAACAGCGGCAAGCTTGAAGACGTTAAAGGACATGCCCCACGTCATCTCCGCCCTCGGGTCGTACCCCGAGATGGCCGTGTACCACGACAAGGCCTGCTCCTCCGTCGGCAAGCCTGGGGTCCGCCCCGGCAGGAACGCGGCCGCCGAGCTCGGGCCCGCGCCGGGGAACTTGGCCGTGTAGAACTGCATCAGGAGGTTGCAAATGTCGGAGAGCGGGTGCCCGACAGTGGACATCTCCCAGCTGCCGCCATGCATGTCAGTGACCATATGGACCGAGGGAGTGGGAAAGAGGCTATACGCACTCGAGGATGCCAATCACGCGCGGCTCCGTTTTGTGAAACACCATGTTGTCAATCTTGTAGTCGCCGTGCACCAGCGTCGCGCGATCCTTGGGCTGCAATCGTGTCTTGGTGAAGAACTGGACCGTCTCGTCAAAGTGCGGTAACCGGCCCACCTTCTCGCCCGTCTCCACGTCGGCAACGACCTCCTGGTGCCCGCATATCGTGCTCCACGTCTGGATCTGGCGATTGTAGAAGCCCTCGGGCTTGCCAAACCGCTCCAGCCCGACGCTGCGGTAGTCGACGGCGTGGAAGCGCGCCAGCGCCTCCATGGCCGCCCGCCACATTTGCGTGCGCTCCTCGGGGCTCACGCCCGGCATGGCAAAGTCCTCGAAGATGCGCCCGTCGAGGAACTCCATGATGTAAAAGGGCGTGCCGATGATGGACTCGTCCTCGCACAGGCAGTACGTCTTGGGCACCAGTACATCCGTCTCCTCCAGCGCGTGCATGATGCGGTACTCGCGCTCCACCTTGTGCGCCGTCTTGGACAGCAGCTTGCCCGGCGGCTTCTTGCGCATCACGAACCGCTGTCCATCAGCGCCCGTGACTTGGTAGGTCGGGTTGGACTGTCCAAACCCAAACTGATGTCGGGGAGTGTCAGCGCCCATGCCCGCGCTCACAGTGTTTGCGAAGCCATCACTCGCCACTCACCTGTTTCAGCTCAATAGGCGTCTTAATCTGGGGCACATTCTCGGCCACAAATCTTGCAAAGGCCGCCTCGTCGATCGGCTGCCGCACTCTGCCAGCCATGGCGACGGTTGTTCTGCTGGAGCTGCCGTAGGTCTCGTGTCGTAGGAGTCGGCCAAGCTGCCCTTCAACGCGGTGTCACAGCCCGGTTGGATATTCAGAATGGTGAGTCAGATCACGGGCTTCAGAGTCGTCAGTTGGTTTCGACTCTGCGAACGTTTGGGGTCTGATGTACGTATTACCGAGTACCTTACGCCCAGCCACCACCGACCAGCCGAGGTACAGAGTGGCGCCTCGGGAGCGGTAAGGAAACGGCCGCGGACTCCACTTCTCGGTACCGCTCACGGAACCCCGCGCCCCTCCTCGCTGCCCCAGCTGCCGCCTGCGTCCGACTTAATGAGGCATTCGTGATGCAGTGACGCAATGTCACTCTGCCGATAGCATCAATTGTCCTTGACGAACTGCATCGGCATGCGCCTCTACGTTGCACATTGCTACAAGTTTAATTCGGGTCAAGAGACGATCATAAATGTCAATTCGGCCATCAACTTCAAACAAACAATTGCCCCTATGACATCCGGTGACGGACAAACATTCCTCGAATCTATATCCACCACACAGGGAGCTGGCCCAGTGTCCTGACACCGATGTTTTCTTTGCCTGGCTTGTTCGGCAAGCTGGTTTTGTGTCTGCGTTATATTAACCTTTTTTTTTTGGTTCTTTGCTTTCGCCTTTTTTCTCCCTTCTCGATTCGTCTGGGTCTTGGCTTCTGCGTCGGCCGAGGCAGTCGCCTACTTGGCACGCAACCCTCGCTCGTTTCGCCAATGGTCGCCAGACCGATCGAGACTCGGCGAGAAGCTCGCTCAACAAGGAAACAAGCCAATTTAGCAGAGTGAAAAGGAAAGGTAAAAGAAGAAGTAACAGGGAAGAGGGGTATCCATCGTATCGAATCATCCATACATTCTGACCATCCAGTATTCCTGTAGCTCCGCCGCAGAGACAGAGTATGCTGTTGCCAGTCCCAGTGTGTACTATAATAACAACTTTGGAGGCAAGTGCCGACCTCGCAAGGTCGACAGTGACCACGTAGAAAGGCCTCCAAAGAAAAGAAACCGCGAAACAGGACCTTTGTCGCCAACACCTCCGTCGACCTGAACCCTCACCCGGCGCGATATTCCAATCAAGAGGACGAAGAGGGGGGTCAGCTGTATCTGCAGTCATGACATCGTGAGCTTGCCAGCCACCGCGCTATACGAGGCGTAGCAAAGGCGACCGGGCCATCAGCCGTCGTCTTCTTCACCCGAGTCAGGACTGCGGTTGCTTGTCTTCGATTTCTTATTAGGAGACCCAGATCCTGCTTCGGACTTGCGCTTCGTACCTGCAGAGTCCGCGGGCTTGGTAGCAACTGCGTCTCCACCCTCGGTCTTGTCGGCGTCTTCGCCCTTGGCGTCTCGCTCCATCGCTGCCACCTCTTCGGCCGTCAAGAACCGGCCTCCCGGCCCGCGAGGTCGGCGCATTGCGTGGTTGTGGCGTGACTCGTGAAGATATGGTTTCCGGCCCTTGGAAGTCAGTCGCAATTGCTCCTCCAACCGTTGTCGAGCCACTCGCCGCTTCAGAATCCGGTGGAACTGCTTTGCATTGACATAAAGAGGCGACTCTTCGGCTCCGCCAGACGGCATCTCCGGCGATTGGGGATGGGGCATGGCCTGACCGGGAGGGATTTGCGGCGGGACAACACCTGGGCGTGGGCCGTGGCCCATCATGCCTTGCGCACTCGGTACGCCGGGGCTGGTGACTTGGCTCATCCGCCGACCGGGTATTTGGGGCATCGCGCTCATTCTGGGAGACTGGCGGTTGTCTTTCTTGTCCCCGGCCATCCTCGGAGAACTTTGAGGCATGCCGGGATCCGAGTGCATGTAGGGGTAATTGGAGCCAGAGGCTGCGGCGGTTGCTGCCATTGCGGCCGCCTGAATCCCTGGCATTCCATAGGGAACTTGCTGCATGCCCTGCTGCGGCACGCCGTACTGTGGTTGGTACATGTTGTGAGCTTGGTGTTGGGTCGACTGCTGCTGTTGTTGCTGCGGTTGCTGTTGCTGAGAGTTGAGGAGCGGTGATGAGTGCACCGCGTGCTGGCTTATGCTGTGATTGGTCGGCGAGGTTATACCGGCGCTTGCGCCTGGATTAGGGTAACCTGAGTGTGTGTTCTGCTGCTGTTGTGGATATTGCGCGTATTCCATCATCCCACGGGGGACGAGGGTATTCTAATGTCGCGAATGTGTCGCGAAACGCCTTGTGGGGATCTCGGACGCTATTCGCTGTACACCCACTGGGCGTCGAAGTTGGACGAATGAGGGCGACTCAGTAAGAGACGGGGCAGCGAAGCAAGAGTAGAAGAACAAATGACGAATAACGTAGGCACGAGCCCTCCAGCGGATGCTGAGGTTTAAAATGCACAAGATACTCGGGTGTGGTTGGGCACAACGCGTTGGGAGACGCTTCGCTCTTTGGGTAGATGGTCGCGAATGCGCGGCGCGCTGTACAGGCACCCAATCTATCGGAATTGGGTGGATGAGCTGGCAGTAGGGGTAATGTCGCAGCTGTGTGGCTTCCAAGGTCGGTCAAGGCGCATGCAAGCTGATGACGAGGCTGCGGGGTGCCAACGGGATCGCTGGCTCGGCCGTGAAGAAACGGGGAGCCACGTGAGAACCTGGCCTAGGTGCAAGTCGACTGTGCGACTATAGACGGGTAGAACCGAGCGAAACAAAGCAATTGTAGCCCTGTTCGCAGAGAGGCTCTTGATAGAGGACAGGCACAACCTATCCAACCAAAGTCGTTAGCTGAGCTGTATAGAGGTCGAACGATCGAAGCAGCGGCAGGAAGGAATGGCTAGGGGCGTTACGGACGGGGCTGCCGGCGCTTGGGTCCACACTGGCGATGCGCTGGCAGGCTCATGCACGACGAAAACAGGCACCACGGGTGTTCTACCATGCCAAACGTCGCAGCAATCGGTCCCCAAGCGCCGGCAGGGTTGCGTCAGAGGGCAGGGCAGGCGAGCGCAAGTCGTCCATGGAGGAGAAGCCGCCGGCCGGGCATGTCCTGACGGGCTGACAGGGACAGGCCGTCCTCTAATTTGAGTTGCGAGAAGTGGGGGAGGGACGAGAGAGCCACGTCTCGAATGCCTTGCATCTAGAGAGAGCATCGGGGAAGGAAAGACCCAGACGCCGTCAACTGTGCTTGATAGCCTGGCGGAGTTGCGGGTTGAATGATCTGTGTGGTAGGCCATGGCCCAGGGCGCATAAGGGAGGGTGCAAATCAGGCAGGTACCTTTCTGCGCTGTGAAGCGGTGATATGGGGGATGACCAGAAGGGGAAAATGAGTAACGCAGAACGTGCTGCTGTCAAACAAAAGAGTGAGAGGAAGGAAACTCAGCATCAAGCGCTTGCAGGACGCGATGAAAGCATGTGAATTGACAAACAGCGAAGACGCGACGATTTGAGTGACGGTGTAAGTGCCACGGACCCCGAGCCAGGATACGCACACAATTTTGCGCTCGCGGAAGATGTGTCGAGAGAAAAAGAGGGGCGGGGAAGGCGTGCAGGTTGCGAGCCGAGGGGAGTTTTCGAACGCGAAGAGGTCAAGTAGCAAGCCATTACGGCGGAGGCCAGGGACAAACGCGACTGCATGTTGCTGCAAGGCGGCTGATGAGCACGCACTGCGCTCTACGTACCTTGTTTGGGCGCAATCAAGCAGCGGTCGGGATGTGCGCGACAGCTCGGAGCTGGTTCGGCGCTGGGTAGGACGTCACCACAGGTCGATGCGCTCGCGAGCGGCTGATTGACCGATGGACGGCGGCGCAAATGAAGAATCGGACGCCGCAGGCGCTCGCTGTCACCTGACGGGAAGCACACCCAATGGAGGCGGCGAAGTAGAGGCTGGCGACGATGATAGGCCTCTGCGACGGTGAAGTTGCGATGGATGGCGACGAGCGACGCGCGAAATACGACAGCTGATTTGCTGGTGGTGGGGGGAGTGGGCGGTTTTGGGCGCGGCGTGGTGCGGACAGCTGCGGACAGCCAAGGTACGTGCTGGACCGACCTGCTGGTGGTCTTGCTGGGTGGGTTCGCTGGCTGGCGTCCGGGGTACCTTAGGCGGCAAGCGGCGAGCTTCTCTTCCAAGTCAATGGAGGAGAGGATGGAAGCGCGAGGAGTGCGTCGCAACAGCCAGCTGGTAGGACCGGTTGCTGCTCAGTGGTGAGGCAGTGATGCACGCGCTGCCGATTTCCGATGGAGCCGCCGTTGTCGTACCGTCCGTCGCTGATGGAACAGTGCAGCTCACGGGGGCGCGCGGCTGGTCTTGGCTGTGAGCGAGGTCTGCAGCTGTCTGACTGGCTGCTGCTGCCGGAATTGGCAGCTGGCTCAAGCTTCCGTCCGTCTTCCTTGATGCTCACTGGCGCGCGCGCGCGAAGAGACGGAGGAGCTGCGTTGGCGGGCGACCAGGCCGAACCTGGAGGGCGGGAAGCTTGATGAGGCGCTGTGAATGGCCAGCGCGCAGAAGCTCGGGCGGCGTCTGTCGCGACGGCGTCGGCTTCTCTGGGGGGGCGAATCTGGTTACGTGCGCGCAACAAGAGGCCCTGTTTTTCTGACGTGGTCTGCTGGCTCTGCCGCGCTCTGTCTGGTCGACCTGCTCGCTGCTTCGCAAGTCAAGTCTCAGCGTTTAGTGGAGGAGCAGATGAATTGGATTGATTGGCCGTTGGGAGAGAAGAAAGGCAGCAGCCGTAGAGGAGGACGAGGGAAAATGCGAGGATGTGATTTGATTTGAGGGGCGGGGACCGAGAGTCTTTTAACAGCTGTGACTGGCTGATTCAGCTCTGCGGTGGGGCGCGACCGGTGGCTGGCAACGCGCCTCGATGTTGATTTGCTGGGAAATGACGCCGTGCACGGGCCACGCAGGTTGGCGGTACGCGCCCGAGCTTGGAGCGGCACTTTCGGGACGAGCAGTGTCTGGCGGTGACGACAAGTACCCTTTTTGTATCCCATACCTGCGGGTGCTCGCCCAACAGGCTTCTGCACCTTGGGGACTCTTCCATCGGTGTGATAATGCGCGCCAACGCCCTGCCCAACGACCGCCAACGACGGCTGTCTCGCCCGCGTCTGTCTCTCTGGTTTAGGCTCAGGTAATTCGTTGTCTCTCTTCTCGTCCGCTACCAACGGAGTCTGCACTCATCTGTCGTCTCTGCGGCCTTGGCGCCGCAATACGGATGAGGCATACAGGTACAAAGAGGCGGCTGGATCCGCGGCATCTCGTTGCAACGTTCGTATTCCGGCCTGCCTGCGCCCGCCGGACTGTCCTACGAGTAAATGCCTCTCTCTGCCTCTGCATCGCGCTCAGCCCCCAACTTGTTGCTCTCAACGCATTACGAGCACGTATGCCCCACGTCGTCAGTTCCGATCGTGACGTGACGGAAGTCCTGCCTTTTACGTATCTGCGAGTTCAAGGCCACTATCAGGGCTATTTCTTCCTCCCCCACACCTCGGAGGGGATCGACCGTACGAGTACCTGGAGGTGGTGGTGGCGTGTGCTGCGAGTTGTGAGCTGGCAGACTGGCACCAACATCAAAGCACCCTCGTACATGGGCTCGACTCTTGTTTCTTCGATGAGGAGCGTCGCCGAGAAGCATCTTGCACGGTTTTGTACCGTGCAGGCACTCGTCTACATCTAGCGCATCTTCCACTTCATGGGTTGCGAGCGCGATGGGTTTAAGCGTTACGTGTCTCCATGGTATCCCTCGTCGTTGTAAGCGTGAGGATTCCGTACGTTGGAGTTACGAGCACAAGTGTCGTGCCTAGTAGGACCGGCAGCCAGGTTGAGGCACAGTGCATCAAACAACGGATATCGTAGCGCCGGCTTACACCTGCAGGCATGGTGAGGCGGTGACGGCGTCGACGAACAACTCACAGCTTTTTCCAAGCCACAGCGGCCTTGCATCGTCCGGATTGATCCAACACTAACGCGTACGTCCGTACGGCCATAGATGACTTTCATGAGCATGTCAACCACGTTGGGTCAGTGCGTCGAGCAGAGTCGGCCACTGCACGTGATGCGTCAACGTCGAACGTGTTCACCAAAAGCGGAATCTTCCTTGCAGACGACAGGCGTACTTCGTCTGCTTCGACAGCTCTCCACAAAATTCCCTGCGCACAGAGACCAACAAAAGTCGGTGAACAGCGCCGTGCAGCGCAGCGCCGCGCAGCAGTCATCGGTGCTCGACCGACTGGCATCGTTCTGGGATGCGGGGATTGCGGCAATGGCTCTGCTAAGCCCAGCCTCGCATTTACGGCATTACTAAAAATGTCTCTCCTACGAAGCACTCCGTACTCTGGAGCCCATGACCACGACTCAGCCCTGTACTTTTGGGCTCTGCTGGCTGCCAGGTGATTCAATGCCGACCGTGCTGCTGGTGTAGCAAGCTGAGATGCAATCTGCTGGTCGGAGTCCTTCGATGCGCCCTCCGCAGGAAATCAGCGACCTCTGCGGACCATGCGAGGCGGTTGAGGCAGGCCTACGTCGTAGCTGCCGGGTTGGACGCCGTGGCTGGAACCGATCGGGCGTAACGTGTCATGTCCTTCTCACGTCCTGCGGACCGGGTGCTTCACATCCGCCTGATGCCCCGCTGAGCCGAAGGAGATCCTACCGGCGCTTGGGCTGCTGACCGGATGATGTCGACCAGGCCTCATCGGCCAGTCAAGGTCCCAGGCTGCTGTATTGAGGACAGATGGATCGCGAAAGTACTGTTGATCGGAAGCACTTGGGGAGCACGGCATCGACAGAGAGGGAGGCATGGACTTGAAAGAGGCCTCGAGCCGCCGTGACTGGTCACTTTCGGAACAGGTTCACCTGTCTGCCGAGTACTGATCACGGACCCGAGCTGCGTCACATCCCCGGAGACATGTTGCGGAAGGTTCATGTACCGACGATGCCTCGCTAGGCGATGAGAGGTGATTTGCACGATCATCAGGATCACCTGTCCATGGCCGGCACGAGTGAATGCACTGGCCGCTCGACCACGACTTACTTTCTAATCTACATTCCAAAGGACATCCTCTGCTCCTTGCCACGGCAACGGTGGCTGGAGGCCCAGCGCTTCAGGCCCCCGATCATGGCGATATGAGATTGAAGGCTTTCGAGACACTTATTTGTATTGCTGTGGTCACGGGTTCATAAGTATGCTTCCGGGTCCGGAGATTGGCTGCATCGTGCTACCTCTACGATATCGCCGTGCGACACTCTTCTGGCTCGGGCAGTCAGTCACTCGCTCATCGTATTCAGCTGCCACTCTCATCAGAACATACGAAATACTCCGTATTGACCTTCCATACGTCAATCATGGGCCAAGCCTTTCACAATCGTCTGACCAATTGGGCGTGTCCCTCCCTACCGAAGACCACAACGACCGAGACACACTTGGGCGAGGAGGAATCACTTGTCCAGGATGTCCTTGCCGTTACAGTGGAGGTGTACTTGTTAATCCGCCGCAGGATACTTCTGTGCGGGCGAATGAGATTGCAAGGCTGGCAAGTCAACTTTCCATTTGACCTTCGACAACGGGTATACCCGCTCCGGGCTGTGAAACAGCATTGGCGCCCAGACAAGCGATCAGATTCGTCATCGTGGTAAGATGCCTTCTATATTGCTTTGGCATCGCGTGTCGTCGACTGCGGACGGAAGACTTGGTGACGATTTGTGAGTGATAGTAATTACGTTGGCATAGCATGTCTCGATGACAGCCCTTTGCTCTTCTTCCGTCGTCTTTTTAGTGTTGCAGACTTTGAGGTCTTCCTATATTTTTCGGCAGGAATGGATACTCTCCTTCGAGTTGGCGGTGTGGTCAATTCCCTGCTGCCCTGTTCATTTCCGCAAGTGCATTCATGCTCTCAATGAGGCTCTGAACCACCATTGACAGCAGTGGATGCCCTTTCTACATGACGATTAGTCGCACACCCATGGCTCCGCAACACCAAGCACCCAGCTCGAGATGACTGCGGACCGAGGCTGTCTATAGGGTGGTTTCATGGTGAGCCATTGTCGACATGACGACATGGAACTGCGGTGATTTTTGGTATATAATTAGACCTTGTACCGCTTTGCCACTACTCGAGGAGAACACAGCCGGCTGGGTCCTGCCGTCGCTTTTCAAGAAGAGAAAGGCCCCAATTGGAAGCGACGGTGATTACCGTTACGATATAGACCCACGCGGCCAGAGACTTACCGGTGTCTTCTCCCCGGCCTCACAGCAGATCAGACGATTGGAGTTGGCACAATGGCGTCGAGCTTTTGTCGGAGCATCTGCTGTCTGTGTAATCACGAGAGCCTTCAAGTGGGGTTCATCTTCATGTACTTGTACGCCGAGGCATGTCTGGGCTTGTTGGGCCCACAGATGGGGTGTGCAACGACCAACAACCAGCACGGCAGGCCATGCAACGACTCATTGCTGAAGCGCCAGCAGCATGTGGCTCGACTCCTTTCAGTTTACGATACACGGTGTGTCCGTGACAGGTCTGCAGCCGTCCCTAACGGCCGATGTCGAACCACAACTAATCAAGCGCATGCGATTATAGTGTCCAAGGCGAATACCGCCCGCAAAGTTCCCAACATCCTGGACAAATAGACATGCATTGACGGCCAGCCCCGCAAGGAGCGCTGCCGCAGGCTGCATGCGCCTCTACGCGGACCATGTTGCGAGGACTTTTGAATGTCATGGCACCAGGAACCACGTCGTCGGGTTTGGGTGCACAACCATCACCATCCCAAGCCAATCCGGGACGCCTCGCCACCAGAGATCAGGCAGCAGGAGCCTGATCATGGATCACGAGCCTCACAATCACTGCACGCCGAAACGAAAATAATGAGAAGATAATGCGGGCTGGTCCTTCCCCTCCCTAGTGGTGCGTCAACTTGCCCACTCGTTGGCCGACGCGTCGTGAATATGGCAAGACGGGCCAGTCTCACCGTTCTCGTTGGGTGTCAAGAAGCATTATGATGCCATGTCATATCCATGCTGTATGTGAGTCCCTTCCCATTGCAGAAGCAGCCGCTTGGCCCCTCGCAACCCCCCTGCTGACACCATCTTCGTATGCGAAGCCATGCAAGTCCATGGATTTGGCGATGAAAGCGCGCAATCGCAGCTCTGTAAGGCCAACAGACGCGTATGCCTGCGGAAGGATGCCCGTAGTCTGGCGTGGCCTGATGTGAGAGGTTGAACATGGCGCAGAGGGTAGGGTCGCGGACGATGAAGAGTGGTTTGCGCCTACATATGCCCGCGTCTGGCGTAAGGGAGAAGGCAGACGTTGCTAGAGCATGCAGCTTGGGCTTGGTGCGTCGAAACGATCAATAGACTAATGCGCACACATGTCGAGGACGCATCGGCGCGTCATCTTGTACACGAGCACGACAACGCGAAAGTCGAGGGGGGACCGGAGCAGGACTGCACTCCACCAACCTCGAGCGCCACGGATGCGTCAACCCGGATCCCGAGGAATTGGGATAATCAGCAGTGCGGATTCTGCAAGGAGCAAGCCCTGTCCTCGGCGACGCGTACAAGAGCAAAAGGTCGTCCCGAGGGAGTGGGAGCGGTGGAGATGTGCGTGAGTTGGCTACCAACAACAGAAAAGGTTGAGAGCATGTGCAAACAGCCGCCAGAACCCGCCGGAACAGAGCACCCTCCTGCTCATACGCAAAGTTCCAGCGGCAATTCGCTGAGAGTGCCTCGCAAGAGTAGAGGCACGGCCTGCGAGAGTCGATATGAGAGCCAACCACCATGCAGCGCCCTTCTGGAAGGTCGGAGCGGCGTGGCAGCTCGTTGGTCGACGAGCGCGAGGAGGATTCAGTTCAGCATGTGGGCGGCGCTTAGACAGGGATCTGAGAGGGGAGGGCATGGGATGGGGGCAGTGCTTATTACTGCTGGTCCAACAGCATGGTGCCAAACTGCTTGCGCCGAGACGAGAAAGCCTCAGCCACGGGCGTTGCATCGCCAGCAGTACTCGTTGCTCGGTCAGTCGAGTTGGAATGGCTCAACCTGCTCAAGCTTGCACGGCAGAGACCCTCCGGCCTGCTGTTTCCTCAGCACGCGCGCGCTCAAGTTGGCCGGGTGCGCCATGTCCAGTAGTTTACTTTCGAGCCGTACCTGTAGACGCCAACGGGGATTGGTGAAAGACAACGCGGGAGACGAGACTTGCCTCTGCTCGACGTGCCGCGCGCAACGCGCTAGCGGGCCGCGACGACACGGCCGCAGGTCTGATGGTGGATAAACGCCAGCCACAGCCTGGGCATTTCATACGAGTAGTACGGGAGTGAGTTGCGGCGGTGCCACGAGCGTGGGCAGCGGCTGGGAGATGATTAGCCTGGGCCATCTGGAGCGGAGGAGGGCCGCGGAGCCGCGCGCTCAATGAGGCATGCGAGACTCAAGTCAAAGGGTAGCCCGCGCTCTGTACAAGCAAGGTAGCAAATGGACATTTGCAGGGCCATCGTGTTGCGCAAGAACCCAGTGGGTTAAAACAAGCAGCGCTTAATGTTAAGATTAAGGAAAGACACGGGTCTGTGTGCGGGCGCTTCGGATGGGCGGTTGTCGTATAGGCGCTATAATAGGGTGGTTCTGTTGGACGACGAGAAAAGGATAAAGAGGCAGGTTGCCTCCGCCTCTGTACAGGGAAGGAAAGAACTTGCAACCCATCAGTCAAATCACAAAGACAGCGTCAAGCAAACCAGACGTCTTCATCTCTTCTCTCACTCCGCCGTTCCTGTCAAGGCCAACGCCACGCCCCGTCCTACACGCTTTGCTCTCAGCTGCTTCACTCACATCACGCTGTGCCGTCCCTCGGCCTTGTGTTCCTGCCCCGTCAGTCCAGCGCAAAGCTTAAACCACACGATCGATTCCTGAAATCATCTTCAACCCCCAGCGCCCCGTCTCGCCGTCCAACCAGAGTCGCGAGAGGCACTTTTGGGTCCGCCCAGCAGGATCAATCGCGTCTCGTCAGTCTCTTTGTTTGGCGCCTTTCGGCAGAGTTGGCGGCGCCCTTGCTCGCGGCCGGGTTCCATCTGACACGCGGCCAATCAGCAGACGCATCGCAGGCGTTCTTCTACCGTCACCGTCGCCGCCGAATCACAGGCGTCGCTCTGCGGAGAAATCTCTATTTGGGGGCGCGCCAGCAACCCCAGACCACGAGGCCAGCTCGATCGCCTGGGCTCTTTGCCGCCGGACCGTAGGCCAGAGGCAGTGCTCACTGGCGGGCTACGACTCTACGAGAATACCTGTGCTCGTAGGACTTCAGCGTCCCCGAACCGGCGGGACCTCTCCACAGTCCACACCCCTCGCTCGTGGATAGCCGCACCCCGGCTCCTCCGAGGCGCCTCCCCCCCCTGCTGGGCCATCATCAACTGCTGGGATCTCCTTCGTCACCTCAGTTCTGAGCCCTTCTCCAGAGCAGCAGCACAAGCAGCACGGCGCTTGGTCGCTTTCGCAGACACGCGCTGGACGCCGCCCCTTGTCCCTTGTCCACTTGGCGAGCCTGGCAATCCCCTCGACTGGCTTCAGCAGGGGCGCCCGTTGGACGTCAGAACCAGTGCGTCGGCGCATATCCAAAACACGGCGCTCTCTTTGCCGCCAGACCCCCGTCCCATCTCCAACCAGCGCGCTTTCTCTTACACACACTTCCCTTGCACTCGTCCTCAGCGGCTTCGGTGTTGAAGCGCACACGCCCACTGTCCTCGCCTGCAACCACCCCTCTGCTCGTCTCTTCTCTTCTCTCCCTGCCCTTCGCTTTACGCCGTCCAGTATCATATAACCAACCCGTCCGCTCAGCCCGCCCTCCTTGATCCTCCCCTTTGACCTCTTTGCTCCAGCGGCTTCACTCTTTGCCTGTGCGCTGTCCTCCCTCGCCCCGCTCCTCTGTTGCTCGACAGCTTCTTCGTTGCAAGCTCGACACGCCTGGACACCTCCGTCTCGCGTCCAAATCCGGTAGACGACACCTTGCCATGATGCCGACAGTCAAGCCCAAGCTGGAGAAGCTCTCCACGCCCCTGACGGCCACATTTCCCTCCGAGATCACCTCGGCCACGACGGCGACGCCTCTATCCGCCGCCTATTTCCACTGCAAGCCTGACCCGGACTTCATCAAGACGCCCATCAGCCCGCCTTCGGCGTACACCGACTTCCTGTCCAAGGCCATGTCTCTCAACTCGCCTGCCGTGGTGTCGTCGGGCGAGACGACACCAGACTCTCTCTCTGGCGCTACTGCCAGCGAGCAGTCCGACACGTCGTCCAAGGCCGACGATGCGTCGCCCACGACCTCCACCAGCAGCAAGCCGTCGCCCCCCACCTCGGCGCCTGTCATCCCCCCAAGTCCATATACGTCTGCGGCGCCCATGTCGGCACCGCCCAGGGCTGCGTCCTTTCCGAGTCTCAAGCTGCCTCCCAGCCCGGCCATCTCCAACTACGATTCTCCGCTCAGTGCCAGCACCGTCAGGTCCCCATTTAGCGCTCGGTCGGTGCACTCTGCGTTTGACTGGGACGCCGCATTGAAGGCGCGCTTCTCGGATGCCAAGAAGCACAAGCCATCGCGGACCAGCGTACGTCATATCCGAGAGGTGGTGACAAGGACCGTCACTTACACACCGAGGATGGACCCGGCGCCCCGAGGCAAGCGGCGAAAGGTGGAATGAAGCAGGAGGAGAAGACGACGGCAATGACGACGACGCGATATTTGATTTACGACGACTTTTTCAATGGGCCTTTACCCTTCTCCTTTTACGGGTACTTGTGCCCGGAAAAGCATCTCTTCAAACGCTCATCCCATCTCACGGCGCACCAATGTCTCCAAGAGCACCATCACCATCGCCATGACCGCCCCAACCACTATTACTTTTCCTTGTCCATATATCCAGCCATCAACCGACGCGGGACACCCAAAAGCAGAAAGAGGGGAAAGTGCAGATGGCGATGCAGGAGTGAGTGGATCCAGCATAATACGCAGGCCGTGTTGGAGCTCACGACGCGGCGGCTACGAATCGTTTTCATTGGGACAAGAACTGCGGTGGCGCACATGACCACGGAGGCTGCCTTTCTATTTTATTTCTCATTTTCTTTCATTTTCCACGCGGGCGTCTCTTGGAGGAAGGCAAATGTGAGGGAAAAGGGTATCCAGACTTTTCCGCTGGGAGACTACGGCCGAGGGAGTTTGCGGCGTTTTGGTACTTTTCGTTGGCTCGCGTTGGACAATTCTTTGCGAATGATCCACCCAGAAGGGGTGTCTGCAAGCTCTTCTCGATATCAAGTGGTCAAGAGGCGGGCATGGGTTGAACGATGTGACGACACAGGAGTCCTGGGGGCGCAACGGGGGGGGATGCCACAGCAGACAACCACGGCCTAGATCCTACGTACTCGTAGCAAAAGAGAGCAATGTGCCGTCAGACCACGCTCCTCAGAGTTGCAGCCACTGGCGAGTGAATGAGACGACTGGGACTCGCATACCCGCTCCTTCGTGACCAGAGCAGCAGCAGCAGCAGCACGCCGTCGTATGACGAGCCTCTGCCTCTGCCTGGCAGCTCGCGAGCGTGATAGGCCCGGCCGTGGGCGGTTGCGCGTGTTTGTTTATCTACGAGACGGGTGCAATGGCAGGCCGCCAGAACGGGCCGGGTCGGGCGGGAGGGCCGCATCGCGGAGGCCGGCTTTCTGTGGACCAGAGACGGTTGGCGGTGAAGTTGGTTTGCCTCTTTGCACCCGCTGTATGAGGCAGTCACGTCGAGACTGGCGATGAATTGTCATGGCACGACGATCTGTCTTTGCGTTGCCGCTCCTGTGCTTGAGACGACGTCGTCGACATGGTCGGCCCCAGCCCTGCTGAAATCACCTCGGCCGCATGGTAGCAGGGCGACTCGCCTGTGGAGGGTGGACGGTGGACGAGTCGCAGCGTGTCATGTGTGGACTGTCGTGCGTGCTGCGAGCACACAGAGGCCGCATATTGGGCCGGCGCATCCATCATGTTCCCGCTCGCGATGCTCATGCCCGCCCACTCGGCACCCTGCCCTTTGTCCAACTCTCCCCCCTCTGTTCCTCCCTCCCTCTCTCTCTCTGGCTTGTTTATTCACGTCCATCTCGTGCTGTG
>JALHBZ010000174.1:449594-517045 GCA_024340015.1 Tolypocladium ovalisporum | reverse complement strand
CCCCCCCCCCCCCCAAGCTCACGCCCCCCGGTACCCGCCCGGACGGGCCGCTGATTGGCGACCCAGAACCCCGGCCCGGGCCCCACCGCTAAGCGCCCGGCGAACGCGGGCGTGATTGGCGGGGCGCGGTGCGTGCCAGTCACCCTTCCGGGAGCGCCCGCCGGCGTGATTGGCTGCCGTCTAAGCGCCCTGATATGTGGGCGGAGAGCATGAGGTACGGACGAGGCAGACGGACGGACGTGAGATGGGGCACCAGCAGACAAAAGAGACGCGCGAGTAAGGGCCACGGCAGTAGCAAGGGCACGCTGCGTGCTGCGCTCCGGTAGTCTGCACATGAGGACGTGGACCGCATACCTTGCTTGCATGCTTGCCTGCCGCGGACGCCCATTACTCGTAGGCAGACAGCCAGGCACCTTGACAGGCAGACAGTCACACAGGCATCCAGCCCGTGGCCGAAACCCATCTGCCGTGCGAGCTGCTCTCAACACGCTGGCCATGCCTGGACTTCCAATGCAGGACACAGACAGACGCTTGCCTCTCTCGGCCAGTAACGAGGGCGTCCACATTGGTCTGCTGACGATGCGAGAGGCCCCGGCACATGTGCCTTTCGACGCCTCGTCCCCGTGAACCTCCTCGCCTTGAGCAAGCCTGCCCCCCCTCCGGTATGCCGGCAATTTCGACATGTACACGAGACGGAACCTCCTCTTCTTCCCACCCCTTCCATCCCGACCCCCAATGGAGAAAGCCACAGGCGCCTAACCCCATCGCACCGCACAAGGCAGAACAAGTGCCTGCGGTTACTGTCTGCGGGTTGGCTAATGTGACCAACGGAGCCAACGAGGTTACGCTGGTGCTCGTCGTTGATCGTCTCCAGGGCAGCGTATTCCGTAGCGGTACCACACTTGTCCTGCCGGGCTGGGGTCCTCGTTTCGACCGGCCCTCTGAAACGGGCCATTTCGTCTTCCACCAGATTTGCGTCGACCGCAACGGCGCTTCGAGATTGACAGTCACTTGGGCTGGAGGCTTGCTCTCCTCGGTGCCAAGCGCTCAATCTCCGAGATGCCTTCTATTGCTTCGGGATTGAGAGAGTCCACCTTTGTCCGCTCATTGAGTACCTGACTCGGTAGCCCGCGCCAAACGTTCCCTGTACAATGTACAAGCAGAAGCCCCTGCTCCCATCTTCAGCCGTCACGTCGTTTTCTTTTGCGGCTCGGCCAAATTACTCCAGCTGGGCTTCATTGCGGAGCGTAGTCCATGCTTGCCATGGCGCAGCACCCGGCGTGCCCGACGACGGATGCGCATATAGCACTACCTTTTGGCTTTGACAAGCACAAGCCCGTTGTCTGACGCGGCAGCGTAGCTCCACCACCCAGGGGGCCACGGCATCCTTCGACGGCCCATCGCCAACGCCGCGCGGGCGGGACAGCCATGGCAGCGTGCGACTAATCCACCTCCCGGACTTCCTTGGCGACCGCGTTGCACAGCGCCACCTTTACCCCGGCGCCGGTCAGTACATGAATCCACAGCCGCTGCGTGTCGCTCAGCCGGTCGTTGGCGCTCTTGACCTCGGCGAACATGACCTCGCCCCTCGGCGCTTCCGGGCCGCCTGACGCACCCCCGCCGTCGTCGTCGCCGCGGCTCCCGGCCCCGTCGTTCCCCGTCCGCCACAGGAGCAGGTCCGGCACACCTCCCCCCCGATGCCTGTATTCCTGCGCCATGACCTTGCAGATTGCGGCCAGCGCACTGCCCTCGAAGCATCTCGCCAGCTCCGCCAGGTCCTCCACGTCAAAGTCCCAGTTGAGCCCCACCGCGCTGGTCCGCCGCTCGTGCTCCCTCGCCCACACCTCCCGCAACAGCCGCTCCCCGGCCCCGTTGGCAATCTCAACGAGTCGATGATTAATCTCCGACGCCCGCGCGGGGTAGAAGGCATCCGTGTGCAGGTCCAAGGGGCAAGTCTGGTAGGCCGTTTGGAATACGTTGGGGATGTACAAGAACAAGATGTCGTAGAAGAGATACGCAAAAAGCGTCCGCACCACGCCTCCTTCCGCGTGGTATCCCTTCCAACCCTCGGACCGGAAGTGACTGAGGCACATCTCTTCCACGCTGCACTCGCCCTCGGAACCTAGCTCGTCTAGCCATATCGTCTTTGTCGAAGCGGCCAGCGCACCAGGTCTCGGCGCCAACTCCCGCTTCAGCTGAATGCCCTCGACCGTAATCTCGATGGGCTCTGCAAGACGGACATGGCCAAAATCATGCTGTAGTCGCCGTGGAATGCGCAGCTTCTTCTCCAGTTTCACCAGCCGTTTCTGGAGGTCAAAGTGATGTATGAGATGGCAATTGGCGTCCTGCAAGCCGGCTTCGCACGTCGTCACAGCTATGCGCTTCCAGTGCTTCTTTTGCTGCTCCAAGTCCGTAGAGACTGCATCCTGGTCCAGCTTGGGCATGTAGTGTTCCTCCAACAAAGCCTTGCGTTGATACCACGCGCCTCTTCGAGCTGGATGAAAGAGCTTCTGGTCTAGCAGCTCAGTGAGCAAGCTGTACTCCTTCAGATGCTCTTTGCGGCGCCCCAACACATACAAGGCTTTGTGAATGATGCGCGTATAAGAATGAGCCGGGTTGAACCTTCTCAGATAGCCCCCCTCGCCCATTTCATAGACCCTTCGCTCCTTGTCCTGCTCTTCCGTAACAAAGGCCTGCCACCGAGGGTAAACCGTCTCGAACAAGTCGACAATCCTTTGGAAATCGCCCTCACTCGGAGGGCCGTTGAATTCCAAGATGCCATCGACTTCGGCTTCCAACCGTATGGCAGCCTCGAACTCCAGCAGGTGTGTCCGAGAACCAAAGATGGTCGATGTGCGGCAGACAATGTACTCGGGAAAGTTTCTTCGCGCAATCTTGGCAAGGATTATCGTGGTGAGCGACTTTTCTGACCACTCGGTGGATCTGTAAAAGACGAGGTGCACCCGCTCAAATAGTCTGAAAGTAAGAGGCGAAAGGCGAATGCACGGACCGAGAATCGTCAAGATTTTGTTCAGGAAGTGCTGTTCTCGGTTCGAGTCTTCTCTTCGCAACTTGCCCCTCCCGTTTGATTCCAGGCCATCAGAGTCCTCGGACGTGTTCGAGTCACGGCTGTTATGCCGGCTGAGCCCCAGAGCCATCAGGCCAGCCTGCTGCTGGCTCATTCTGACGAGGCCTTTGATCAGCTCAGCCTTGTTCCGCCCGTGAACTTTAGCTTCTTTTGCCAAAGCCTTGAGCTCGTCGAGTAACAACAGAGATGCTGCCTCGTCAACCGTTGTGATGTGGTCCTCCGACGCATCGGCGAAAGTAAACGTCTCGCCTAGCCCAAATTCGTCGAGATCAAGTCCAGGAATGGGCTTCTGCGTGTCTGCAGTGCTAGGCTGTGGCAGAGGCCTCACGATTTGCAGCGATGCAATGGCTGACTCTGGGTCGGACACATCTGTGTAGTATCCCAGGCGATTGGACCGATGCCACGCAGCAGTCTTTCGGAGAAACAGCCGAACATACCTACGCTCCTGTCAGAGTTGAGAGGTGACCGAGTGGCACACGATACTTACAAGTATTGCGCTTCATAGCTCAACTCTCTCCACTGCCGGAAAACTTCCATCTCTTTTCTATCAAACAGCTGCGACTCTTCCTCGAGCACGGTGTCCAGTGCCAGATTGAAGGCATCCACATAGATTGAGCTCTTGCCTCTTATCCACAACGGCTGTGTCTTTGAAGTGGTCTCATCCTTTTGCGACAGTTTCATGAGCTCGTACTCTTCAATCGCGTTTTCGTCCGTCTGTGTTGGAGGCAAGACATTCTCGACATCAGTAATCCGATTGCTTCGTCGGCGCTGCTCGTCGTCGAAGTCATGTTCATCGTGAGCTTTTCCTTTCGTCGCGTCCTCCTCTGAAGAGGACTCGTCCGATCCTCCTGAAGCTGGCCCCGCACTCTCCTCCCTTTTTAGTCGCTTCCTTGTTGGATGTGCTGGAGAGAGCTCTTTGCTCTGGGGCGATATGGATTCATCCTCATCGTTCTCAGACTGTCGCAGCCTCTTAACGAATGCATCCATTATTGGCAAACATCTATTTCGACATTGTACGGAAACATCCAGCAGAGACGCCGGAGTGTGTCGCCGTGTACCCTCTACACCGAGAGACGCGAGTTGAGCACGACGACACCGTGAAGTTCGACACGAAGTCAGCTGACTGGTATCCGTCACTTCAGCTCCGGCGCCCGATATTCAGCCGGCGCAGGGCAGCTTGGGTCGCGACGATCTTCACCGCGTCGCCCTGAACCCTCACCTACAACATACGCAATTGAGGAAGTCAATCAGATGGCGGACGAGATTCCCAAGGCAGAGCCAGCACCACAGGCTCCAGTGGCCAATGATGCCGCAGGTAACAGCACGCCAGCGCCGCAGACGCAAGCACAGGTTCCGTCAGATACCCCACACAAAGACGTCTTGATGTCTGACGCGCCAATGGATCAAGCTGCGGTGAGTAGTAACTCTGTAATTTTCCTCTTCTAGGGAGTTTCCTTCTGACTTTCAATCCGCAGTCACCTGCGCCAGCAGCTTTTGCCCCGAGCCCTGCACCTGCTCGAACGGGGACGCCAGCTCACGGCTCTCGAGCGGCTTCAATTCACCCAGATGGAGGCCTTGCACTGCCGTCCGAAGCTGTCCCGCACGGTGATCCAACGCGACGATACCTGAATGCCAAGGTGACTGGCGTCTTGCTCGAGGGGATGAAACGGCTAGCCAAGGATCAGTAGGCACTCCTTGCGACGGGCAGAGGCTCAGCGCTGACAAGACACAGACCCAACGACCCGCTACGAGTTCTGGGCGACTATCTAGTTCAAAAATCAAAGGAACTGGAAGGCACCAGCTAGGCGAGGGAAACATGGACGCTGTCGAGGCAAGGCAAGGGCACGGTATGGGCTGCATGAACAGGCGTTTCGCAGATGGAGCAATGGTCACGGATCCATGGATACCAGGTCGGGGCAATCAGCATTGAGCGTTCGTAGTCAATCGCTTTCGATTTTGAGCTCTTGGACTACATCTCGGTCACGCAGACCGGGGACCAAGCATCGAGGCTCTCTAAATGCAGGTTTTCCGAAATTTCTCCCCAACTCCAGGACCAAGCTCCTCCACCGGACTGCAAAAAAAGCCATACGACTTTCCCTGCTTATGCGACAATGGTGCTGGCGGTAGCGGACTCGTACTTCCAGGTAGGAGGCAGGACGCCAACAGTCTTGTAGTAACGGGCCAGACGGTGGATTCGCGACTCGATGAGAATGAGGCGGAACTTGGAGTCCTTGTCCTTGCGGTTGCGCTCGAGGTGCTTGCGGACGGCAACGGCCTGCATGACCCTGTTAGCTCGACGATTCTCAATCGCCCGAAATAGGATTTCCAGCCATACCTTCTTGATCAACATGTAGAGGTCCTCAGGGATCTCGGGGGCAAGGCCTATAGAGTCTCTCTGTCAGTCTTGACCGTACAGAGGCATTGGAGATGATTCTCCGAGAAGATGTATGTCCACCACCACATCCTTTATTTTTCGTCCTCAGGGAACCGTACCGTTCGACTTCAGGATTCGCAGAATTCGGTTGCCTGTTTGCGAGTCAGTAATGCGTTCTCGTCATGCGAAAAATGCGGCGTCTTTTGGGCAGTCCTACCGGTGACGAGCTTGACCTGCGAGATGCCGTGGGAGTCGCGCAGGATAACACCAATCTGCGAGGGAGTGGCACCCTTTCGGGCCAGCTTGGCGATCTGCTCGAAGACCTGCTCGGGGGTGGTCTTCAACCACGCGGGAGGAGCGCGGGAGTAGGGAATGGCGGAGGCTGAGATGCCCTTGCCGTTGCTGTGAAGTCTACCCATCTTGGCGGTGTTGTCCTGGTGCTGAGGATGTGAGGTTGGCTGGCGGAAGTCAAAGAGTCGTGAAGCTGCACGTACTGTAGGAATGTGTGGAGCAAGAAAATTTCGCTTAGTTAGGGCAGACACAGAGGGTGCTGGGCTGCGCGTGGGAGCTCCACTGAGTATCACGTGACGTATCACGCATTCGAGCTATTCTGGCTACTACCTATCTTAGCTCAGAAAAGTTTCTGGGCCGACGCGGTTTCTTCTTCTCTCGGCACGCTTCTTACTCGTTTCCTCGGGTTCAGCTGGACGCATCTCGACGACTTCGTCGAAAACGCAGTGTGGTAAGTTTATTCTCCTTCCAGTGGCGAGCTTCCTTCCCGGCTGCACTTCAATGATGATAGAACACTTGTTTTACTATTATTTCTGGTACCTCTTATGCTAGAGCCTTCGGGCTCAATGAATGAACTGGACTTCTGACACCTTGTCAACCCCCGACGTTGCTCTGCCACTTTTCCTTGACTGCGCAAGTTCGGCTGGCTAACACAATCAAGACTTTGTAGCCTTTTTCCCAATCGAGCGACATCGAAGACGTAGATCTTTCGCAACATTGCAAAATTCGTTAGATAGTGTTTGAATAAATCAGGACTCCATGTCCCCTTTTCTGTCTGTTTTACATCTGCATACTTTGACAACCGTGACCGCACCCCCTCCGGCCATGCTGCATACCCAAGCTGGGCGACGTGCTCGATTTTGACTGGCTCTCCCGAAGTTCCAGAGCTCTCTACCAAGCGCCGACATCAAAGTTCTCCTGCCCATTGTATTAGCTTACGAGTGTGGTTGGCACCATGCGATAAACAAACTCACCTCGGGGAAATATGTCGTGACAACAGTTCTGTCCGCAAATTTTCGTCCAGCCAGAGCTGTGAGCGCTTTGTGGGCAGAATCGGCCGTTTCGAACTTGACAAAGATCTTGCCAACGCCAGCAGACTGTCGGCTGCCGCCAGAAGATCGTGGGACCTTCAAGTCTACGACAGGGCCAAACTTTGAGCACTCTTCTCGCACATCCTCGCGGATCTCTGTGGAGCGCGTCAGCAGTTGAATGAAGCAGAAGAGGGTGGAAGAAATGGCTGACCTTCATATTCGTCGTTATCCATGAGCTCTTCAGCCGTGACCATGTTGAGGAGCTGAACCACGCGACCCTTCTCGGACTCGGTCGCCGACTGGGACGCGAGGCCGCTGATGGCCGTGATGCCCACGTCGAAATTGGCAACCTGGGTTGAGCCAGAGCTGGCTTTGGCCACCTTGAGCTTCTTGCCTCCCACGTCCATTCCGTTCAAAGTGTTGAGGGCGGCTGCGTTCGCCTTGGCAGGCTCGTTATATTCGACAAAGGCAATGCCCTAGCACAGTCAGCATACTCTGTCCCGCGGCAACAAGCGGAGTGCACTTTCAATCTTACCCTGGATTCCTCTGTGCTTCGATCCTTCACCAGAACGAAAGCCTTGGGCTTGCCGAAAGCAGCAAGAAGCTCCATGACTTGCTCTTCGGTAAGATATTCGGGAATATTAGAGATGGACAGCTTGTGTAGAGTATCCGGCACGTAGTTGGAGATGACATCTGGGTCGTGAGCCGCGACATCGTCGGGCACAGCTGGCATGACGTAGTCCTTCGGTCGCCGAACAACGAGACCGTTTCCTTCAGGATTTGCGGAGCCGTTGGCAGCATCGTCCGCCTCCATGGTGATGCCATCGAGAGCGAGACCGACGGTTGCATCAGGAGCGCTCTTGAACTCAAGCACTGCAAACGATCGATCGCTAGAGAGCTGGCAGAGGACACAGGGATCGTTGCCCTCTATGACGTTCATGCCATTCATCTGTAGATTGAAGAAGGACATCAAACCGTCTTCGGTGGTGCCAGGCACAAAGTTCGAGATGATGAGTCGCTTCGACTGGCGAGAGTTGCTCGCCTTGAGGCCTGCACTGCTCACCTGCCCTCCGGGCTGGTTCATGAACGCTTGCAACTTGGTAGGGTCCATGGGCTGCTGTCTAGGGGCGCCAGGAAGGGGGAACATGCCCGACAGCTTGGCTTGCTCGGCAGTGACAAGTTCGTAGCCGGGTGGCTTGATGTCCCACTGCGTCAGCCGCCTCTTGCGCTCCAAGACAGACACGATGTCCGTCAGGTCGGGGGTGGGCTCTCGCTTGACGGGAGGAGTTGGGCTTCGCCGCACCTCCTGTCGCGCAAAGCCACCATCATCTCGCCGATCTCTTCCGCCGCGTCGGCGCTCGTCGAACGGCTCCCTGTCGCGCCTGGGTGGTCTCTCGTCATCATCCCGTCGAGCGTCCCTACGGGAGGAGCCTCGATCGCGGTCCCACTCCCGTTCTCCGCCACGACGGTCGCGGCCGCCAGTGTACCGGTCTTCGCGTTCGCGATCTCGGTGGGTTCGGCTGGACGAGTACGCGTCGACGTCTCCCTCTCCGCGACGCGGCCCGCGGACGTCAGGGGATCTTGATCGTCTGCGCTCGCGGGCTCGGTCGCGATCACGGTCACGGTCGCCTCCACGGTCGCCGCCTCGATGGTCGCGTCCCCGGGGGTCTCCTCCGCGTGGGTCGCCGCCACGAGGATCTCCGCCGCGAGGGTCTCCGCCTCGAGGGTCTCCGCCTCGAGGGTCGCCTCCACGAGGGTCGCCGCCGCGATCACGATCTCTGTGGCGGTCGCGACGGTCATCACGATCACTCCTTGCGGGCTTATATTTTGTTAGCATAGCGACAGCAGGCGAGCGGAGGCACGCATGACGAACCGGGTAGTCTCGATTCCTGCGCCCGTCTTCAACGGCAGGAAGAAGGCAAGTCAGCAACATCTTCAACTCGATGACGGCCGGTGGGAAGGTCAAACATACCTCGCGACGAGTAGCTGTCGCCGTTCATGATTCGCGATGCCTTGCCGGGAGGGCAAGGAGACGATCGAGGACTGCGAGTTGATGAAGAAACGTGGAGCGGGCGAGGCAGATGATAAAGCCGCTTGGAAGGTTTCAGGCCAAAGTCGTTTCGCAGGTGGCAGACGAGGCTGGCTCTTTTTCCAGTAGGTGGCACTAGGCTACTTCTAGGAGATGGCGACCCTTGGGCGGGCCAGCGCGAAAAGTGCAGCTAGCGCTAGTGAGGCACTCCGGGACGCTGATGACAGGGGTCCAGGCCCTGGACTCTCGACTCCAGCCCCCGAGAGGCATGCCCTCAACAGAGTATCGTTGCACGAGGCCGAGTCATCAACAATACCTCATCTGAGCAAACCAGTATTATTGCTCCACCTGGGTGTAGCGCGCCAAGCTGCTCAGCACGGCCATGGCCATCAAACGGGTGTCGGAGTGGCGCAAACTGCCCGTGGCCATCTCCGAGCTGTGCATTGACACGACGCTCCGGTGTGGACAGTCTTTCAGATGGCGCAAGGTCAACGATGAATGGTGAGGTTCCAACTCACGACTGGAGCTTTCGATGGCTGACCGTCTCAGGATGTGCACTCTGCACGGGCGTATTCTGGCTCTAAAGCAGGATCCAGAGCATCTTCACTACAAAGTGACCTGGCCAGAGACGCCTCTCACTCCTCTGGCACCTCTCACTCTTCCTCCGTCCATCGACACGGTGTCTCCGGCCCAGGACGATACAGAAGAGCTTCTGCGTCGCTATTTCAGCCTGAACCTAGATCTCGGAGCCTTGTACAAGCAGTGGTCAGGCGCAGATGCCAACTTTCGCAAGAGAGCACCGGCATTCACCGGTGTACGCATTCTCAGCCAGGATGCTTGGGAAGCTTTGATCTGCTTCATTTGCAGCAGCAACAACAACATAAGTCGGATATCTCAGATGGTATGTACAATGCAGTATCTGCTTTGGCGTTCAAGTTTGCTCATAACGAGTAGGTTCACAAGCTATGCAAGCACTATGGACCGTTCATTGGGAATGTCGGAGACGATGCTCAGCACGACTTTCCGACCCCCGACTCGCTGACAGGAGAACAAGTCGAGTCGCACTTGAGGGAGCTCGGCTTTGGGTACCGAGCAAAGTATATTGCCGAGACAGCTCGGGTAGTTGCGCAGGAAAAGCCGCCTTTGTGGTTAGAGTCGCTGCGGAATCCAGAACAACAAGGTCTGCACACCCGCACCGGACCAGAGAGCCTTGAGCCTACCTACAAGGCCGCCCACGAAGCGCTGTTGACTCTGACAGGCGTCGGGCCAAAGGTGGCGGACTGCGTCTGTCTCATGGGGTTGGGATGGGGCGAGTCTGTACCAGTCGACACTCACGTCTGGCAGATTGCGCAGAGAGACTACAAGTTTGGCAAGTCAAAGTCAAAGACATTCAACAAGGCCATGTACGACGCGGTCGGTGACCATTTCAGAGAGATCTGGGGCCAGTACGCAGGCTGGGCGCACTCGGTTCTCTTCACCGCCGACCTTCGAGAGTTCTCGGATCGAGACGCTACGAAGGATGTTCAGGCTGTGGATTCAAAAGCCACGGTCATCGTGAATGAGCCAGCAACAAGACGGAGAAAAAGGAACGCCACAGTGAAGATGGAGATATCAAGTGAGGTGAAGATAGAGGACACCAAGGACGGAGCGCTTTCGGAAGTAGACGATGTGCCCAAGAGGAGGCGGACGCTCCGGAGGCTCTGACCGGCTCTACATTGTTCGAGGTTCGGGTTTCCTCCTCAAAATTGTTCCTGGTATCTGCAGGACTATTTCGTTCCAAACGGCCGACGCGTAGGACAAAATGCCGAATGAAGAGCCAGAATTTCTCATCTCGTGTACAGCGGGCTTATGATTGCATTGGGATTGACCCATGCTGCCGGGTTACGAGTCGCGACAATAGGCACCCGACGGCATGGCGCATTGCCTTGGTGGTCATGCCGGCTAAATGTCGGGCAGCAGCACAGCTCCTCGACTTTTTGCCGCCTCGTCCAGCAGCAGAGGCTAGTAAAGCTTCTCCTGCAACCAAATTTCATCAACATCGCGAAGCTGCCCATCCATGTGCGACGGTACCACTGAGATCGCCCCTTGCAACTTGGAACCGGGATGAAGCAGGAGCATCGCTGAGGCAAAATGTCTGACGCGGATTTCCAAGCCGTGACCAAGCGCCAGCAGGAGCGCAACGCTGCGGCGGCGGCAAAGAAACCTTCGCGCGGAGCCGACGTCGCGACGCAGCGTTCCGACTCGGCGCGCCAGAAGCTCACCGACAGTGCCGACAATGAGCTTTACGACCGAGATGGCGGCGACAAGTTTGCCGGATACAACACGTCCCTGCCCATGCCCGACGACGATGAGGACATGGGCGTGGACACGACGCGCCGGCTGGTCGGTCAATACACGGCGTCTCGAGAGATGATTGATGAGTTTGCTCGAGGCGATGGCGTCGAGGAGGATGACGTCCTCGCCAGTCGAGGAGAAAAGAGTGGCCGCATCGTCGACCGCGAGACGGATTACCAGAAGCGCCGCTTCAACCGAGTCCTTACGCCAACCAGAGCCGACCCCTTTGCCGAAAACCGCAAGGCCGGCGCGACCGAGAACGGCACGACGTATCGCGAGATCATGCAGAGCCAGGAGCTCGACAGAGAGGAGGACCGCGTGCGACAAGCAATCCAAGCCAAGCCAGCAGGCGAGACCAACGACGACGGTGAAGCCAGGCCTCAACTCCAGAACCAAGACAAAGAAAACGCCGAGGCTGGCTCCACTGAGTCTGTCGCTGCTGGGCGCAAGCGCAAGAAGAGATGGGACATATCGGCAGGACCGGGTGAAGAGGGCAAAGCCGAGCCAGAGGCTGCTGCGGAACCCGCTGCCGCCGTGCAGTCCAAGCGCTCGAGGTGGGATGAAACCCCATCTCTTGCCGGTGATGCTGCGTCAGAAGCCCCCAAACAACGTTCTCGATGGGATCAAGCGCCGACGGCGACCCCAATGGCCACACAGGGGCTGGCAACCCCCATGCATCCGACCGCAGCCCCAGCTCTGACAAGCACCTTCGGCACTGATATCGGACGAGGCATGGGCTTCACTGACGAGGAGCTGGATATGCTTCTACCCGGACAGGAGCAAGGGTACAAGATACTGGAGTTCCCTCCTGGCTTCGTCCAGATATCTGTCCCTGCTCACAGAGTCGGGCAGACACCGGCCCCTCAGACCGGCTTCATGATGCAGGACCCGGAGCAGACCCGACTAGGTGGCCAGTCCATGCCGACAGAGATGAGCGGCGTCGGTGATCTCCAGTTTCTCAAGCCCGAAGACATGACGTACTTTGCGAAGCTGAACGATGGCGCTGATGAGAGCAGCCTGACGGTCGAGGAGCTCAAGGAGCGGAAGATCATGAAGCTGTTGCTCAAGATCAAGAACGGAACTCCGCCAATGCGTAAAACAGCGCTCCGACAGATCACAGACAATGCACGCCAGTTCGGCCCGGGCCCTCTGTTCGCGCAGATCCTTCCATTGCTCATGGAGAAGACTTTGGAGGAGCAGGAGCGCCATCTTCTCGTCAAGGTCATCGATCGAATCCTCTACAAGCTCGATGATTTGGTCCGGCCATATGTGCACAAGATACTCGTCGTCATCGAGCCACTGCTCATTGACCAGGACTACTACGCCAGAGTGGAGGGTCGTGAAATCATCTCCAACGTCGCCAAGGCAGCTGGCCTCGCAACCATGATCAGCGTCATGCGACCGGATATCGACCATGTTGACGACTATGTCAGAAACACTACTGCTAGAGCATTCGCTGTCGTGGCATCCGCCCTCTCCATCCCAGCGCTTCTGCCGTTCCTGAGAGCCGTCTGTCGCAGCAAGAAGTCCTGGCACGCCAGGCACACCGGTGTCAAGATTGTTCAGCAGATTGCCATCCTCATGGGATGCGCCGTTCTACCTCATTTGAAGGGCTTGGTCGACTGCATCGCAAACAACCTCAACGATGAGCAAACAAAGGTCAGGACGGTCACCAGTCTTGCTATAGCCGCGCTCGCCGAAGCATCCAACCCCTACGGCATCGAGAGCTTCGACGAAATCTTGAACCCTCTCTGGACTGGCGCGCGCAAGCAGCGAGGCAAGGGGCTTGCTGGCTTCCTCAAAGCTGTGGGATACATCATTCCCCTCATGGACGAGGAATATGCCAACTACTACACGACCCAAATCATGGAGATTCTTCTGCGGGAGTTTTCCTCCCCCGATGAGGAGATGAAAAAGGTTGTGCTCAAGGTGGTGTCCCAGTGCGCTGCAACGAAGGGCGTAAGTGGCAACTATCTGAAGGAGCACGTCCTGGACGATTTCTTCAAGAATTTCTGGGTGAGGCGGATGGCGTTGGACAAGCGCAACTACAAGCAGGTGGTCGAGACCACGGTCGACATTGGGCAGAAAGTTGGCGTGAGCGAGATTCTGGAAAGGGTTGTCGACAATCTCAAGGACGAAAGCGAACCCTACCGCAAGATGACGGTTGAGACGATTGAAAAGGTGGTGACCAGCTTGGGCGCCGCCGATATTGACGAGCGTCTGGAGGAACGGCTTGTGGACGGTATCCTGTATGCCTTCCAGGAGCAGAGTGTCGAAGACATAGTGATCCTCAACGGTTTCGGCTCCGTGGTCAACGCCTTGGGTGACCGCTGCGGTCCCTTCTTGCCCCAGATCACCAGCACCATCCTCTGGAGGCTGAATAACAAGTCGCCCACGGTTCGCCAGCAGGCTGCCGATCTCATCTCTCGAATCGCAATGGTTATGAAGCAATGCGGCGAGGACGAACTCATGGGCAAGCTCGGTGTCGTGCTGTACGAATACCTGGGCGAAGAGTATCCCGAGGTGCTTGGCTCGATACTAGGTGCCCTTCGGGGAATTGTCACAGTTGTGGGCATCTCGCAAATGCAGCCCCCTATCAAGGATCTGCTGCCGCGACTGACCCCAATTCTCCGCAATCGTCACGAGAAGGTGCAGGAGAACACAATCGACCTTGTTGGCCGTATCGCGGACCGCGGTCCCGAGAGCGTCAACGCCCGAGAGTGGATGCGAATCTGCTTTGAGCTCCTCGATATGCTCAAGGCCCACAAGAAGGGCATCCGGCGAGCGGCCAACAACACGTTTGGTTTCATCGCCAAGGCCATCGGTCCGCAGGACGTTCTCGCCACCCTGCTGAGCAACCTGAGAGTCCAGGAACGACAGTCCCGAGTCAACACCGCCGTCGCCATTGGCATTGTCGCGGAGACTTGCGCCCCGTTCACAGTTCTCCCCGCGCTCATGAACGAGTATCGCGTGCCGGAGCTCAACGTGCAGAACGGCGTGCTCAAGGCGCTTTCTTTCCTCTTCGAGTACATTGGCGAGATGGGCAAGGACTACGTCTACGCCGTGACGCCTCTTCTCGAAGACGCACTCATCGACCGCGACCAGGTGCATCGTCAGACGGCCGCGTCCGTCGTCAAGCACGTCGCCCTCGGGGTGATTGGCCTCGGGTGTGAGGACGCAATGGTCCATCTCCTGAACCTCCTGTACCCCAACCTGTTTGAGACCAGTCCACACGTCATTGACCGCATCGTCGAAGCCATCGAGGCCATCCGTATGGCGGTTGGACCTGGTGTGGTGCTCAACTACGTCTGGGCGGGCCTGTTCCATCCTGCAAGGAAGGTTCGTACGCCCTACTGGCGACTCTACAACGATGCCTACGTCCAGGGCGCCGACGCCATGGTGCCCTACTACCCCAACCTCAACGAGGACACGCTGGACAGGTCGGAGTTGGCCATCATGCTGTAAGAATGAGACGACGGGGAGCCAGCAGAGGGCAGAGTTGAGACTGCAATACCAGGGAAGGGAGTCTTTTGGGTTTCGCTATGCCGCTTGGGAAAGAGTGGGTGTTAATATGACCCGGGGCAGGCGACATGCATTCAATACGGCGTTTGCGTTGTCGGTAGCCAGTTGATGTAGAATGATGTACCATTTGCCTTGCACACAGTTCTCGCATTTCGATCCCATTTGTCATTGAGCGCTGAGACAGACTGCAGAGTACAGCTCAGTTGTCGGTCTCTCATGTTTCCCATCGTCTCACCTGCATCATCTGGAAACGGCCTCTTCGTGTCACGGTAATGACCCAGTCAAGCCACACGGCATGGCATGGCGGTCCTTTTAACCAAACCCAGGATAGCGTAGCCAATCATTGTTACCATTGTCGGAGAAATGTCCCAGATCCAACGTTCTCACAATGTACCAACATCACCACATTTGGCGTTCAGGGCATGGGCGCAAGGCACGCCTTGTGTTGCACCCGCGCTGTATCCTAGAGTATTCGGCCGATAAGAAGAGCGCAGTGTGTTTGTCATGTATAGAGAAGCAACGAGGGCCAAGCGGTTCCCGAGAGCGCAAAGCTGGCTCTCATGCTCGAACGGGGGAGCATGGTAGTTGGCGAATCGTTACCCACCAGATCATGCTGTCTCGGCGGCTCTGCGGCTAGACGATGGACTTGCATGGATGCTTTCCTTGTGTGAGTCCTAATGACGATACGGCCCTTGACGCAGGACAAGGCAAGAAGATGAGATGGCTCGGCATCTGCCCTCGAGGCACCTTTTACTATTCATCCTCTACAACTTTTGGCGAGGCCAGCGACCATTGGTATGCTTAAGGCTCCGTTAGCAGTTCACGAGATTTGGATATCGTGCTGTGTTTGGCTGTAGGATTTTCGGAGACACAAGGCGTCTGGGAAAAGTAAAAGAAGCCAAAGGCGTCTCTTCGAGTGGTGGACTACGGGCCATGCTTTATATCTTCCCATCGCTCGGGAGATCTGCAAGACCTGCCAACTCCAAGCCGTGACAGCACTGGACCGGGGACTTGACCGTTGATTGCTTTCACGCGAAGCTCCAAGGGAAGCAAGCACCGTCCTCGACAGGCCGTTCTATTTGTCCATGGTGCGGGTACGCCGTACGTCGCACCTGGTTCTCATCTACCCTGTATTCATCCAAGAGCACCGTTGCCCTCATCGACCCCGTGATAGACTGTCTTCCAGTCCATACATAGGGTCTACATCTAGATGTAAATATGCTAGATGCGGACCGCTAGATTCTATCCTCCTGAGCTACGGTACGTTTCAGTTAGGACTCTAGGAGTCGTGGAGCAGCGCAGTTCTTAGCTCGACGTCGTTGACCCCCCAGCGTCCACCAGTTTCGCATCCATTGCTCAAACGAGATAGCGGCTGTAGCAGCTCTAATTGCCCGAGCCTTGCGCACGAGTGATCCTGATCGCGGGCTGGCCATGACTCGAGGCTGTGCACCTTGTCACTTTGTTCCGTGTCGTCTCCGTGATTAGGCTGGTGCCGTGGCGTCAACTCTCTTGCGCCACCAGCTGGCTCGAGCTCGTCCGCCTGGCCTCCACACTGGCAGGCTTCGTGGGCCTCTCAGTCCGTATCGTTGGCACCATCAGCGGGCCGCACGGCCGAACGTTGCTGCTGGCTGACCGTCAAGGCGGCGCAAGTCGATCCATCACGAACGGACCTCGCAACTCCAGGTGTGGGTCACGCTTAAGCGCCCTGAGGCCGCTGACAATGTGAATACTCCGGATATGGCTTCTGTGAGATACGTCCTCAGTTTGTTTTCCACTTTCTCAATAGTAAATGTGGTAAAAACGGGCTTCCCACCGCGTGGGGCCTGTCACTGTCGACCAACCAACGATACCTCGAACTGCGCCCGAAAGCTTGCAACAGCCTTCTGTTGGCTACTCTCAAGAGCTACTGCTATCGGGGAGCAGTGTTCTGTCCAAGTGAACGCATGAGAGTGATTGTCAGGGTCCGATTTGCTACCGACAGCCGGATGGCTGGAGCGAGACTAAGCGCAGAAGCCCCGAAGATCATGGCGGTTGTAGATCATCATTGAACGCTCTGTCCTGACAACCTGATGCAGCCAAATGTGAGATGAACCTGGAGATTGCGGTTGTTGGGCTCCATAACCACATGCCTGTTCGCACGCAACCAAGTCCGACGAAACCGCATGGATCTGGGGACGACTGGGGAATGCTGCTCGTGACCGGCTCTAGACTAAGTGGAGGCTACCGGCAGCAGCGGCTGCCGGACATTGGGGCACGAAAGATCTGTGAGACGTATGGAGAGCACACGGCATCCATCTATCCAACCACCCCTTCGGTCCGCTGCGAGGGGGAGACGCATCCTGGTTCAATCTGGTGAAGGCCGAAAGTGGTCGCCGACCGGGTTGGCAGAGGGTATGAGCGTGCTTTGCAACCTCCTCGAGCTTCTGGCGAATGATGCCAGGACTCATCAGCCACCAACAGGCTAACAAGGCCGGAGGACGGTGAAGATGAAGAACAGGAGTCGGGACGCTGCGGTCGTGCGCAGACCCCGGCTTGCCTTGTTTGCTGCCGATGGACGAACTCGTGAAGCCCAAGCGCCACATCAAGAACCAACATCCCTTCTCGGTAATTTGACCCACGTGAGATGAGATTAAGGCGCGGGAAAAAAAAGCAACGGGTGGCATTTCAACGGCCCGATACTTGATGAAGCCAACTGGAACACGACTTGTCGACCAGGTTGCCGTGGTTTATTCCCGTTGCCTGCAATCATGCGCCGTACTTGGGATGGGCAAAAGCGGTAGCGCAAGAGAGCGGACCGGTGTTTTGGGGACCGAGCTCGTGGCAGAGGAGGAACGGCACTTGTTGGTAGAAGTGCGTCCCCGGAGCCGATGCCACGCTGCGGACGCCATGAGGCTGTCTCTTGGCTGCCATCTGCCGAGCGAGCATGCTCCTGGTCAGCTAGCTGGTGAGACTTTTAGATGAATCCTGCATTGGCGTTCGCCGGGGCGAGACGGGCCCATGAAGTGAGGGAGCTTGTGATTACCATTAACGTCTCTGCTCTTTGGAGCATGGTGTGGAGGGCTGCATTTTACGTCCCTGGTCAGACGTTGCTAAATCGTTGCAAGTGCCGGATCCTTCCTTCGGCCGCATCTTCACCGACTCCCGCCGCGCTGGGCAGGAGCGCTGAAGCACCGGCTGGCCCCGTGCCAATTGGTGCTACAGAGAACATGCAGCAGGTCGGGCAAGCGCGGTTCAGCGCGAGACCCGCCGGCCCGAAAGAGGTCCTGTCGTTGGGGCCTCTACTCTGCAATTACTCAAAGGCATTCGCGCCTCCGAGACTGGCCCCGATGGCTCGCAGTGCCAGCCGAAGCTGGAACTGTCAACACCAACAGCCCGCTTGGGCGGCCTTGGAAGATTGGCTGGCGGCCAACACCCGCAGTACCGAGCTCCGGTGCCGCGATACCTCCCTTACCTATCGGAGGTGCGACTAGCCCGCCAAGGCGTGTGCCGATCGGCATCTGTGCAGCAACGGGCAGGGGACCCCAGATTGGCGCGTTTCAGGACGCCCAATACGGCCTACTGCACCCCAGTTGAGGCCCCGCAGCGGCACTTCGGGACTAGCCAGGTTGCTGGATTAGTCGACGGAGACGTGAATGTAAATGAATGGTGAAGTCGTCAAAATACGAATGGACAAGTTATTACGGAGTCGTCCGTGCATGCCGCGGAATTGCATCGAGGTTGTCAAGTGATGAAAGGCCGCTGGCTGGTGGGGGGTCGTGATATCTGCTCCGCTACTAGCATTCGCCTCGCAAGACAGCATACCAGTAGGCACGACTCCCAGCTCTCCATCGATTTCCCTGGGGAGCGTCCATCCGGCTGTTCGTGCATTTGTCTCTCCTCTCTATTCTCTTTGGATGCTTGCATGCTTACATGCCCACCTCGGCCAGGGAAAAAGAAGCTGTGCAGCTGAAGGGCAGACGCAAGACTGATGTTGGTGATGGCGCCTTTGCCACTGCAGTCTTCGCCACTGCAGTCGACACCCCGATACTCGTACACGCCGCTTGGCCCCAGCACTCCACTCACCCGTTTGATAACACAGATCCAGAGTCGCAGCGGCGTGGGGGACCAACGGCCGTCTTGGCTAGCTGCTGGCAGCTGTCCCCGCGGAGACCGGTGGGGTGGATGTGGTGGAAATGCATCGCTCACCACCAAGATTCACAGTACACGACTTGCGGTGCAGTGCAGTGCAGTGCAGTGCTGCATGCCTGGATAGGCGGGTGCTACCGGAGCTGCAAGGCGGGCCGGAAACAGCTCTGTGGCGCTGCAGCCAGCGTTGCCGGATGCGCTGTCTCGCTGTCTTGTTACCGCGGGCGTGGTATCAACGCTCTGTCTCGCACGGGCAGGCTCGGAGATGCCATGGTTGGCCGAGCTCTTCCTCGACGCCCAACTACTCGCACACGCACGGGGATCAAAGCAGATCCACGAGACTCTGCCCGCGAAAAAGGACGGCGACCTGGGGAAGAGAGAGGTGGAGAACTGCGGAGGTGGCAAGAGTCCTAGAGAGGCGGCTGCGCTGCAAAACCGAAGCCCAGGATGGGAGACGAAGCGTACCTCTGCGATGGCGATGAGGTCTCATGGATATCGAGTGAGATTGCTGCCAGATCACGAACCCGCGCCAAGGGTCGGCAAAGCAGACAACCTTGAAGGCTTGCGAAGCTAGCGCGCGAGACAGTGGAGTGGGGGACAGCTGGAAAGCTTAGCCCTCTAACATGTGCGGGCGATCTTAACGCCGACACTCTGCGGTCATTGGCTGACACTGGCCGCGCTGCTACCCAGCATCATGGTATCGGGTTCGCCAGAGGTCCTCCCCCCCAGCTGGGCCGGGAGCGGAGGGTGAGGTCGGTGTTGAGGATGGGCATCATGGTGGTGCACGGCCATGGCGCGGCGGCAGAGCTACCCGTCTAGGCGTTATCCATCTGATCGAGCAAACACGAGGACCGAGCGAGGTTGGCTTCGACCTCGGGGTCCATTTTAGCTTGTTGGCTTGTCTGGAGTCGGCTTATTAGGAACTGAACATTGTGAGTGCATGCCCGTAGGGTACCACTGCGGATGGCAGCGCTCTCTCCACCTCGATGCTGAAGCCGACCCGACCACGCGCTATGGCGGCGCGGAACCCCACGTATCCGTACCGTCCCTGCAAGGTCCAGCCACGTCCAGCACGGCTAATCTACTGGCACGACCAACAGTCCGGCAGCCAAGATGGATGCTAAATGCTGCAATTTACCGATGTGAAGCGCCCAGGCCGTGGGTATGCGAAAGAAGAAAAAGCAAGTCGGGCTGCAAACAATAAGCCATCCGTCGTTGCTGGCACGAGGGCGAGCCGGCATGGCGCCGACACAAGCAGAATGCCAGCCGTCTTCTTCGGGCACAGACGAGGGAAAAGCAAAGCGCTTGAGAGGCAACTGCAAGCCAAGTCGGGTTAGAGGTACTAGTTGCCACCGGCTCTTGCCTTTCTTGGCTCGCTTGATCAACGTCACCGCTCGCTTTCCTTCTGTCTTGCCCGCCAGCCTCGTGCCTGGCTGACGTTGATTTTTTACGAGGCAGGCAGGCATAGCAGGCCTGCGCACAAACCCCGCCTCTGGGCTCCCGGAATGGGAACTGCATCCCATGTGGCATGGACCGCGAATGGCAAACGTGGACACGCCCCCGTCTTCACAGTGCCGCAGGCCATCATCATCATCATCATCATCATCATCGTCAGTGCTCGTAATGTCCCACCGTAGCACAATCCCCAAGAAGCCGTTCGCGTGCTTGGGCGTGCGTCCACCATCCACCCACATTCCCCGCATCTCTCTCGCCCGAGTCCATTCGACGGATGCTGCTTCCACTCCCCGTCGCTTGATCGAATGGTTGCGGCTATCGTTGAGAAGCCCGTCTCCGCATGGGGAAGATCAACAGCAGGCCAGCCTGACAGGGCCCGACTGCGGAGACGCTGCCGCTCGGGTCGTCGTGGCAAAGGCTGTGGCATCGGTTTTAGGGGGGACCTCTGCGTCAGTGCAGGCACACCACGATTGTGGAAGCTGGGGCCGCCGTCCCGTTTCCCGTCGTGTCAGTCAGGTCGCCGTGTCTCTCTTTCCGGGACGATTCGCTGGCCTGTCTCGCTTTACAGAAGCCCGCAGTGTCTCGTTCTCTGGTCCTGTCTGAGGTCGTGTCTCATGGCTCACGAGCTGCTCGCTGAGCATTACTCGTACATGTACCCGCAGGCATGCATCTCCAAGTGCCGCACGAACAAGGTCGGGTACAATGCCTCACTAATCGCAGCGACATGGCAGCGGTAGCGCGTACTCCATTGCATCAAGACGCTGGGCCAATACGCTGTCGCTACCGCTTGCATTTGCCTCCCACGCACCCCGCCAAGGGCATCAGCAGCGTCCGCACCAGCATCGTCACATCCCCAATCAACCAAAGCCAGATACCTGTGCTGTGGTCCGTCGGCCTCGGCTTCGTGGTGGTGGTGGTGGTCCTGCGGCTCCTCCAGGGTCGTTCTGGGGCTTGGCTGAGTTCTGCGTTTGCGCCTGCGTCTGCAGCCTGCTGCTTTGCCAGTCCCTGGGCCATCTGCTTTCTTCCCAACTCCACCGTGTGGGCCAGCGAGCCACGGTCCCCTGTCTGCCGCTCCGGCAGCGTTACGTCAGGGTCGCTGCTGGTGGCGCACGCTGTGCAACCCAAGCCCGCTGCGTCGACGCCCCCCCCGTCCCCACGGCCGCTTACTTGTATGTGCGCGAACAGCATCGCATGAATGAACTTTGTGTGCGGCAGACGAATCATGGAAGGTCGGTTGCGTGGGCGAACATGGGAGTATCGCTGCAGAAGAGTGCTGTTGCCGTGAACGTTTGGCACTCGTGGTAGCTGTATCTGCGGTGCAGAGTCGCATCCACAGATCGAGTGCGCGAATCTTGATATGCGCTTGTTTGGCCGTTGGGGCTCTCCACATTCATTCAGCCGGGTAGCGAGTTCAACCCAAGGAAACATTCTCTCCAACGCAAAACGACGGCTTTCCTCGCCCGGATGCCGCCCGCGTCGGGCGATGCGCCCGCTGCTGACGCTCCAGTCTGCCGTCGATTCCGTATGGCTGCTACCTACCCTGTTGGACATGCGAGTTCGTCATGTGCGAGTCCTCGAATCGCAGACACGGCAGCGTGCGACTCGTCCAATGCTGTGTCTCGTGGCTCGCATTCCCCCGACGCTCTCGCTCACAGATTGGAGGTGCCAGTCCCTGCATGTTGCCGTCCAGCATCCATACGCGCACAGCGTACGGAGGGCCGCCTTCCGGCCAATGGACAGCGCCAGCATCTGCCCGGCGCACCGCTTCTTCCCTGAGTGCCTGCTGGACACCCCTACACGCCCCTCCGACGCGGTCAGCGCCTCCACCCTCAGTGGCGCATGGCGCTGACCCAAGTCCCTATCCCCTGCGGAAAAGTGCCGTAGCCTTAGGTTATTCTCTTGAGAGCCACTGCGTTGTCATTTGCTGGCTCTGCTCTGTGTGCACTGTACGGATACAGCTACGGCCCCGGTCTGGCCATCCCCACCCTCCATATCCCCGTCCCCATTCCCATCCATCCCCCCACCCCCCTCCCCCCTCATCGCAAGCGGCACCCCGTCTCCCCATCGACATCATTGCCTACCGCCAGTGCAAGCCGCTTGCTCCGTCGTCTGCCCCGAGGCAAACAGAGCACCTGCTCATACGTTCAAACATGGGCGTACGTATAAGCGGCCTTCATTCTCTGCCCTGCGAGTCATCCTCCGATCCTCAGGATACATCAAGTCGTCTTCTTCTCTATGGCATCGTTCGACGACCTCACGACTGCGCAATCACAAGTGCTCGAAGGATATATCCAGTTCGCCCCCAACTGCGGGTCCGCTCATGCTCTGCGGCTCTCAACCGTCATACAGGTAGTGCCAGACCCAGAGATTGCGCACGCCCTGATCGTTGGCCCTTGGAAGACGGTACTTGTACCGACTACCGCAGGACCGGTTTATCGCCAAGCTCGGGAGTACCGCACAGCACCGCACTGGAAGGGCCCCCAAAAGGCCCCCTGGCGAATGCTTGTGGATAGGTTGACCACCCTCAGGCCCTCCTCCACTCCGAACCACATCCTGGCCAACCCACACGCCCCCGGCTGGTTCTTGTTCCTGCTCATCGCCGCAACCCTGCCGCCTCGGCCATTGTCAAAGGGACGCCTGGCTGCCGATCACCTAGGCCAAAGTCGTCACAGGCCCTGTTCCTCTAAACGGACAGGCTCCTCCACTGGCCCTCCCGCCGCCCACTTGCCTTAGACTGGACTGACGCACGTCAATTGGCACTGGCGGACACTTAAGACTTCGCTGATCCCACCTTGACTCCCAACATCCTCGCTTTCATCTATAGGTGGGATCATCTTGTCTCTGATATCTATTTCGATTCGGCATTTCACTCCAGTCGGGATCCGCGTCTGATCAACAAACCCTTTTCCCATCTTGACAACCCATCACGAACGCCCGGTGCTCCGTTGCCCCATCAAGCACGGGCTCTCCAAACACTCACGAAGAGAGCGCTCATTCTCATCTCGCCTCACCGTCCAACAACGTCACTTGCGCCTTGAGAGCTATCGCTTCTTCGCTTTGAGGCCTCTCCCGGTTTCCTCAGCAAACTCTCATCACCCTGGCTCCAACATGACGATGACTCTGGACACGTCCCAACACCAGCGTTTCGGTCCGCCGATGGGCTTCGACTACCCTACCCATGCGCAACCTGCCTTCTCCAACCCTTGGTCGTCGTCCTCTTCGTCCCCGCATACGGCTGCCACCGCAGGTAACCCACTGTTTGTCGCTGGCCAACAGCTGCCAGGCATGAACCACAGCATCATGGGCGCGAAGCCTCATTCTGCCCGGGCCAGCACCAGCAGCGCGTCGTCGATGGCCTCTTACGGCTCGTTGCCCGTTGCCACCACATCAGCAGGTAAGCGCGACGCCCATCCCCATAGTGGCAGGTTCAAAGGGCTGTGCAGCTAACTCGGCGTCCC
Organism: Tolypocladium ovalisporum; assembly: GCA_024340015.1. NCBI lineage: Eukaryota > Fungi > Ascomycota > Sordariomycetes > Hypocreales > Ophiocordycipitaceae > Tolypocladium > Tolypocladium ovalisporum. The sequence goes on along the minus strand of JALHBZ010000174.1, from coordinate 493,338 downwards.
AAAGACCTCATGAGCATGAATCGTCTGCACACTACTTCCGCAGGCTACACCGATGCCACCTACGCTACCTCCGCTTCTCCTGTCAGTGGGCACTTCGCGCCTACGTCGGCCCCTCCGTATGAAGCAATGGGATACGCGCCGGCGCCTGGCCGGCCTGGCTTTGCTATGGGTCCCGAGGTTGAATCTTCGAGGAGGTTCTCCCAACAACAGTCAGTGCCCCCAAATATTCTCTTCATCTGAGCCTCGGTGGCGATTCATAGATTATGGGGCTGACTGTGACAGCAGAAGCATGCATGCGCACCCAGATGATCGAAGGAGTTTTGCCGACGCGCTGGATGCCAGCCATGGCATGCTTGCCATGAGCCAAGAAACTCCCCGAAATATCTACGGCAACCGGCATGACCGTTCCTCTGTGGACTCGTACGGCTTCCCCTCAGCACACTCTACGAGCTCGTCCATATCATCCAGCGGCAATTTCAGCTCCTACTATGGTGACTCGGTCTCAGACTACTCAACTGCCGGCTCAGACATTGAATCGGTCAACTCGAGGACACTGCCCAGACCTCAAGGACTCATGGGCTCCCAAATGCCACCAGCGCCCCAGTCAATGATGGGCCAGTTCAGCTCCAAGGTGTCGTCGAGCACTCAGAAGAAGCACAAGTGCAAGGTTTGCGACAAGCGGTTTACCCGACCCAGCTCGCTGCAGACGCACATGTATAGCCACACTGGCGAGAAGCGTGAGTTTTACTCCCTGCCGCGCTGGCCCTTTCGATAGCGTCAAACCCAAATTCGTTGCTAATCTTTGACACAGCGTTTGCCTGCGAGGTCGAGGGATGTGGTCGCCACTTCTCCGTCGTCTCCAATCTCCGACGACACCGGAAAGTCCATCGCGGTGACGCTCGGTCAGAAGCAGGCTCAGAGGACCATCAGTCGGACTAGAGTTGGACAACCATGTCACAGCATTCACGGGACTGCACGGGACATTGGTCATCCCCGGAGCTCCATCATACTTTCTCGTCTCGCCTCGAGCGAGATATACACATCCACCTTCGAATTATTTACATCCCAAAACCATGAGTGCAGCATCCGACTCTGGATTGGCAGGAAAAGAAGATGGACCAACAACCATCATCAGACGACGTTACGGATCTCAACGTGATGTTCCTACCAAAGTTTTGAAATACATCCTCGACATCAGTGGCATAGATAGGGCGAGAAAGGCCCGTGAAGGACATTCGGCGCGGCGAGGAAGCGCGGCTATGTACAAGATTTGAGTTGATTGTTTTGCATTGAGCGAGCTCATGCATTGAGCGGAGGCCTCGCGATGTACCTTGGATTTACGGCAGGGATTTCCCGGATGGTTCCCCATTGGTTCACGGGGGCTGCATTGGTCAACCCAAAGATACCCATCCACGGCGTTGAGGTTGCCATTTGGCTATACTGTTTCTGCAAAGTCGCCGGCTGAGGCGCATTGTACGGTTTTGATGCCTTCTGCGTTGCTCAAGCCGGGCAGGATCGCGGATGAGAGCGTCAGGGAAAGCGAGGGGTCCAACCTAGGACGGGTTCTGGATTGTCCGCTTGGCAGGCAAGGGGCAGGCTAGTGTACGAGTAGCTTTATCTTACGGTCACAATATATACCCGATCGAAACATGGCGTCGGAGATTCGTGCTGTGGATGTTGATGTGCATTGCTTCTGCATGAGGGCTAAGCTGCGCGCCAGTCTTGAGGAATGTACGATGACTGGGCGTTGTATTCAAATTTACTTGAAGGCACTTTTGAACAGACGTGCATGCTAGGCTGTAGATTTACCGGGCCTAGAGAGGGGCGGCTGGACCTTGGACCTTGAAATCGGCGGCGAGTGATGCCGTTCCGAATTGCCCATCTACATACGACAGTTCCCGTTGCAAGACAGCGATGCGCCGATTCTCTTGGCGATATCAAGCCCAGCATCAGCTCCGCGTTTGGAATGTGATTGCCGCCGTCGCATATCGGGAAGCGCGAGCCGTCGCGTGATGTTTAGCCTCGATGTATGCCGACAGCACCTCGGGCTGCTGACCGGATGAGCATGGGGTTTCGGGTGCCTCAGCTTGATGGACGGCTTTGCCCCGAGCATGCCATGTTCTCCCGGGGGGGAGGGGCCCTGCCGAGCTCGGGCACTTGACCTGAACGGGGCGTTTGGAACAGGGCCAGAAAGGGGGATGGACCGTGTACGAGACGCGCCCGAGCAGCAGACCAGATAGATGGCGAGGGATGCAATAGGGGAGTAGCTCACGGAGTACGTACTCCGTAAAGCAAGCCCGCCTGGCATCTTCCAAAGGCGGAATTAGAGGTCGGTCAAGAGGGGATGGGGGAACCAGACATGGGCAAGGCGGGCCAGGTTCGGCCAAGGCCCGTGTCGTGGTTCGTCGAGGGTTTCGCAGCGCGTCTTATTTAACGTGCTGTGCTGTAGCTGTAGCTGTACCGGCACAGTCGCCATCTCAACTCGTGTCTTGGGCGACACGCGACGAAACGAGGACTCGCAGGCGGATTGTCCACGTCGGTCGCTGCTACCGGCACCACGCCTTCGCGGGTTCGCCTTTTGGCGATGCGTGCCCGTGTCTCCAAGTATACAATACGAACTTCGTTGCGCGCTCGATGGCGCCTAGTTGGGCATGTCGATGGGTTCCAAGGGACATGGGGGTGTGCCAGCACTCGCGCGAGGCGGAACATTGCGGGAGATGACGCCTCCCACGGGGGGAGAAATGGCGCGGGCGTTTCAGAGCCGACCATGACTGCTCCAGGGGGGCAAGACGGGCCCCCAGATGGCACTGATGTCAAGACCGGACAAGCTTTGTGGGGTTGAGGGCAAGGAGCGACAGGGGGAGGCTTCCGCGAGCTGGTTCGTGGGGGGGCGTGCATGCAGGGGATGGAGGCGTGTGGCTGACTTGGGCGGAGACGCTTGGTGGAGATGCCCATTGTGCTTTTCGACGATTGAGCAGACGACAAACACCACGAAGGGGAAGTGGTGTCCGTACAGTACGAGTAGAAGCGCGGAGTGTATACGATGGTGGCGACAAGACGAGACGAACAAAAGCAGCCATGGCGGGAGGGATGGATGTAGAAGCAACCCCGGCACGTTCTGCAGCACTGAAGGAGATGCCCGTAGCAGACAGCGACACGCACTCAATTCTCACGTGAGCCGATCCTCGCCTGCGGCACGTCTGCCCGTTGAAGATGCGATGCCGCCGCTCGGGCATGCTGCCGTGCCCTGACCGCAAAGTCACGACATGGTTGGTGCTCCGCTACTTCGGGCGAGTACGACGACGGGTGCGTTATCTGCTTGCAGAGAAAGCCTCGGTGGCATGTTTCCCCGTAGACTTGTGCTGCACTGCACGTATGATTCAAGACGGACAAAAGTATCGTTTCTTCGCCTTTGGCCAAGCCGCAGGTGAACGTTTCCGCCTCGACGGGGCTTGGAGATGGCGTCGTTGGCAAGGGCAAAGAGAAGGATGCCCCAAGCGTACAAAGCATCGCGCAGACATGACCCGAGCTACGAGCTACGAGTACATACGCCGTCATCGCCAAAACCCCCCCCCCCCCCAATATTGGCGGCGGACCCTTCAATTTACAGATTGGATTCGAGGGCCAGCAACGAATCCGGCTGCGAGATTTGGCAGGCTATTCCGACGCTGGATGGGGGGTGTGCAGCCTGGCCTAAGCTTGTCCGCGTTTCTCCCCCCGCCCGCCCGTCAGACCGCCAGATCATTTCAACCCGGCGTCGTCGAGCTCTGTTTCCCAACCCGCCGTTTTATCTTTTTCCTGTGCTCGATCGCCCGCGCCGCTCTCCCGGGCGCCGCGGCCGGTGGCTACATGTCGCCTGGCACCGACGAGCAGAAACGGGGTCCCTGCTTGGGCGCTTGCGGCTTGCTCCGTTGCACACATTTTCTACGGGCGGCGCGAACAACCCCCCTCCACCCCCCTCTTTGCAGGCTGCCGTGTTGAATGTCCACTTCGTTCGCTGTACCCGGCGGAGGCGACTGCTGCTGTGCGGTGCACGACGGTGCTGCCTACGTCAACGGCTTTGCAGGGAAAAGCCTCCAGGGGTGTGTGGACGTGACTAAGGGCAAAGCGTCTGGCGACGTCAGTGGTGAGAGGGGGTGGTGTGCTGATGACGCCGGAGGCTTGTCGGATGCGGCGCGGGAAGCGATATTCAGGGTCCTGCGTGGCGGCTGGGCGGCAATGTCGTCAAGCCCTCGAAAGGACCCCCGTTCTGGCAACCCGGACAATTGCAGCACGTCAAAGGTCGAGGTAATTGGACCGCCTTGGAAAACGCCCCAACTGCCTGTCTGTCTGTCTGTCCTCCAAGGTACTTGTACGCAGAACCTGTCCCGGGCTCCCCGTCGACGTTGATTTACGAGTGGTCGGAGAGGCGTGACGTCAACGGCCCCAGTACCAGGGTTCAGCGCGGCTCCGCTCAATGGCCCCCGCCTTTTCATGCCCGGAACGTCATTGTCCGGGCTCTTGGTTGGCGGAGGCCGCTCTGTCCCTTCTAGCGGGAGAAACGGCCCCTTGTGGGCCACGCCTCTATTTATCCCTTGCCCTTGCTAGTCTCCCGGGGTGTGTGGCAAGTATTAGCCGCATCTTCTTCTGGTGCAGAGTATTTTGCACGAATGCCATGGTCGATTGAACGAATTGACTTTGCGTTGGGGTGCGGCTAGAAGACGTCCAAGGCGTGGGGGGCTCGCTTTCCCTTGGACCAAGTACGAGTAATTACGTCCGCAACTGCTCGCGGCTCTCGCTCGCCTCCAGGGTAGCCAGACTCGGTTGTTTGAGACGTTGCGTCAGATAGAGTGATTCGACGATTGGAGCGCCCGCCTCCCTAGACCGGGCACGGGCTGTAGACAACGACAGCTCAAGGCGGTGTCTATCGCCTCGCCATCTTGACGCTTTCATCAGACGAAGCCCACTTCACGCTGGCGCGCCTAGAACGGCTGTGCTCCTCTTTGCTGTACCGACGGCGGGCAGTGAGACCAAGCAAAACCTGCGCGGTCCGAAATGGAGCCTGATATATGGCCGCCCCCCCTCCCTTCAGGGTTTGTTTCCCTGAGCAGAGGGGCCGGTCCCGTTTGATGTATTTTCAGTAGCAATCAAGCTTTTCTCGCAGTGCAACCACGGGAGCTCTGCAAGGTGAGCCCCGCCGGGACAACCCTGTTGGGCGTGAGATGCAACTTCTGCAGCTGCGATCGCCTGTCGTGCGTCTCGTAGGAGCTCGCAAATGCCTGCCTGTCAAATGCGAGGCTCAATGCCGTGCCCTCTCACCGAGATATGTAGCACACCGCAGGAGCTCGTATCAACGAGTACAAAGCACGCCTTTATATCCACAGCACGGAGATTCAGGGTTTGTTTCATGGTGATGGCTGCTGTCATCGCGGGGACATGCATTCCGACTTGCTCGATAAGTCCATGCTCCGAGCGGCTATTATCATTAGCGGCGCTCCGCCGACTCTTGTCTCAGGATGCTATCCTTCAACCTTTCCCCTCCCTCTGGGATAGACACATGGAAAGGGCCTGCTCGTCTCGGCAAGTTCGCGGCCGCACCCCTGGCCTGCTTCCGACCACGGGGCGGAGCCGTGATGACGGCCGGCGACCGCAAGTTCAGTCGTCCATATCATCGCCGACGTCTTATCTGCAGCGACTCCTGTTTCAGCGACTCTACCAGATCACATCCGTGTGGGGAAGGTCGTTGGCCGCAGTCCACGTTATTCATGATGATCACTGATGATGTATGAAGTTGCTCGATATTGTCATTCCAGGGGGCAGATTCGTGTGCAGCAGATTAGAAGTCCCCTCGGAATGCATCGACGCACAGAGATATCGAAACTACATTAGAGAGCCTCATTGCATCATTGCTTCTGTTATCCGCCGCATTGCACGTCTCGCCCGCCGCCGGTGGTAGCTCAACTTCTCTCGGAGAACAAAAAGTTCCGAGGCACTTTTGAGGCTCATAGGTGGAGCACGAGGCCGTGGACTATCGTCGAGAATACAGCAGAACGTGGTGTCGACATTGCTGTGCCTAGATTTCCCCTCCAGCTGCGTGAGGACTCTTCACCTGCAGCATCATCTCTGTCACGGCGAGAGCTGCTGCAGGCCATCGGACACAATCAGAGCATACATTCACAGAGCTGCAGATGCCGACGAGTCTGGCCAAAATTCTCATTCCAGATTACCGCTACATACATTTGATTTCCACTTTGATATCAGCCGGTAGCCAGCAGCCAGCATCAGCCACTCGACTGCCATGTATCCGCCGACCAAAAAGGAAAAGAAATCTGAATGCCTAATCTGCCTGGCAGTCTAGGTGACGGAGACTTGCCTGAAATTGATGTACATTGAACAACGTGAGGAAGAAACAGACTAGAGGGGAAGCCGAAAACAAAGACGGCTCTGCAGTATTGGCAGCAAAGTGTGAAAGGGCTATACATTAAGCAGTGTTCATGACCTCATGAAAAAGACGACTTGAAATAAGGAGAGTTGCTCAAGAGACGCATTGATCGCGCCAATGGTGGTGATGGTGGCTTCCTCTGGTGTCAACGAGGGGGCATCGCCGCTGCCGGGGTTTTAGGTGGAGGTGGTTATGATTTGAGGTTTGAGGAATCGCTGTCTGGGATCGTGACATCCCCGCGGCAGTGCAACGCTTTGATGTATGGTATTCCGGCCCGTACCCAACGCCAAACGCAAACAAGACATGGAGGCTAAAACGACGACTCAAGGCTCGGCTTGATCTCACACATGCGGTGCACCAGGCCGACCCTTGCCGAGAGACTCGAGGAGTTCGTGCGGAGGGATCCTCTGCATGCCACTTCCCCGGTCGTACATGGACGTAGGCGCTGGAGTGTAGCCCTCGCGCTTCTTTCGCAGCCGGTCCAGGACGATGCCGCCCAGCACCAGCAAAAGGATGAGCGCCAGCGAAATGGCCAGCCCAATCAGGACGATAAAAACCAAGGGCATGTGACTGACGTCTGTTGAGAAGAAGTTATCCTTTTGCGTGAAGATCTTGGCAATGCTTCCAGCACTATTCCCCGAGTTGGTCGTGAGCACGTATGGCTGGAGATCTGTTCCGTTGTAAATCGCGGCCGAAACCTTGCCGACTTTCGGAATGTCAATCGAGCCCGTAAGCATCAATATCTGCTTATCGTCCAGGATTTCTGTCTTGTCGTGGCTCTTGGTGAGCGTAAAGACTTGTAGACTTCGCAAAACGGTGCTCGCGGGGAGTGATTCATTGACAGACAGCCACTTGCTACCATCGAACTTCATCAGAAATACGGCGTCGTCCTTGGCCGACTTTCCAGCGATCCAAACTTGATTGGTATCGCTCGACGCTGGTGTGATCAATTGGACGGGCCCTGGAACGCTGTCTGCGCCTGGAAAAGCTGCCCAGGTCTGCTTCTTGGCATCGTATGACGCCAGGTACCGCTTGTCGGTGCCGTTGGCAAGCATGTCGCCGCCAGCAATGAGCGTCGAGTCGCTGGACCACATGAGAGACAGTACGTCGCCCCCTAGACCAGTGCCCGGCTGAACCCATTGCTGCGTTTCTGCGTTGTAGACACAAATGCCAGGGCAGTCCAGGGCGCCGGCTTTGGTGAAAGCGCCAGCGACATAAACCTCAGGCGTGTCAGGTCTGACGCTGATGACAAACACGGTATTCTTGCCGCCAGAAACAGGAGCCGGCTGGTAGGCATATGTCTTGTTCTTCAAGTCGAAAGCGACGACTCCATTGATTTGGTTGCCATCGATGGCACCGCTGACCTTGCCTCCAGCATAGAGAACGCTTCCCCGAAGCGCGACGGTGGTAAAGGCAGACTCGGCAGAGATACCGGGACCCAGCCCACTGACAGAACCTTCGTTGCTCCCATCGATGAACACCAGGTTACTGATTGTGGAGCCGTTTTTCGATTGGGCCGTAAAGTGACCAGCAAGAATTGTGATATTGCTATTGCCATTGTCGTAGAATGTCCCGGTGGCGACACCGGGCAGAGCGTCGGCTGAGAGGCCATCTCGGCGACTGACCTTGGAAACGGGTTGTTGCGCTTGTATGTTGACTGGGAAGCTCCCAAGACCCGTGTCACTCAGAGTGGCGGCGCCGTTGGCGCCCAGGAGCGCCGACGACATCGACCCTGCAAAAAGAGTATCGTTGTTGGGAAGGTCAAGGGCGGCGGCGCTGAGAATGCCATTGTAAATGGGCAGAGGCCCAGCGAGATTCTGCAGCCAATTGCCTTTCGATGGAACCCAGACGGCGAAACCATCAACGGGAGCATCTGCATTGCCACCAAACCCGTTGCACTTGGAGAATGATCCGGTAAAGGTGATGACAGTCTCTGTGGTATTTGTGGTGACGTTGACCAGTAGAGGGACAACGCTGTTAACGCGTCCGTTCACACCAGCTCCAAGCGCACTCCAGGTATTCGCCTTTGTGTCGTACACGGCAACGTGGTTCAGGCCATCCTTGCCCTTGGTCATGGTGGCGTTGAAGTCGCCACCGGCATAGAGCTTGGAATCCTCCAGATGCATGTCAAGGACTTGTCCATCAAGTCCCCCGTCAAGGGACTGCACGTCGGCATTCGGCCCACGAATACTGACGATGTTGACGTGCTTGTCGGAAGTGAAGTTTCCACCAATGTAGGTGATATCGCCAGACGTGATGAGCGATTTCACAGCAGAGTTTCGCTCAAACCCGGAGCCGAGTTTGTTGACTGCCGACTTGTCCAGGTCCGAGATTGACGCCATCCCATTGTCCGGATCGAAGTCAAAGAGTCCATTGAGGCCTCCGGTAGAGTTGATGAGGGTAAAGCCTACCCGCTGGGCAACGATGGTTTGCCTTTCGATGTCTTGACCCGCCAGCGGAGTTATCGTAACGCTGGGCTTGAAGCTGTCGGAGGTCTTCTCGATGTAGCCAAAATATATCTGGTCGTATTTGTCGAAGTTGTTGGTTTGGAAGATGGTGCTTGAAAATTCGGCATTGATGGTGCCAGTCGACATCGTTCCAGTCACATTGACCCGGCCTCTCGTATCACAGGTCTCGTCAGGCTTGCAGCCTGGTGTGTACATGTTCACAGAGTAGTTGCCCGATTCTCGGATGCTGGGGTAAAACACGACGGAGGCCGACTTGGACGTGACGTTGCCGGACAGCTGTGCAGTCAAATAATCCGCATTACTCTGCAGAGAAGGTGAATGCTTCCACGGACCGGTGGATGTCACCGTTGAAGGGGATTCGACACCCCCGCATTTTGGCTCATTGAAGTCAGCCATGGCATAGGCGAAAATATCGTCTTGGAACAGCTGGACCCCCGCCAGGCCGGCGCCGCTGCCGTACCAGTCAGAGATGGCAATTTGAAAGCTGTTCATCCCCACCCTGTTGATGAAGCGGAAATCCTGGAACTTGACGTCTGGATCGTGACTCAATGGGCACTCGCTCGTGCAGGTCGCATTTTGCCCCGTGGCAGGATCGACATAGGTCAAGTTCATGATTCCGTTGATTGGAAAGGCGAGGAAGCGGAAGGTCTTGGTCCCTCGACCATCCTGGTTGGTGTTCCATAGCCTGAGCTTGGTAGGCTCGAAGCCAAAGCCGAACTTGGCGTCCCATGTGCCGGGAGTCTGGTCCTGCAGGAGCCAAGTTTTGTCAGCACCCCCCGCGCCCGCGGCGCAAACCACATTCCTGGCATCACTGAATCCAGTCGTCGAGGCGCTGTTGGTGGCTGTGATGTTGGCTGTGGACAAGTTGATGACCTGGCCATCTGGTTGGCTCGGCGCACTGGCGTTTCCCAATCCGGTGAAAGTTCCTCCAAAGATGATGTGACCATTTGAAGCCTTGGTGATGGCTTCTACAGGGCCGTTGAAACCAGCAAAGGGCAGGTTTGTCCACCCCTGTTCACCGAGCCACGCGAGGGCATTCGTGGAATTGGCGCCTTTGAAGTTTCCACCGACGTAGACGGTCTCTCGGTCCTGGTCGCAATATACGGCGTTGACCTCACCCTCCAGGCCTTTGAGGGATGTCACCTCGGTTGTGTTTGGGTTGAAAAGGGCGATTGCCGTCGATTCGGTGCCGTCCAGGCTCGTGAAATTTCCGCCTATAACCACTCCTTTCAAATCGCCATTTTTTTGCTTGAAGGCGCACATGGTCCGGATGGAGGCATCGGTGGACACGATGGGTACCAAGAGGCCGTTGGGCAGCCGTGTGAGAAGAGATTCGCTGCCATTGGTGCTAAGTGGCTTCGATACTTGGCCCTCGAACTGGTAGAGCGAAATGCCGTTGTAGTCTCCGGCAACGGCTATTCTCCCCAAGTTAGAAAAGTCAATATTTGCGGATGACGCTGGTTTGAATTCGACGGCCTGTGATAGTGACGGTGCGAGCGTTGCCAGTGCGAGCAGTCCGGAGCCTAGGGGCTCTGGCCGGCGCGCCGCACGCCGCCGTCGAAAGGGCAGCCGCATGGCTACGGCGTCGCGCTGGAGCAGCCAAGAGCCGGACTCAAAGGGCGCAGAGAGACGATGTATGGAGAAGTCTCGGGCAGCGATGCGATGGCAGCACGCATTTGAAGCCCGACGGCCAGGTGCGTCGCGAGGGCAGGTCGACTGGGTGGTTGGTGGTGATGATGGGTTGGACACGACGAGACAGCAGCGCAAGATTGGCTGTCGAGAAAGAAAAAGTAAAGAGCGTGGAAATGAATGATCGGACGCAGCTGCAGATCGGTCGTCGGTCGTCGTTGTTCGCCGTGGGTTCTCGCCTCGCCGACGATGAGACTGGGGATCGGTTGACTGAGCCTGAGCCTGAGCCTGGGCCTGGGCTTTGTGTGAACACAGACGGATGGCTGGCAAGAATGCGGGAAATTGCCCAAGGTTGTTGTGACTGGCGACTCTGGATGCGGCGCTAGCCTGCGTTGGGAGTAGCGCGCCGCTGTTGAACGGACCAGGGGCAGCGCGCAGCAGCCGCGTCCGGTGGGCCTGCCGTCGCTGATGATCTGGACCGCAACGAGCATAAAGGCCAGGTTGGCTTGTCGTGATGCTGTGCAACGTATCCTGCCGAAAGACGAAGAGCGCTGATATTGAGAGAATCTGTTCTTGTGCTGCCGCTGTGCGTCGGGGGCTGTGCCTTGGATGTCGTGAGACCTACCTTATGCAGGCGGGGCCTCGAGCCGTGGTCGCAGGAGGCCCAGAGCACTAGCGTACCTGTAACTCGTACAGTAGAGCCTGCTGCAAAAAGGCCTTGAAGCACCGTACGAACGATACTCGTCCTCAGGCCGATGCGCTGCCGAGTCCGAGACCTTGTCTGGAAGGATTACTCGTAAAGGAAGACAAACACTCAAGCTCCCAACCAACTGTCCCTGGGCGTCCTCTCCTGTCGCTGTGCCACGTTGGCCTACTTACTTGTAGGCAATCGCATGATACGAGCCGACAGTGCCACGAAACCAGTCACCGGGGACACACCTGTACGGAGTACGAGCGAGCACAATGAGCGACGAATATCGGTGGATCACAGCACTGGGGATTAGTGTGGAGCAAGCGCGCCCACAGTCAACGAAGGATCAGCAGAAGCCGGCCGATTCTCGCTCGCGGTAGTGTCAACGCGGGCCCATGCCGTCCCTACGATACAAGAACCGCAGGGGACTATTGTCCTGTTTCCCTTGCCTCGTTTCCTTGCCCAGCCACAGGACGCAGCGTCCTGCGCTCCCGCGCACTGCGTCACGCTGTACCTGTAATCATAATTAGCCGTAACACTGCCCGTGCCCCTCTCCAGTTCGTGTTTGCGATTCGCGTGGTGGCCCCCTGCTCATGCCAGGGGTGCGTTGCACCTTGATCCACCAGTAGACAGCGCGGGCAAAATTAAACTTGCAGCAACGCGCTTCTTGAGGCGCATCCAGCAATCCGCTCTTTTGTCTGCCGCCTCGTGTGCCTGGCACTAGAATCGGGAGGCGTGCCACGAAGTGGGGTCAGGGGCAGTTCCTGCGCAAGGTGCATCAAACGGTGCCGCCTCCATCACTCGCATCTCTTTTCCGCAGTTCAGACTCCAGACGATCAGGAACATGGGACGGCGGGGAAGTCAATGCCCAAGTACCTGTACGGAGTCGCAGATGCATACAAGATGCCATGCGGCCCAGGGTGTTTATCGCCAAGCCTGTTTATGTATTCGTGGCATGCCGCTTCGATGGTTCCCCCCGGCCCAGCATACCGCAGGGACAGAAAGGCATCCGGATCCGATAGTCGAAGCTTATTCCGATGGCCTCTCCCTGTCAACGTTGTGCACACAAGAGGTCTGGTGGCGCTCAGCCGGCGATGCCCCATCTGGCAGCTCGCACCATCGGCGTTTCCGGCTCAAGACTTTCCGACATTGTGCTGCAGGGATGCAATTGCTTCTTGACAATCTGCTGGCCCCGACCCACGCTCTGCAACCGCTGACCTTGTTCTTTGACAGTCTGGGCATGGACATAATTGTATAGACTTCAAGCGTCGTTGGCTTTATGGAATTGAGAGATGCTCAACATTTTATCAGCATGACGTCTACCCAGGCGACATTGCCAACAGTGCTTCGACCAGAGCGTGTCTCAGACCTGTACCTCCTGGATTCGGCTCCGTTCGCCATACGGAGTACATCCAGCACCAGACATGGCTGGATCAAGGCTTCTCGGTGTGGCTTGTAGCCGCAGCAACGCCCGCTGAAACGCTCAACCATCCGTCTTGTCCTGCTGAGCAGCCCATCTCGTCTTGTAATCTCTTGGACTCTCAAAGGCACTCGGCTTGCCGGACCACATACCTTTCCTTTTCCTCTTGGCCTTGGCCTCGGCCTTCTCGTACGCTGCCTTTATACCGCCATACTCAGCCCCCGACTTCGCTTCGTACGTTGTCGCCAATCCCCGTTTCACCATCTCCAGCCCAACGTTTCTGCGAATCAGGAACCGGCGAACGTAGACGGTTGCCACGATGCGGTTATACTGGTCATGCTTGTATATGTACGCCCGCGCGTTTCGGTGCAGGATGTAGTCGGACAGCCACTTCAAGGCCTCTGCAGAAAACGGCTGGGCTGGCCGGCCAAAGTGCGCCCCTTCCGGAGCGTCAACGCCTGCAATTCGGATGGGTATCTGCAGGCACGGCCGTTAGCGTTTTTGCGAGACGAATTGCTCTCTCGAGGCATACCGTGCGATCTTTGAGCGCCTTTCTCGACTCAGGCACCTTTCGCAGCCAGCCCCAGCCGACTGCCCTGCCTCCTGGCGTGTGGAACAGGTGGAAGTTGTCTCCGTCGCCAACGCTCGTCACCCGGCCAAACAGGCTTCTGCTGCGAAAGAATGTCGGCCGCACGTACGCAGCGCCGGGGATCCGGCGCAGGTAATTTGCATAGAGCTGAAGGGCACCCAGTCCGACGAGCGAGAATAGGACCACTGGCGCCCACTCTTTGGCGGCCGCGAACGGATCAGGCTCGGTAACCCCAAGGGTGTCTGGCCATGACACGGGCCGCTTCTTCGGCTCGTCATCTTTCGAATCGCTGCCAGCGCCCGACGATCCAAAAGGCCATACCATCGTATTTGCGACCCGCCGGTCGTGTCGCCATGCGTGGGGTTCGTTGACGTCAAACGGCCAAGAAGGTGCTGGAGCAACATAAGCGTGGTGTGCACATTTGGATGGGCGGCTTCAATGCTGGGTGCCTGGCCCCACCTTTGATGCCGGCCGCCACTGCGACTTACCCAGGCACGTCTTGAGCTTCGTGGAAGTACACACCTTGTGGCTTCATCGGCATCTGTTCGTCGCATGAAAAATTGCTTCGTTTGACTAGTACATGTTTGGAATTTTGTTTTGTGCCATTCGGGATCTGCGAATGAGCGTAGTGCTCCAGTCACCCGTCAGGCCGTTCATCACGTACAGTCCACTGAGACCGCTGATACTCTGGGCCTGCTACAAGGCTGGTTCGACAGCAAAGAGGTTGAGGACATGATCTCGTAGGACATCAGCTTCCCTGAACCTTGAATGACCTGCCAGTGGCAGTCTTCCTCTCCCGCTCCTCATTTTCGGGTCGAGCTCGGCGCAGCACTACTCGCGAGTCAGCATGGTGGCTATCAGTAAGCGCAGCAAGTCGCATACCTTGAAGGAAGTCTGCGGTGCGCTTCCGCATCCGGGAGTGAATATACGCCTTGGATGCCTTGATGTGGTAGTGGAAGTAGTCTCGGAATGTCTGGATGTGAGAGATGACAATCGGCATCCGCTGAGGAGTCAGGTGTCTCGGGAACAGGACTGCGTCAACCATCAGTACTGCGCACCTTGGTCGGCCAAAGAGAACTGACCGAATGTGACGTAGCCGATCTCGCCGGTGCCTGTGCTCTTCACCCCCTGAACGCCCTGCAATTCGAGCGGCGCGTCGTTGCGGAACAGGACTTGCGGCGCATTCTGAATAGCTCTCCTCCGCGCATCAACAAACTCCTGTATGAACACCCTTCCAAAGACCCTGTCGGTTTCTTCGCGGAACACGGTGCTGAAGATGACAGTGACTCGGTCGTGACTGGCCTTGACATAGATGGCTTCCTCGTCCCGGTACTGAATGGCCTTGACCTGGCCACCTTCCCGCACTCCTTGCGGGGCCTCTTCCGAAGTAAACTTGGAAGCCTCTTCCTTCAACTTGTAGTGCTCCTCGTAGGCTTGCTCGAAGGGGGCCGCCATAGCGTTACGTTTCAGCAGGGCGAACTTCATCGCCAAGGCATCGCGCTCCTCTGAACATCAGTGTCAGCACACGTGAGCCGAAGCAGCCTGACGAGCGGCATGGAGCCGTACCTTGCTCGGCGGGCAGATGCTCCAGATTGATCATCACCGAGAAGTCGTAGCCAGGCTCGACGGGCGCAGCATAGTCGCCGTACTCGCGCCGCAGGACATCTTCGGCACCATACTGAACGAGATCCTTGAAGCACTTTATTTGAATGGAGAGGAGGATCTTCGTCTTGGTTTCCGGAGTCGAGATGTGAAAGGTGACGCCGTCGAAGTCGGAGATGGTCTGGTCGATGGATGCCGGTGGTGCACTAGGTAGTGGTCAGCAACGCCTGAGACGACATCATTCGATCAGTCTTACCCGGAGAACCGCTCGGTGAGAACCGATTGGATCAGCACATTTTGGTAGTCGAGCAGAAGCATTGTTGCGGTAGTTGGCTGCTGCGCTCTGAGTGCTCCTCTCGCGGCGGCCTGGAGCTGGTTGACGACGATGGTGGGGCTGGGGGAGGTGCGGGACGTTGAGCTGACGACGGCCACGTGACAAGAGCTCCCTCGTAGATCCACCAGCTAGGTATTATCGATAAGCAAAAAAATATCCCCTCTAGACGCAGGCGATGCGCCCGTCTCTTCTCTAAGCTGGACGTTCCAAGGCCAATTGTTGCTTCAACTCGAAGAAAATGGTCAAGTCGTACCTGTGAGTTCATGAAGGGAGCCGCACGCGATCGCGGCGGGAGCTGATCTATAATTCTAGCAAGTACGAGCATGCCAAGTCGTTTGGTGTTGTTGCGACCAGCACCTCGAACATCGTCTGGACCTCGAAAGATCGAACGGGCGCCGGCGCAGGACAGGCAGTTGTCGCCGCCAACGAAGAAGTTCTATGTTGGGATATCAAGAAGGGGGAGATCTCGAGTCGTTGGAGAGATGAGCGCTGCACAGTCCCCGTCACTGCTATCGCACAGAGCAAGACCGACAAGGATGTCTTCGCCGTCGGCTACGAAGATGGCAGCCTTCGCCTGTGGGACAGCAAGATATCAACCGTCATAGTCAACTTCAACGGCCACAAATCTGCCATCACCCATCTTGTCTTTGATAAATCCGGTGTTCGGCTTGCCAGCGGCTCCAAAGACACCGATGTTATCGTGTGGGACCTGGTCGCCGAGGTTGGACAGTACAAGCTGCGCGGCCACAAGGATCAGGTGACAGGTCTTCGATTCATTGAACCTGAAGCCAAGGTTCAAGACGAAGATGGTTCGAAGACAATGGTGCTCGACGGCCAAGACGCTTCAGACGGCTTTCTCCTCACCACCGGCAAGGACTCGCTACTCAAGCTCTGGGACCTGTCGTCGAAGCACTGCATGGAAACCCACATTTCCCAAACCAACGGCGAGTGCTGGGCTCTTGGGGTTTCTCCTGATTTGAGCGGCTGTGTCACCGCGGGCAACGATGGAGAGATGAAGGTCTGGTCACTGGATGCCGACAGCCTAGCTTCCAATGCGCGCCGGGTCGAAGTGTCCTCGACGACGCAGTACTTGTCTGATCGCGGCACTCTTCATCGTCAGAGCAAGGACCGCGCGACCGAAGTCATTTTTCACCCTCAAAGAGACTTTTTCGCTGTCCATGGAGCGGAAAAGGGAGTGGACGTCTGGCGAATACGATCCGAAGCTGAGATTAAGAAGAGTTTGGCGCGGAAGCGGAGACGACGGAGGGAGAAGCAAAAAGACGGCAAGCAGCCCGACGCAGAAATGACGAATGCCGACGAGAGTCTGGAGGACGTGTCCAAAGCCGATATCAGCGATGTCTTTGTTCAATACGTCATCGTGAGAACAGGCGGCAAGGTCCGTTCCGTCGACTGGGCGTCGTCCAGCACTCAGAAAGACCTTCACTTGTTAGTGGGGACAACCAACAACCAACTGGAATACTACAGCGTACCAACCAAGGACAAGAGCGATCGGAAAAAGTCGGACAA
This sequence comes from Tolypocladium ovalisporum, assembly GCA_024340015.1. NCBI lineage: Eukaryota > Fungi > Ascomycota > Sordariomycetes > Hypocreales > Ophiocordycipitaceae > Tolypocladium > Tolypocladium ovalisporum. The sequence goes on along the minus strand of JALHBZ010000174.1, from coordinate 476,657 downwards.
CGTTCCTGACTACACTCGGGCACTCGCAGTCGAGCTTCCTGGCCACCGCGCTGATATACGAGCTCTTGCCCTTAGTTCCGACGACAAGATGCTGGCGTCAGCAGCCAACGGTTCCATGAAGATATGGAACATCAAGACGAAGACATGCATCCGAACGTTCGAATGTGGCTACTCTCTTTGCTGTGCCTTTCTTCCCGGCGACAAAGTCGTCGTTGTTGGCACGAAAAGTGGTGAGCTGCAGCTCTTCGACGTTGCCTCGGCATCTCTCTTGGACAGTGTACAAGCACACGACGGAGCTATTTGGGCGCTGAACGTTCATCCGGACGGCCGCTCGGTTGTGTCAGGCAGCGCGGACAAATCTGCAAAGTTTTGGGACTTTAAGATTGTCCAAGAAGAGGTCCTCGGTACCAAACGAACTACGTCCAAGCTGAAGCTTGTTCAGTCCAGGGTCATGAAGGTATCTGACGACATATTGAGCCTCAAGTTTTCGCCTGATTCCAAATTACTGGCCGTCGCACTGCTGGACAACACAGTCAAGGTCTTCTTCGTCGACTCGCTCAAACTGTACCTCAATCTGTACGGCCACAAGCTCCCAGTCTTGAGTATGGACATATCATACGACACCAAGCTCATTGTCACGAGCTCGGCAGACAAGAACATCAGAATCTGGGGTCTCGACTTTGGAGATTGCCACAAGGCTCTGTTTGGACATCAAGACAGCATCCTGCAAGTCGCCTTTGTACCACATAACTCTGACGGCAATGGGCACCATTTCTTCAGCAGCAGCAAGGATAAGACTATTCGATATTGGGACGGAGACAAGTTTGAGCAGATCCAAAGGCTCGATGGCCACCATGGAGAAGTATGGTCGATTGCTGTTAGTCGCAACAGCAACTTCCTCGTCAGCGCTGGTCACGACAAGAGCATTCGGGTGTGGGACGAGACCGATGAGCAGATCTTCCTTGAAGAAGAGAGAGAAAAGGAAATCGAGGATCTGTACGAAAGTACATTGACGACGTCTCTCGAGAAGGAGGTGAACGCTGAAGACGAGAACGACGAGGTTGGTGCCGCGAGCAAGCAGACGACAGAGACACTCATGGCGGGAGAGAGGATACAAGAGGCCCTCGAGATGGGCATGGCCGACCTGAACTTGATGAAGGAGTACGAAGAAGCCAAGCTCTCGGATCCCAACGCCATGCCTCCGCAGAGGAACCCGGTATTCCTTGCCCTGGGCAACATCACCGCGGAGGCGCACGTCATGTCGGTGCTGCAGCGCATCAAAGCTTCCGCGCTGCACGATGCTCTGCTGGTGCTGCCTTTTGCGTCCGTGCCGATACTGTTCACTTTCCTCAACATCTTTGCCATGCGCTCGATGAACATGCCCCTAACATGTCGCATCCTCTTCTTCATGATCAAGACGCACCACAAGCAGATTGTGGCGAGCCGGACGATGAAGGCGATGATGGATGGCATAAGGACGAACCTACGAGCCGCCCTCAAGCGGCAGAAAGACGAGATGGGTGTCAATATCGCGGCGTTGAAGATTGTGGGAATGCAGATTCGGGATAAGAGCGTCAAGGAGTACGTGGATGAGACGTGGGAGGACGAGAATCCTGAGAGGGCTGCCAAGAAGCGGGCGTTTGTACATGTAGCATAGACAGGATCACCATGGAGTCTTGGAGTATATACCAGAATGATCTAATATCCATCCAGCGCTATTCGTGTGAATCTCACCAAGTTCGTGGACGATTATTTTTTACAAGGCTCGAGTAGTGTTGTCCAGAGCTCCGGCGTTCACGAAAGAGTTGGGCGTCACGTGATGCCCAAGTCCCGCGACTAGTCCGACGATGCCCGCTGGACCAGGGTCTGCGGACGGCATCTCACCATTGAATCGACAGTGTCCAACACCGCAGACGAAAGGCGTACGAATATTTTTCGCTGCACCGCAATACAGGTGTTTTCTCTTGCAGATTCTCTCATCTTCTGGTCGCAAGGCGGCCCAACGTCCCGATCTCTCACCGTCCTCTACCGCACCTCCAACATCACAATGCTCTTCTTCAGGTGAGCCATTGCGCGCCGTCTCCCCCTGAAAGAAATGCCCCCTTCACAAGGGAGGCTCATCCTACTCTACGGCCTTGGAAATGGCATTATTCAGGGGACGTGCGAGGCTGATGCGTTGACATTAGCTTCTTCAAAACGCTCATTGACCAGGAGGTCACCATCGAGCTCAAGAACGACATCCAGATCAAGGGCACGCTAAAGAGCGTCGACCAGTACCTCAACATCAAGCTCGACGACATCTCCGTCGTGGAAGAGCTCAAGTACCCTCATCTGGTGTGTTCTGTCTTTTTGTGCCCCGTGGCCATCGAGTCAGCGCGGATAGCTAACCGCGTTTTTTATTATCGCGCAGAGCTCCGTAAAGAATGTCTTCATCCGAGGCTCAGTGGTGCGATACGTGCACCTTCCTGCCGCGTCTGTAGATACGCAACTCCTGGAGGACGCTACGCGCAGAGGTAAGATCAAGATCATTGCGATGTGCTATTGAGCCCGAAACTGACAAGAGCTACAGAAGCAGCGACCCAGCAAGCCAAGGCCAAGTGATTTGCTGAATTTATCGACACAGACTTCTTTGTCTGCTCGTCTTACACATGCGCGCCTTGGAAAGCCAAGGGTGTTAAGCGCGTGTGGGGAAGCAGTGTTTGTAAAGAGGAATTGTATGGCGTTACGTCTATGGCATAAATAGACTAGGGAGTATCAAATGCTCTTGTTTGGCTATTCATTTACTCGGCCACCATGCAGTGAAGGACTTGTCCAGTTGATCCTACCACAGCGCGCCTCCACCTTTGCCCGGTTTCCCATCCCACATTTCCGGCTTTTTGTCCTGGTCGTCCGTGCCTTCTAAAAGCGGCCGTACCAGACCACCTCGTCTCCTCTCAGCGGTCCACCGATCGATCCAGCCTTTCATCCTCTTCCTGGACTGCTCGCTGCCCACGTTGACGGTGGGGATAACTCTCTCGATTCTCAAGCACATCAAAAACATGGCCAACTCCCGAAAACTGCTGTGCTCGGAATACGGAACCCCGAAGCACATGGCTTCCTTGGTGCTCCCCCTTTGGGGTACGAAGGCCCGGTATACAAATCTCGTCCTCCAATTGTTGCCATGGAGGAGCTGATCTGTAGGTATGCTGCTCGGTGACGTGTTCGCGCCCACGGACTTGCCAGTGCCGGGCCGAAAGTTCCAGCCGCTGGGACGGAAACCCACGATGCGGCTAAAGTGCGGTTTGTAGCTGCTCAGGTAGTCTTGCAACGTCTCCGCGCGAATCTCCATGAGCGACTGCATATGCACCTGGGCGTCGACGGGGTTCGAGGTGAGAAGAGACGCCAGCTCGGGATCGTCCAGTTGCTTGCAAATCTTCATCTTGTATGGAGTTGCGAAAATCTTGGAACCCAATGCCTTGGCAATCGCCACGCAAATTCTTTCCTTGCCAATGGAATATGTGCCGCAAATTACCAGCAGACGCTGATCGAGCTTCTTCTTTTCTTGTTTCGATGCGCTGGCTTCCTCAACAGCTCTGTCGCTCTGGAAATACTTGCTCACTGCTGGCGTGCCGGCCGCCCTGGCCGAATGCTCCCAAATGTCATCTGTGCAGTGGGGATCTGGCGACATTGACGCACAGAGATCTGCGCAAGCTTTGATGACGTCGTTCTGCGGAGGGAACGAGTACCTTGGGTTGAGATATGTCGTGTCGAGGTAGCACATGTCGATTGTTTGCTGCTTTGTTTTGCCTGTGATCGAATCGACCAGGTCAGGCTTGAGCAAGGGATGACCGACGTGCTCAGGACACGCACGAAAGTCGCCGCAATGCAGTACACGCTGCGTCCGCTTGTTGGGCCCCCTATCCCAAGGCTTCTGAAACAGGAACAAGGAGCTTCCCGGGCAGTGATTTGCAGGTATCATCGTCACCGTGGCGCCAGTCTCAGGAATGTCGTAGGACTTCTCAAACTCCAATTCGACGACCCACTTCGAAGCAGTGCCCAACTGTTGCTTGACGAGGCTACCCGTCACTTTGCTGCAGTAAATGGGTCCATGTCTCCAACTAGCCGTCAGTCCGATGTAGTGGTCGCTATGGAAATGGCTGAGGAAGTAGGCCTCGCATCCTTGAACAGCCCCGTAACGGAAAGCGTCCACGCAGATGTTGAATCCGGGAATGATCTTGTAGAACGGACAAGTTCGCTCGTAAGCGGGTCGGCCCCGAGAGGCGTGTTCTGCGGCCGCTGCCGAGGCCCACGCCGAGTCTTCAGCCTTGTTGGACATGATCTTGGAGAAAGCAGACTTGGCCTGCTTGTCGTTGCCATCCAGCTCGAATGGGTTCGCCTGTCCCGGCCGCGGAACAGCAGCGCGGGCAAATCTCTTGCCAATCTCAGCAGGATCGACTTCTGCCACCTTTTGGGGCGGACTCGTCTCCCTCTTGGGTAGCGGCGTGGGGTCGCCGTCGAGGCACGAGTTGACGTGACGTGTTGCCTCAACTGTGGAAATGCCTGCCAGACTCCCACTGCATATGGGGCAGCTCTCCGTCATAGCAGCGTCGTCCGGAGCATCGTCGCCAAAGTCTTCGCCGAGCAAAGTCCCCAGTTCCTCAGCCTCGAGTCGAGCCTGTTCCCGCATGAAGCGCCTCTCCCGCGTCTCTTCGCCTTCAAATTCGTCCAAGCCAAGATCTTCAAGGCCTGCAAACTCCCCGAGCTCATCGAATTGTGCGGATATTGAATCCTCACATTTGAGAGACGGAACCTCTACTTGATTATTGGGTTCAATATTGTCGGCAGTCTCAGAAGGCTCGACGTTGACAGTTACAGAAGACTGGAACGTCGCACCAGCTTTGGTGGGCATCTGCTGTCCAATTGCTTGGTGTACATCTTTCTCCTCGCCTTCATCTTCGCTATCGGAGTCCAAAATGAAGGGAAGGTTCTTTCGGAGCTTTGGCTTCTTGTCTCGCGTGCCATTCTCGACAGTCGACGGTAACGGATTTGTGTCTTTACCCTCTGTGCCGTCCGTAGATGCTTGTCGCTCGTCGCTCAATCGTCTCTTTTTGACAGGCGATTTCGACTCGTTATAGCGGTGGTGATCGTCTGCATTATAGATGTCTTCGTCGTGTGTTGTCTTTCCCGCAATCGTCCCGACAAAGAGCGACTCTTCCGGTTTCTGGGTCTTTTGAAAGAAGCTCAGAATGCTCGCGTTGGGCTTGATTGTCTTCTTTGAGAAAGACGCTCCGTTTGCCGGCTTTCTCGGCGTATTCGGCCGATTGATCTTGGTTGTGGTCACCATTTTGGCGATGACGTCTTGCAGTTGTTGGATGTGTCTGAGCCGTCGCAGGAGGGGAGAGCGAGATTGAGGCAGAAAGGGCAACCAAAGCCGTCCCAGGGCGCGCCTAAGTGACAGATGCTGGGGGTGGCATCGCACACAGGAAGTCGACCTTGATTCCGCAGTCGAGCGGGATGGGATGGCGAACACGTCTGTCGCGAATGGGGCGAATTCACGAAATCGCGAAGTCACATGGTCTGGTGAGGGGCTCACGCAAGCCACTCTTGCCACTGAAAGTGCCGGCCTGGCGCTAATGACTACGAGTACCGGTAATTAGGTCCTGGCCCACCAGTGCGGGCATCGGGTTGGCCTGCCAGGATGGAGTGTATCTGCTCAATCGCATGTAAGGTGTGTCGACTCCGTTTAATGGCTCGTGGAATTGAAAAATGATTTATTCCCATATATCAAAGCAAAAGCCACCCACGGTCGCCTGAATGATTCCATGGATACCTGAATCTCTTGCTGAGGAGTTGCGCCGGCTTCCCGGCACGAGGCGCAGGGGCGATACGCTAGACGTCTCGGGCGTCGCAACAACCGTCGTCCGCCGTGAGCAAGACAGTGGCGCCCAGATACCCAACTATGACCTCAACTTCCCCTACTTTTGCGCAGCATCGACACTGGTGACATATATGAGTATATATTCCAGTCGTCATCAACATGTCATGTAAGTATGCGACTGGCCAGCAGCGTCAGTGCAAGAGCTGACTCCCAACTCTGACAGCAATGTTCAACACCACGGCCACAGTTCAGCACGTCTCGCCGATACCGGCTGGAATTGCACCCGAAAAAGCAGTCAAACTGCTCCAGGGTCATGAATTTCTCATCGAGTGCGACCCTCATATGACCAAGTATGAGCCCATCAACACTCCATCGGACCCAGAGCCCACGCTGCCCAATGGCCGTGGTGTTGAAGCTGTTGCGAGCCCAAAGTGCTATCGAGTGACGGACAAGGTTCACGCTCTTCCCGCAGGGCTCTGGGATTCCGATGTGGTCAGCACATATGAGTTCATCGACATCCAAAAGGGAGTCTTCGTCAGGATACGCTCGCCGCTGAATGTCTCCATGGAAACAGTGTGGGAGATCCGAGAGACAAGGGAGGGGGGCTGGGAACTGGTGGAAGACGTTGTCTTCAAGTGCTCGAGACTTCTAGTCGGGGTCATCAAAAGCACTTGCGAGTCGGGCTGGAAGGGCATTCACGAGAAGATGATAGGAAACCTCGGGCAGAATTCGTAAGCGCCGTGAGACACTTGGAGTCTGGATCAACCCAGGGTGAGCGCGGGCCGCACTACATATGAGTACGAAACAGTGATGACGCGCGACCGCATTTCCAGCGACTGAACTGATGTGGATAGACGACCATGATGACATTGACCGCAGCATCGCGTAGAGAAACCTCGGTGAGAGGAAAACGAGGCTTTTGACGACAGCGCCAGATCCAATCGCGGCCTGCATCACTATTAGGCCTCGACCATGGTCCACGCGATGAGGCCTAGTGTCAAAGTCATAAAAGGCGGATTGCTGCTGCACTAAGTGTGGCGTCACATTTTTGAGTGTGACATTTATGAGCCCGGGAGGTCTAGTGGTTATAGACCTGTAACTTCCCTGCCTAACGAAATGAAGACCACTCTAGCACCTAGAGAGGTTAGCGCCTAAAGAGAGGTCGCTAGTTCGAGTCGAACAATGGAAGGGCTCGAATCCTAGTTTCTACGCCGGAAGAGTGAATTAGAACCAAAGAGGGTATCAGGCCTAAGAAACGGCAAAACTGCTATAAAGCCGGTCTTTGATGAGATTAGTTCACTCCAAGTGTCCGAGTTTGCGTAAACTGGGGGGTGTGTCAAAGTCATAAATGGCGGATTGCTGCTGCACTAAGTGTGGCGTCACATTTTTGAGTGTGACACCTAGCTAATAAGCAGCCCAGGAGTCCATGATCGAGCGGCGCGCTGTCAAAGTGCTGCAAGCGTGTAAGTTGTAGCGGTCCGTGCTGATCGAGGGGCGGCTAAACCTCGTGGAAACCAGCCCCTGGAGATTCCACCGCTGACCTGACGCACTTTACCGTATCGCAGCCCCTAGCTCGCTAGGCGCGTCTTCAGACCTGTACCTGTACATGTACATGTACGTCCCACCTCATCGACGACCGCCTCACGAACCCGACGCACCCGCCAGCTGCGCCATCATGGTTGCCTCGAACCTGCATCTGCCTGTCTTCTCATGATGTGAGAGCGACAGTTTCCCCGTGCTGCGAACTTCCAACCGATCAACCGCGCTGCTTTGCGCCCACGGGTCCCCACGGTCTAGGGCGCAATGGCGTCGCTTCAAGTCAGATGGCCCGAGCTGTCGGTCACGAAGCAGAGGGCGCTCGAGGATGCCAAAAAGATGCAAAAGGCAGTGGTCGAGCAATGTGGCAATTCCGGCAAGGAAGCTCCCCAGTACCAGCTCTTCGAACTCATCGGCAAAGGCAGCTTCGGCCGCGTCTACAAGGCGAACTCGCAAAAGACGGGCCAGCTCGTCGCCGTCAAGATCATCGACATCGAGGAGAGCGACACCACCAACCCTAAGCTCGCCGACACGTATAGCGACCTCATCAAGGAGATCAGTGCTCTGCAGCTGCTGAGCGACAGCGGCGCCAAGAACATCAACCATGTCATCGAGGCCGTCCCCGTCGGCCAGTCCATGTGGGTCATCACTGAGTATTGCGCTGGCGGGAGCGTTGCGACTCTCATGAAGCCGACGGCTCCCGGCGGTCTGCAGGAGAAGTGGATCATTCCCATCTTGCGTGAAGTTGCCGAGGCCATGTATTGGGTCCACGGCCAGGGAATCATCCACCGCGACCTCAAGTGCGCCAACGTCCTGGTCACCGAGGTCGGCGACGTCCAGCTCTGCGACTTTGGCGTTGCTGGCGTCATCGAGACCAAGTTTGACAAGCGTACCACCTTCATTGGCACTCCTCACTGGATGGCACCCGAGCTGTTCGATCAGTCAGCCTCCTACGGCACCGAAGTCGACATCTGGGCTTTCGGCGCCATGGTCTACGAAATCGCTTCTGGGCTGCCGCCAAATGTCACCGACGGTATCGATTTCACCCGCCTGGGCAGCCACCTAAAGCAGCAGACGCCTCGACTCGACGGAGACCAGTACTCAACCGGACTCAAAGACTTGGTTGCGTACTGCCTGCAGCAGGATCCCACCAAGCGGCCCACCATCGAGCAGGTTCAACGGCACGGGTACATCTTCAAAACAGAAGACACCCACCCGGCGTCAATGCTGTCCCATCTTGTCCGCGGCTTCAAGATGTGGGAAGCGCAAGGAGGCGACCGTCGATCACTCTTCTCCGCTGGTGGCGCCCAAGGACTGTCCGACATCTCCGCCGTGGCACTGGCCAATGATGACTGGAACTTCAGCACCACTGCTGCCTTCGACCAGCAGGTTCTCGACAATGGTGACGCCCAAGAGTTCTACGACGTGTACGGCTCCGAGGTCGAGCTCAGCCAGCAGACCTTTGAAGAGACGTCCCGCCCACCCAAGGGTAAAGGCCGTCGACGGCCACCACCACAGCTGCCTTCCGTCAAGGCCCCGTTGGAGAAAGTATTTGATCCAGACACGATCTCGAATTACGAAGACAATTCCCGGGCCTATTATGGGAGGCTCTTCCAAGCTCCTGTGTCGGATCTGCCGCTTCGAGACGAGTCTGCTCCAGCCGCGAACGTGCGGGAGTCCTTGATCGACCTGGATGCGTCCCTACACGGTAGCGATTTATCTCAATTTGTTGACGTGGATACCATAAAAGCTGGTGCTCACCGCGATTCGGTGGATTACGACTTTGGGGATGCCTCTCACTATGTCAAGCCGCCGCTGAGTGATCCTGCCGACGTCAACAATAACCGCCGAACGCGGGACTGGAAGTTCCCGACCATGCCTCCTCCAGCTTCGGCCAACCCGGAAATGTTCAGATTCCCCTTCACTGATGAGGCCTCTACGACTCCAGACACTGGGCGGCCGCCGCTTCTCCATCACCCTACAGAACCGCTCCAGACATCCATGGCGTTCAACGATCTCGCGCCTTCACAGCCTAGCCCCATCAATCGTGCTTCGGTAGGAAGCTTGATAGATCTCGACATGAGCTTTGCAGACTCTGGCACGGACTTTACTCGCCCATCGACTTCCCACTCTGATGTTGGATCCGTCAGCGGCTCTGAAGTGGGCGGCGCCAACCCGTTTGAGTTGGAGAAGCACACATCGCTTTATGTGGCGCCTAACGCAGCCCCCCGCGAACCCTCTATTTACGTCTCCGATGACTCTGAGTACGCGAAATCCCTCGCCGATTTACCGCAACCACCAGATCATTCTTTTGGCGGCGAACAGACTCAACGTCAGCCAGAATCCATTGAACAACCTATCAATGGCGGCCGTCCTTACTCTCTGAGCGAGTTTGCTGACATGGACCCCGAGTCCATGTCACCGCCGCCGCCGAAAGCTGCGCCTAGCGTGGCGGCCCAATTCGCTCCACTCTCCCAGGAGCAGCTCCCTGCCGGCCAGCCCCTTCAGTCGTTCCGGGAGCAGCCCCCCACGGACCGACTTCCTTCTTCGTATCAAGAACCAGATCTCTCTGGCCAGTTTCCGCAATCGTTATTTCATAACCAACAGCCACAGGGCTCGCTGCACGAGCCTTCGCCCTACAACTATGCGAATTTGCCGCCACTCCCCATGGCCCCGTCCTCACGGGTCATGGAAGGCGCTGCATCAAATGAAGAGGTCAAGAACGAGCTACGACGCATGGCAATGAGCCTCGGGGATCACCTCACCTACGCAAACTCGTACTTGTCTGGCTTGCCCATCCGGAGAGGCAGCATGACGAGGCTTGAGCCTGTTGGGCCTGGGAACTGAGCAACAACTTGCCGGGCATAGGTGCCGCATTGCCCTTGGACGGGAACGAGTGAATGGGAATGTAAGATACCCACTTCATGTGTGGCATGAGTTTATACCTAGATTGCATTTGATGGAGAGTCATAGCCATGAATAACTTTGCGGCAGACGCGGGTCGTCACTTTGAGCAGTCGACTGTCTTTCTGTGGCATGTTGAAAGGGCATGAACTTGGAAGCCATTGATCGGCAGTTTTCATTTGAATAGATATGATAGCATGAATCTTTGCCCACTTTTGATGAGAAAGCATCAGGAAAATCCAATCAGATCCCCCATGAGCAGGGCCTGGTACCTCTCAATCGCCTCACCCAGCTTGATGAGCACCCCAGCGGCCAGCATTTTGACCTCATTCTCCTCGCCGCCGTCATCACCCCTGGTCCTCCCGAAAACACCGCTCACCCACTCCCTCGTCTCGACAATCTCCCTGCTCTGATCCACGCATAGCCTGCGCATGTCTCCGTCATTCACCTCGAGCAGCACGGCCATGGCGACGAACCAGCCCTTCATGGCGGCCATGTCGCCCAGGACATGGACGCGAACCCGGAGCAGCAGGTCCCAAAGCTCAGACGTCAGCTGCGGGAGGGACAGCGTCGACGGCCCGGCCGCGTTGACGACGATGGCGAGGGTCTGCAGGTACAGCGAGAGCAGGGCCGGGTGGAGGACGACGGGCTTGGAGGAGCGGAGAGCGAGCTGAAAGCGCGCCGTGAGCGGAAAGAAAAAGGACGTGGCAAGCAAAGCCGCGGTCGTGTTGGGAATGGCGCGCACGCGAGGTCTCGTCTTCGTCTTGGACTTGTACCGCGCGGTAAAGGTCTGCAGCTTCAGCAAGTCGGGCCCAGTCGTCGCATCTGCTGCCTGTGCAGCTAGCGGTCCCAGGAAGGACGATGTGAGAGACTGTGTGATGGAGTCGAGGGCGGTTGCAGGCAAGGCTTTGAGACGGGACGAGGGCGGCTGCTCTGGTACCTCGGATGAGTCGATGTAGAGCTGCTCAATCTTCTCCGGAAGCCTCTTGGATGGGAACGAAGCTGCCGACTGATACTCTGACGTGTCATATCCAGCAAGCTCCCGAGCAGATAGCCCCAACGTGACTAAAACAGACGTCCGCTGAGAGAGCGAGTAGTCGCCCTCGAAAAACGTACGGGCGAACCAGGGGGCCATGGACTGAGGTTGGGCAACCACCAGCGCCATCATTCCCTGCTTCCGCTTCTCGCCGAAATCTTCAATGTCGAACTTGTCCTGCATGCCCACCAGCAGGCCTGCCAGCTCGTCGGCATGCGAGCTGACTTCGGAGCCATAATTTGCCTTGCGACGTATGAGCACCGGAGCTGTTTGCAAAGCCAATTTCTGCTTATCGTAGTTCTCGGAATCCCGCAAGAAGGTGATCAGGTCCCGAATATACACCGGAGCCTTGGGCTTGTTGCGCTGGACCAGCGTCGCGTCGTCGTCAGAGTCTTCGGGGTCGGAGCCTTTGGCATAGGGGACCAGGTCGTCGTCAGAGTCTGACGAGTCAATCTCCTCGATGATGGCTTTGGGGATCGTCGTGCTGACTGCTGGTCTGGGCTTTGTCTTCGTCTTGTGTTTTCCCTTGGTTCTTGTTGTTGGAGAAATGTGCGACGACACCTGCGATACAACTACGTTCGTGGATAGGACAGAGTCAAACGGCCCTACAGGGTCAGTTCTGCTGCTGAGTCCCTTGAACCACTCTGCTTCATCGGTTTCCATCTCTTCCATGTGGAAGTCAAGCTTTTTGGACTCGTTGTCAAGCAACGCGGATAGAGATTCTCCGACTGCCATTCCGAGGAATCGCGCCCTCGCCTGCGATGCTGCTATTCGATTTGATATCGCTGTCAAATATGTGCCTGATCTCAGGAGCAAGGTCAACTTAATGGGTGACAGCCTCGCTACGTATCCTGCGCTGAGGAGTAGGACCTGGGCATGTGCTAGGCCAGTTGTCAAAGACGTTGTTCTCGATGCTGTCAAAGGCTCAACTTACCTTCCTGCTGGAGTATTGCGGCATGTTTGATGTACAATTGGTCTCCGAATTGAGCCACGCTCTTTTCCAGTACTGTCGTAATAGTCTCTTTATCCTGGGCAAGCACCGCCACAACAGCGCGGCGAATGCCAACTCCATCTCCAAGTCCTGCGCCTGAGGATGTAGTACACCAACTCACGAGATGGGACCGGCGGGACTCATTCCCAGCCACGACTGTATCGATAATGCCAGCGACGGCCGACACGGTGGCATCTGACCGGGAATCGTCTAGGCTCAGAGCGTTTAGAAAGCGCTGAGATAAGTAGTCCAGCAAAATCTGCAAGATCTTGTTCGATCCTTGGCTTTGTTGAAAGCAAATGTCTGAAAAAGCATGCTGCTGCCCCTCGTTGGACAAAAGAAGTTCATCGATGAGGGTCTTGATCAAGCTCTCTGCTATGTGTAAGCGGCGGCTCAAAGACACAGGTCGGTGAACTTACCAGGATATCCCAATCGCATCGCGCGTTGAACCAAGTCAAAGCAGAACGAGAGCTCTTCCACGGCTGGTTGCACCTTCGCCCAGGTCGCCAGGTTCCGTCCGATCCACTTGGTGAATTCGACACCATCTGCAATCCACCGAGCCTCGGCGGAGAGGTCTTCCTTTCGCAGAACATTCGATGCCTCTGCCGCAATCGATAGAATCTGCCCATTCCCGATGATTGATACCAAGTTCTGGAGCTGAACCTTCTTCAGCGTCGCATCGGCCAGCTTGGCGGTAGAGCGTGTCCAGATGCCGCGGATCGAGTCGTTTCCCTCTAACAGGGCAGCGAGCAGATTGAGAAAGACTTCCAGGTTCAAGTTGATGTCTTGTCGATTGCTTTCCTTGCTGCCAGCCTTGAAATCCTGGTTCAATGCTTTGACGTGCGCGATGACGGCATTGAGACCAGTGACACTTCGCAGACATCGGAGCAGCAGCTCGACGTCGTCCGGCCTCGACGAAGCAGCACCGGCGCCAGCATCCGTCGCGCCCTCGAGCAGCAACGTCCAGTAGTTTGGTGTGATTTCCGTCACCAAGACATGGATGATGGCTGCGCTTTTGGGGCTTGGAATTTGGAGCTGAAATGTGCCGGAGGCTGTGGTATCGAGAGCGAGATATCGCAGAACGGCGGCGAGCGCGTCATAGTCGGGCTGGCTCTTGAGGACCTCTAGAGCCTCGTCCGATGACGAAACTTTTGAGGGAAAGCTTACATCTCCTGCTTTCTTTGCTGGCTTCACCTCGGTGAGAAGCGACTCCGAGTCGTTCTTGGATCTCAGATACGTTGTGCTGACTGGGGTGAGAAGGTCCATCGCCGCTTGCGCGGCTCTCAGCCAGAACTGCCGCAGAGGCTCTGGGACGGTCGCATACGTATCCGAGGACGCAAGGGGAGTTGTACAAGTTCCGCCGTTGATCTGGGAAACTTTCAGGTGCTGTTGGGTATGGCTTAGAATGATGGTGAAGGTGGTGAAGGACTTCGGCGGCTCGGATGCCCCACCTTCACCGAGGCCCACCGAGCCACACCGAGGCCACCTTGGCTAAGGTACCTACCACTGCGACCAGTCGTAACGCACCAGCAAGCTCTCTTCCTCCATCCCGCCTCTCAGGCAGCGACACTTCCGAAGCAGCCTTCCTTCTGATCTTTCGAGGTCAACAATGAGCATTGAGTCGCAACCCACCGTCAGCGCCGGCGCCGGCCGCGAGGAGACGCGATGGTAAGCTCCAAGGCTCGCTTTGGCGCCAGAAGGTAGCTAAGCAGTGCACGCAGGCGATATCTCGACCACATTCGACGCAACCCAGGCCCCTTTACCGACCCGGATGCCACGTCGGAAGAGGCCATTGCCCAATTTGAGAAGTTCAAAGTCCTGTAGGTGTCCTCGCAGAGCTTCACCACGCTGCGGCGAAGCTGACTCGGCACGTGCAGGGTAATGTTGGTCCATCCCACCGTGAGCCTTTGATGCTGCGCCCACTGACACCCAGCGCAGCGGCGCAGGCGGTTTGGGATGCGAGATACTGAAGAACCTGGCCATGTCGCAATTCAAAGATATACATGTCATTGATATGGGTGCGTCTGAACTCGCAGTGCAGGAATCCCATACTAGGCATCAGCCTCTGACTGTCTTCTAGATACCATTGACATCTCCAACTTGAACCGACAGTTTCTTTTTCGCAGCACCGACGTCGGCAAGTACAAGGCCGAGGTTGCAGCACGGTTTGTCGAGCAGAGAGTCAAGGGTGTTTCCATCACGGCACACAACAACCGGATACAGGACTTTGACGAAGACTTCTACAAGCAGTTCCAGCTCGTCGTCTGCGGGCTCGACAGCATAGAGGCGCGGCGATGGATCAATGCCATGCTCGTCTCCATTGCAGAAGAGGCCGAAGACCCCGACGGTATCAAGCCCCTCCTTGACGGCGGCACCGAGGGCTTCAAGGGCCAGGCGCGAGTGATACTCCCGTCCATGACGTCGTGCATCGAGTGCCAGCTGGATATGCACGCGCCGCGAGCCGCCGTCCCGCTCTGCACCATTGCCTCTATTCCGCGACAGCCCGAGCACTGCGTCGAGTGGGCTCACGTCATTGCGTGGGAGGACGAGAAGCCGTTTCCGAGTCTCGACAAGGACGACCCCGAACACGTCACCTGGCTGTACCAAAAGGCCCTGACCCGAGCGGAAGAGTTCAACATCCCCGGAGTCACCTACTCGCTCACGCAGGGGACTATCAAGAACATCATCCCCGCCATTGCCTCGACCAATGCCATCATCGCCGCGGCCTGCTGCAACGAGGCTTTCAAGATCGCCACAGCAGCCGCGCCGTGCCTGGGCTTCGAGAACAACTACATGATGTACTCTGGCAACGACAGCGTCTACACCTACACCTTCAAGCACGAGAAGAAGGACGACTGCCCCGTCTGCGGCCGGCAGGCCCGCCCGCTCGACGTCGACCCCAGGCGGACACTGCAGGACCTCCTAGACTCGCTAGCCGTGCGCCCCGAGGCGCAGCTGAAGCGGCCGTCCATCCGTGGCGAGAACAAGACGCTGTACATGCAGTTCCCGCAGAGCCTGGAAGAGCAAACGCGGCCAAACCTGGCAAAGACAATCGCAGAGCTCGGCCTCGAGGACGGACAGCAAGTCGTGGTTACCGACCCTGCGTTCCCGCTCGAGTTCAACTTTTTCCTCAAATTCACAGCTGGGTCCTGACAGGTCCAACGATTCGGGGCCTGCAGAGAGAGCTGACTGAGGGGGGTTGGGAAGCACCGCAACTACACCGTTTAGCGTCGTGGCAGATGTTTTCTTCATGATGCATTTTCTGGCGTTGGAGATATGAATGACGAACAAACCCAAGCAAGTATGATCTGTGTTTCAGACAGATTGCAGCATGAAAGATGAAGCAAGCAAATGGAGACTTTTTTAAAGCAAAAAAAAGGTGGTCATGGTATCATCCCCTTCTGTCCACACTGCAGGCCAAAAATAGCACAGCCAGTGATGCTAGATATATCCCGTAATATACAACCCCTCGGCCCGCCGCTCCTCTCAAGCGCATTACCGAGCCATGTTGATGACTTGCTGCTCAAGCTTCTTGCACTTGACCTTGAGGTGCTTCACCGACTCGAGGAAGAGCTCGTCGCTGTCCCACTGCCCGGAGCTCTCGATGGAGAAGATGAAGTGATCTCTCCGCCGCCCTAGCTTGACCTTGCCCTCGAACTCGGCGTGCCGCAGGCACTCTCTGCTGACCGTGTCCCGCATCGCGTCCTTTACGACCGCCTTGACTTCTCCCGCGTGGCCCTCGTAGCCGCTGCCGGCCTGGCCGGCCTCCTTCTTGGTGACCGTTTGCAGGCCGATGACGCCCTCGGGGAAACATCTGGCAAACTTCTTCGCGTCGTCGCCGAGGATGGGTTTCAGGATCTGGATGGTGGGCATGAGGCGGTATGATGCCGTAGCGACAGGGGAGAACTTGGCGTGGTCGGAGCCGATGCCCTTGTGCATGTGCATCGACAGGTCGATCGTCTGCCGCGGCCGCAGCTTCGCGATCAAAATGTCTGGGTTGACCGGGCGGATAGCGTCCTCGCCGCCAAAGTATTCGACTTGCTTGCCCGTGGGCACAAAGACAATGTCTTTGGCGTAGACGTGCGCATTGTGGTACGCCTTGGTGGGGTCCGTCTCGTCCGCCGCAGCATCCTTGTTCACCGTGCAGGTGACGTTGAGCTCCAGCCGCACCGTGTTCCAGTCGAAGCAGTTGGCGTAGGGGTCCTCGCCCGGCTCGGCCTTTTTGTGCCACTTGAGGAAGTTGTGGAGGCCTTCGCGGCCGCCATTGAAGGGGATGAGGCCCAGCCTGTGCGCCAGCACCTCGTCCTGGATGACCGAGGTGTTGTTCTCAATGTAGACGTTCTCGATGGCCACGGAGGGAATCTCGGAGATGAGGATGCGGCGGAAGGCGTTGGCGAGGGAGGCGTCGAGGCCGACGAGCGAGAAGGAGGCGAGGTTGGGCTCGTTCTGGTGAAAGCCGACGGAGAAGGCGGAGCGGAAGCGGTCAATGGTAAATGCCATGTCCTCGCCAGGTACATGGCCCGGGTAGTCTACCGAGGTCACATGCGTGACGGTCTCCATGTTGATGCCAACAGTCTATTCCCGTCATGTCAGTTCCGACGCGCTTCGCATGGCCCGAATCGACGCCGGGAGGCGCGGCAAAAAGACTCACGTTTCTCTTCTCCAGCTCCTCCGCGCTGGGCGGTTGTCGCCAGCCAGCCTGCTGTGTCGGAGCCATGATCGGCGCGTAACGGCAGAACGTTGCAAGGTGTTGGTGAAGTTGGGGAAATTTTTCGAGATGCCCCTCCACGGTGAGCAAAAGGTCAAGAGCCGAAGCGTCAAAAAGTTTAGAGTCGGCCGCGGAGCTGACCCCACTGCGGTGCCACTAGCGTCAACGGCCGCAAGCCCCACTGCGGCCTCGCATCAACCATCAGAGCTTCAGAAGAGCCCGAGACGGCAGTCGAAACAACCGGCACCTCATACGTCACGATGTTTTCGGCAGGGTTTCTTCGTCCTGCAGAGGTATTCGATACGCTATCTAACATCTGCGCCAGACTGACGGTGCCAATCTCCGTAGTTCATACTGTAGGCTAGGCATTCGCCTACTCGATATCCTCCATGTTCCACACATTGACGCCTTTCTGTTCCACGCTGCTCTTGAGCTTTCCCAGGACCGCCTGTCGCCTGGCCCTCTTGTCCATCAAGTCTCCTTTCTCTTCCTTGCTGAACCCACTGAGCTTCTTCCTTGGTGGCGTGGCCCTTACGGATGCGCCCATTGACATGACGCTTCCCGAAAAGCTTTGGCGGAAGTTACGTGACGGTGTCGAATCCGGCGACATGATTGAGCCCCTTTTTGCCTGCGGCGTCAACATAGGGGAGCCTTCTCGGCTGGTAGACGCGAGGCGGAGCTTGCGTAGCTGCGTCTCCAGCACGTCGACATCTCCGCTGCGTTTCTCTGCCATCGACGTCATTTTGGTAATCGTCCGCATGACAGCCTCCACGGTAGGCACGTTACCGCCTCCTCGCGCCGAGGAGCTCGTGGCAGCTGCCATCCTCGTCTTCAGGAGTGTCAAAGCTTCCTCGGCCTGGGCCAAGAGCTTCGTGAAGTTGGTAAACTCGCGCCGTAGCTCGTTCTGCTGAGCGGCCTGCTCCGCACTCAATGGTAGAGTACGCGCAACTTCGACCTGGTCGGGGTCCAGCCGCGTCATAATCACCCTTCTAAGGTCTTCCTGCTTGGCCCTGAGCCGCTGCATATCTCGCGCTAGGTCTTGGCAAGCATCGAGCTTGTCGTCCAGATCCTGCACCCGGCCGTCTTCGAGTTTACCGTAGAGCTCATTGTCCAGGACTTCGCCCAGCTCGGAGACCTCGCAAAGCACCCAATCATCGGGGATTTCTAGGTCGTCTTCGGTTCGACCATCCTGCTTGCGTTCCTCCGTGTGGCCCTTGGTAAAGGCCTTGACAGTTCGTGCGTTGAGGCCCAGAGTATCAATCATCGAGTTGATGTCGCGATACACGGCTTCCACTTGAGAAGGAACGCTGTCCCTCGCCGGCGGCGCAACGTTCGAATGAGCAATAAACTCATCCAACTCCAGCGCGCCCTCCACCTCCGACGCCAGAACCTTCTGGACCTCATCATCTTCTTCGTCAACGAGCGGCTGAGTCTCCTCGGCCTCTTGTCGCTCTTTCATCTTGCGATGCTGGACTAGGAATTGATCCTTTGCGCTGACCATCTTCTCCTTGCTGATGATTGAAGCTCCAAGATGCGACTGAGATTTCCTGGCTCCCAGAATTTGTGATGCCATTCCGGGTGCACTCACTGATCTCGTCGCATCAGATCTGATTACTCGTTGGGGCACAGCTCCCCGAAGAGGACTCGGTGACCGCGGGCTCGTCGCCGTTGGCCGAGGAAACATTGGCGCGTTGCGGCTGATTTCGCCAAATAATGGCCTCGACCCATCTTGTTCAGCTCTGGCAGTGGCAGTCTTTGCTCCCCCAAGGCCACCAAATGAGCTATGCGGAGTGAAGCCTGGGGTCCGCGTGAGACCACTCGTGCTAATGGGGCTCAAGTCCTTCCCAACATCCACGCCACTACCCTCCGACGCATTGTCATCTTCCTCCGACGCATTGTCGTCTTCCTCAAGATCGCTTACGTCGTCGCTATCGTCAGGCGCTGAGGGGATACTTGACGACTCCCTCGAGGGTGCCTTTGGCAGACTCAAGTCAGGTGACAGCGACGCATCATCCGCCGTCATGACCGGCCTCGTTGTGATGGGGTCAGGAGGCAGCGGGGCGTCTGGAATGGCAGGCTGAGAAGCCTCTCTGGAAGGTTTTGCGGCTTTCGGTGTTGTCGTGAAGTCCGGGGGCAATGGCGCATCTTCCACTTTCGATTGAGTCGATGATGATGCGAACGAAAGCTTGGCTGTGTGGGATGCCGCAGACGATGACGAAGACCTTCCCAACGGATACGCCGCCTTGGTCGTAGTGTCTGGTGGGAGCGGCTCGTCCTGCTCCTCTACTTTGATCTTCGGGGTTTCCGGCTCTGCCTTATCCTCTGGGCTGTCTTTTGTCTTGCTGAAGTGATCGGTAAAGGCGCCTGGTTTGGGAGTTGCTGTTGCAGACCCAAAAAGCCCGCCTGAGCCGCTAAGCTTGGTTGGCTGGCCGAAAACTGAGGTTCCGGCAGCTGGTGATGGGGTAAGCCCAAACCGCGTTGGAGCTGGAGTGGTTGTCGGGGTAGTGGATTCTTCATTGGATTGAGGTGAGAACAAAGATGACGACGCTGCCTGTGGTGTTTTGTGCTCCGTCGGTTCGGTCGCATCCATATCTTCGTCTTTTAATGGGGGCGTCGTCGCACGAGGTTGAGTCCCGGATTCATTGAGCGCAGATCCGAAGGCGCTACCAAACATGGACGACCCAGACGGTGCGGCGGCCTTCTCGTTGCTCTCGGCCTGTGATGGATCAGGCTTAAAGGACGACTCCAATTTGAAAGGGTTTGAGCCAAATAAGCTACCGCCATCTGGCTTGCTCTCTTTCGGTGCAAATGCGCCACCCAGAGATGTATTGGAATCGCCCGTTGTTGCGAAAGGATTACTCGGCGGTTTGCTTGATGCAAAGGGGTTGCTCGTCGGCTCGTTTGATGCAAAAGGATTACTTGACGATTTGGCCCCGGTGCCAAGTACGCTTGCCCCACCGCTGCTATTCTCTGCGACAGAAGCGAACCCGCTCTGCTTAGAGAATCCGGCAAAGCCTCCTCCAGAGGAAGGGGAGGCCGCTGTTGCTCCGAAAGGGCTTTGTTGATTGCCATTTTTGGCAAAGCTTGAGAAGCCTGGTTGGGTAAAAGCCGACGGAGACCCTCCCGTAGCCCAGGGCGAGGTCCTCATGCCCAATTGTGAGGACTGGCCGAATCCCATGGTACTTGTCTTGCCGAACGCCGGACCTGATGCTGGAGTGCTCCCAAAGGTGCTTGAGCCAAATGTTGCGCCCGCCGTGTTCGTTGGCGTGGCTGTAGGAGCGGCTTCTCCCCACGGCGACGACTTTTGCCCCAACTGAGATGAGGAGCCGAAGGTTGCAGCTGGTGCTGATGGTGCTGGTGCCGGGATCGCAGAGGAGCCAAAGGTCGATGCTCCAGAGGTCGAGAATGGCGGTGCTGAAGGTGTCCCTGCTGGTCGCGACGGGGCGGAGGCCGAAGAGGCCCCTTGTACAGCGGCAAGCCCAGGATATGTCGTACCCTTCTTGATGGAGTCTGTATACACTACCCACCAAGAGCAAAGTACACCTTCATGCGTCAGAACCCACAACCCAGGCAAGGGTCCCGGAGACTCTTCGAGTTCTTCATCGGAGGGTATAGGCTTGTAGACTTTGTCTTTGCTCGACAAGTCCAGCGCAAATCCGATGGGGGTAGAGTCCTCCATGGAATCCGTCATGGGCAGCGTCGGCCTCTTTGTGTCATCGAGCAGTTCAGTTGTGGTGAAAACGCCAGTAATGGAATTAGCTGGCTTATCGCTGGCCAGGGGAGCCTTGGATCGACTCAACAGGCCAACTTCTGTCGAAGCTGTCGAGGACACAATGAGAAGGTCCGAGAGGTCAGGGGGGAAATCCTTGAGTCGCAGAATCGAGTGATGGGGTGCCTTGTCCAAGGCAAATGGCTCAACAGGGTCCGCAATGTTCTGAAAGGTGAACGATGAAGGCGAATCCCGGGTGATTATGTGGTAAACGGAGGACGGTGGTGACTCGTTGGTCGCTGTGTGGATGGCGAGGAAGAGATTATTTTCCAACCATGTAAGCGAAGAAACTTTGGATTTGTTAGCATTCGGCAGAAATTTTGCGGACTACGGGTGTGCATACCATGACAATTGGCCAGGCTTGGGGGCTTCGGAATCTCTGCCTTGGCCTCGCCTTCTGGCGTCATCTGATGAATAGTGCCATCTGCCAAGCCAGCGCAAAGCTGTTTGCCTTTGGTGCTCCAGCTTATGCAGCTTACTTGACTCTTTAGGACACCACTGCACTGCCGCTCCTTGAGGTTCGCCATGTGCAAATTTCCCCCTTCAGTCACGATCGCACAGAGCTCTGCCTTCTCTGGGGTCGGGTTCGGTACCAGCGCCCGCAAGGCCTCTCCGTTGGTCGCGAGCTGGAATGTAGGGTCCGCGTTTCCCTGGATAACAGTCTGTGTTTCGTAGACGGCAAGGCCACCTCCAACCTCGGCGGACAAGATCAGCCAGTTCTCGTCGGCAGTGAATGCCAGTTGCGCAACACGCATAGGCATGGGGATTTTGAGCTGGGGCTCGAATGATCGGACGTCAGACTCGCCATCTTTCGGAGACTCGAACGCCTTGCGAACGGACTCTGTTCTGCCGACTATGAGGTGGTCGGGGCCCGCGGCAGCAACAAGGCCCGTCCGGGCGGCGATGCTGAGGAGCGACGAGGTCGGCGATGGGAGTGAGGGCCAAGCAGAGGTCAGGCGAACTTTTGAATCGCCGGCGACGGAGAGAAATCCCAGAGCCTATACAGTGGTCAGTTAAAACAGTTTCATCGCAAAGTAACACAGCGACAATGGAAATCTCGTCGCTGTGAGAGGACGGAGCTCACCTCGGTCTGGATGGTCTCCAGATCTGGTCCGGAGTTGGCCCCCCCAGCCGCACCTCCGCCCATGGCATTTCCAGAGCTCCCAAGGCCAAAAGCCATGCTCGCGGCAAGGGATTCAGCCTTCAAGAGATGTATTGCTTCATGAATTCGTCCACTATATGGGGCGTTGGTCGTCTGTGAAGGGTTGGGAGCTTGTAGCAATGGTCTTGTAGGTTTCGTTGGCGAGGCGGCAGCAGTCAGCGGACGATGCTCGACTCGCGGCACGCGTTTGGTATCGAGAGAGGTCCAAATGAAGTGAGTGTAGGAAGTGAAGCAAGCGACGCGTAGGTTTGTGCGACCTCGGGATGATTGTGATGGTCTGGGCAGAAATGCTCCCTCCCGCAGCCTTACAGGCCAAGCCGTGGTCGCGACGAAGCAGCCTAGCAACTTTTTGGAGCTCCCGGCCTGCCGCGTCACGTGCAGGGAGCGCGCGCCAACCGCCGCCAGCGGGTACGACCCCCAGCTTGCCCAGGCATGCGCCGCCTACGCAGCCTGCCCTGCTGGGAGCTTCAACTCCCTGTCTGAAGGCAGCTTTTAGCCTCGTCATCAGCTCTGGCATCTCAACCTCCATCGCCCAACCAGACGTCGCCGCCGAACTCGCTCTTCCTCTTTTAAAGCGCCCCATCGACTCGAGTCGGCCTTGAGAAACGCATCGAGGTTCGTTTAGCCAGACCATAACTCGCCCAGGATGCCGGGCCTCGACTTCTCCAACTACAACCGCAATGCGGCCCTGCACGCACGCGGCGTGCCTCTGCCCAAGGCGACGAGCACGGGAACGACCATTGTTGGATGCATATTCGATGGCGGTGTCGTGGTTCGTGCCCCTGACCTCTCCAAAGGCCCTTCTACCCCGTTCCAGTCAACACCGTACTGACAGCTCCCTCCAACAAACAGATCGCAGCTGATACCCGCGCCACCTCTGGCCCCATTGTCGCCGACAAGAACTGCGAGAAGCTGCACTACATCTCCCCCCAGATCTGGTGCGCCGGCGCCGGCACCGCCGCCGATACCGAGTTCACCACCGCCCTCATTTCCTCGCAGCTCGAGCTGCACTCCCTGTCGACCGGCCGCAAACCCCGTGTCGTCACCTGCATGACTCTCCTCAAGCAGCACCTCTTCAAGTACCAGGGTCATATCGGCGCCTACCTAGTCGTTGCCGGCTGCGACCCCACGGGCACCCATCTCTTCACGGTCCACGCTCATGGCAGCACCGACAAGCTGCCCTACGTCACCATGGGCAGCGGCAGTCTGGCAGCCATGAGCGTCTTCGAGACGCAGTGGAAGCCTAATTTGACGCGGGACGATGCCGTCAAGCTGACTAGCGACGCCATCCTGGCCGGTATCTTCAACGACTTGGGCTCCGGATCAAACGTGGATGTCGCCATCATCACAAAGGACAGAACTACACTCAAGCGAAACTACATCACGCCCAACGAGAAGGGCGCGAAGCTCCAGAGCTACGCCTTCCCCAAGGGCACAACGGCCGTTCTCAATGAGAAGATCATCAGGAAGAACGAGATTGGGCGGTACGTAAGCGTGCACGAGGTGCCGATCGAGAGTGAGAAGATGGACGTGGACACTTGAGGGCTCAGTAGTAGGCTAGACGAGGCGTTGCTGGATGAGATCATGTAACAACACTTTCTGGTACAATAGAAATTGGACCCCAAATTCGGTGTGAAACGCCATCATTTCTTTGAAGCTCTTTTTATCTCGACACAATGGTCGAAGAAGACTCTTGATCCCATAGTATATAAGGAGCCACTTCCTAATACCAAGAAAGGTGAAGAATGTTTTTTTAAAGAATTCAATACATGAAGTCAACATCGTCCGACCCTTGTTCCTTCCAAGATGATCACGAAATGTGAAAAGGTGCTCGCAACGAAACTCGTTTCGGACGGGCCAAGACGGTGCCTTTCAATACACGATCTTGGCCTTGCCCCCCTCCCCGACGTCGTCGGCTACGCTTCATTGCTGAGCAAAGAAAAAGCAAAGAGTTCCACCCGCTCAAATGGCGAATGTCCCCCTGAGATGCAGGACAGTGCCAAAACTCCGTGTAGATGGGTATGATGTTAGATGTCATGATCATTATAGATTGCGCGGGCCATGCGCTTCCTCACGAGCCGGACTTGCGGCCAAACATTGTCCGCGTGCGGGACTTGCTTCGAGCTTCCTTGTTCTTGTCCTTGTCGTTGCCATCGTCGTTGTACTTTACCTTGTGGACCCTGCGGTAATTTTTCAGCAACAGTCTAACGCAAGATTGGGGAAGAAGATGCCAAACGTACCAGCTGTTGCCGATCATGCTCATTCCCTTTGCCTCGGCCATTCGGTAAAACCTGGCACTCTTCTTGAGGTCCTTTTTGCACCCCACGCCCTGAGCATAGCAGAAACCGGCTTCCGCAAGAGCGTCAACGTCGCCCCAAGCTGGACGAACGGTCAATTACCTCTCCTGCGCGTGCTGGGATGGGATGCAACTTACTACCGGCGATTTCGAAGCATCGCAGCGCGAGAGTCTTGTCTTGCTCAATGCCCCATCCATTCATGTGGCTGACACCAAGCTCGTATATGCTCAAGGCGAACTGGGCCTTGCGAGTCTTGCTCTCGAGGAAGTTGGCGGGCTTCCCTTCCTTGGCTCGGCCTTCGTCATCCGCAATCTCGATGCTGGCGTATTCTGCGGCCTTTCTCAGCCACTCAACTCCTTCTCTCTGGTTCGCTCTCATGCCCCAGCCGTGGCGGCAAGCCAAAGCGTAGAGAAGCATGGCCGTAGGATGGTTTAGTTTGGCGGCATGCCTGAGGTGGTACGTAGACTCATTCAAAGAGCCGCTCTCGTGACATTCAATTCCCTTCGCTAGGTGTTCCTCGGCAGACATCTCCGACGCCGAGGGTGCGATGGAGCGAACCGTCGGGGTCGGCCGTATGGTACTAGCCGAGTCACTGGTCCCGGCAGATGCAGGCGTTCTGCCTCGTGCGGTGGGGTCATGCAATGGTGAAGTGATGGTCCGGCCTCTAGGACTATCCTCCGACCGCCGGTTGCTATCAGTGGACGGCCTATTGACATTCGCGGCGGGCTGGCCGGCCTGGCCATGTCTGGAGCTATCTAGGCTCCTCTTGCTGACGTCCGTTGATGGCCTAGTCATGCTACTCGTCATGCTCACGGCATCGTCGGGGACAGTCCTGGCGGACGAGCTCGAAGGTCGGGTCGGCGGCGATGGCGGCGCAACTAGCGGGTATCGATGTGTGTTGCTTGGTGGTGCTAGAGGTTGCTGCCATTGGGAGGATTCTTGCGAAGATTCCTCCGAGTCTTCTGATCGCTGTATGATCTTCCCCCTTGGCAGCGAAAACTTGGAGTATATATAAGATGGAGCAGCACCCTTCCCTTCTTCATTCTGCTGGTCCATGAAGGCTTCGCTGTGCATACTCACCGGTGTGTGAACAGACTCATCTGCCAAGACGAAGGATGGTTGGCTGTCGGAAGACGCCTGTCTCGTCGGCATTTCGAGGCCTGGCGTTCCGGCCCGGCTGAGGGGCCTCGAAAAGTTGAAGGACGGGCGTGGCAAAGCAGACGAGTCAGATGCAACAGATGGTGACCTTCGTTTCGAACTAACGGCCGGCGACGGCACGGCGTTGGGAAACGCGGCACTACCAGCGGAAAGCTTGCGCATTGACATGGAGTGAAGGGAACCGCTCACGCTGCTGGACGCTTCGTCGTCTCCAGGAGTGGGAGACGACGTATTGCTGGAAGACCGCTTGTAAAAGATGGCTCGTGGTGGAGCCAGACCCAGCTCATCGAATGACTCGTCTTTCGACTCCTCCGGGGAGCTCGCCACGGAAAGGCTGCGTTGCGACGAAGGAGGTGGTAGGGTCTTGTCGACGCGGGCAGGTGAACGCTCTGGGAGCTGAGGCGGCTTGTCAGATTGCGACTGTGTATCGCTGTACATGGGCGAAGGAGACCGTTCTTGTCGCGCTCCAAATACGTCACGCTGCTCGTCGACGATATTCAGTTGGCGTCCTCTGGAGAAGTTGCGCACATGGTGCGATGGCATGGCTGGCACCGGCGTCGTATCTTCGGGAGTGGGTGGGATGCGGCTCATTCGTGGATGCATGGACCTGGGCCTGTCCTCTGGGCGGAAGCCCTGTTCAATCTCTGGACTGAAGCCCAGTCCGGACGGGTCGTGATCGTTGGAGTCGCCATGCTCGGACGCCGAATCCTGCGACATGGACCGGAAGTAGTCGGAGCGGCCCTGCTGAATCAAAGGACTCTCCATGGTCAGAGGAGGGAGCCGGCTGACCCTGTGCCCTTCTCTGTTGCTCTCCTGCAGCTGCTTGGCCAGCAGCCTGCTCTGTAGCGCAAAGGCATCCAAGGGAGACAGCTCGGGGGGAGCTTCACCAGCAATGTGCATGCGAGGAGACCGCAGGGCCCTGGAAGCCATCGAGTTCGCTGAAATGCTGGAGGTGGACCGCAGGTCGAGTAAGCTGGGGCGGTTGGCCATGGTTGAGGAGGTTTGGCACCGCTGGCCCGCGCAACGCGATCATACAGACGCGCGAGGACGGGGGCTTGCAGTCGAAGCAGCCAAAACGGCTACTGGAATTCGTCGCTGGCTGCACGAGTGTCTCGGTCGCTAGCCCAGGTATTCCGTCACCACAGACAATGAGTGGGATTCCAGTGAGGTAGGCGACGATGGGTCGATGCACACTGCAGCGCCAATGAGGAGCCGAAGGCGCAGCAGGAGACGAGCTCAGGTCGGTCGCATGAGCACACAACGCCCAGGTAACGTAGAAGGCCGTGGCAAAAGGAAGACTGAGAACAGGGCGGTACGGTCGGCAAACAGGTCGACGCCTTCTGTACCTGGGACTGAGGGAGAGTCGTGGGAATGTGCTTGCTGTGCTTGCTGCGCTGCGCTGCGCTGTGCTGCGTCCGCAGCAGTGGGGGCCGTCGGGGGCGGCGTTGGCAGGTCTAGAGTCGGGGCCAGTGAACAGATGGCGCGATGCAGGGTGACGTTGGCTCGTGGCGGCGTCAAACGCAGCGAGTGTCGACGATGCAATCGTGTCCAATGCCAAGGCAGGCGAGGCCTCTGGGCTTTCGCGACAGTCTGTGTGCTACGAGGTGACAGGAGGTGAGGTCGCTTGCCGACGAACGGGCAGTTT
>JALHBZ010000174.1:417399-449363 GCA_024340015.1 Tolypocladium ovalisporum | reverse complement strand
CCCCCCCCCCCCCCCCCGGCCACCCGCCCGTGCTATAAACGCAAGGAGGAGTCGCGCGGGCTTGACTGAGCCCAATGCAGCGTGTCACAATCTACGCCGACACCATTCACCGCTGCTCGGGTCACAATATGCCGGCGTTTTATTGTCGTGCCGTGCCCAGCACGCAAAGTGCCCTGTCCATCTCGCTCCACTGCCGCGGTCACACGGCGCCGCCTCTGGGCGTGGGCCCGACTGCCAGTCCCCTTGCAGCCTGGCCGGGCAGCCGTACCAGGGACCCGCGGCACATCATTAGGCTCCATTGGCACCACAGACGGCCGTTTCTGGGGTGCATGGGCTCGCTAGGGGGCTGCCTGCGGTCTGGCCTTTTACCCGTACGAGGGCTGGCGGCATTTATTTCCAATTTCACTGAAGCTTAAACGGCACCGTTGGCTGGACTATCGAAGGCTCCGAGGCCAGAACCATCGAGGCGCGCCATCGTCGCCGGTCGAGGAGCCAAGAGGGCCAAGAGACGACGTACCCGTAGCACACACGATTCAATGTTTCCCATCCCATTGCTCCCGTCTTCCTCAATGGCAAGGTTAGCTCTCGGGAGGGGGGCGACAAGCGACTCCGCCACAGCGGCGCTGGGACCTCCTGTGTGGATGCTGGCTTGCCCCTGATCCAGGCCCTGGACAGCTCCAAATGTCCAGAAAAAACCAAGCACGACTGCGAGTACGCCTCAGAAGCCAGGTGCAGGGGGGGCAAAAGCATTCCGTGCAGGTCATGATGCACGTGCTCATGTGGCGGTATGTCCTTGTCCGTATCCAATCTTGGTCGGAAGCAGCAAGTTCACGTGTAGATGATTACATTCATCCACAGCAATTGACTCTTTGAATCAAACCTCGATACACTGCAATGTCGCTCCGTGGTATGTACACCAAGAGCCGCTCTACTCGACTATATCACTTTTCTCGAGATGCCCAGCTAGTCCAGAACGCCGATAACAATGCATCTACCAGCCGCCCTCGTGAAATGTACAGCCAATACCTCCTCCCACCGCTTCACAGGTCCTTTGACCGCATCTTCTTTAGTCGCGTCGCGCCCTCAAACAGCCCCCGATCCACCGCGGCAGCCACCGTCAGCGTGCCGCCCACGATGGCGCAGAGCCCTGCTAGGAAGCCGAGGAACGTCTTTGACGGCTCCTCGCGGTTGATGACCTTCATTGGGGAAATGTCCTATGCTGCAGTCAGCGCCAGGTTCTGATGACGGACAAAGGAGACTGGACTCACGTAAGAAAAGAAGACGCCAGGAATACCGCCGGTAGAGTGCTGTCGCTCCGCGTGACCTTCGGCAGCATCGTTCCCGCCCGTGAGACTCCTCTTGTGGCTCGTGACCGAGTACTGGTGCGTCTCGACGCTCCCGTCGGCGCTGCTCCCGAGTCTCTGCATCCTCTTCTCCCAGCCAAGAGGGAGGTACGACGTGGGCACAATCTTTACAAAATACATGTAGTTGAAGTAGGGATCGTTGGTGGCCTGCATGGTCCCATCGAGCGGGTTGAGGTGGTGGTTCGTCCAGGGCACCGCCTTGGCGCTGCCCATCTTCTGCTTGATATGGTCTGGGAGCTGGGGCCCGAAGCGTAGATGGTGGATGCTGTGGGTGAAGTCGTGCTGTTTGCCGCTGGGCGTCTCCCTGTAGTTCTTGAGGTCGTGGACGTGCATGTTGCCGTTGCTGAAGCTGCGCCCGGGTGCGAAGTGGAAGTTGCCGACGACCTTGTTCACCTGCAGGCCGCCCTCGATGCGGCAGCCTTCCTCCCTCTGCTGGTCCAGCCTCTCAGCGTAGTGCTCTCGCTGGCACTGCTCGACGCCCTCGCCTCTGCCAAAAGCCCATCCTTTCGCCGCGTATCCCTCGCGAACCTCGTCGCAAGTTTGGCAGCAGCCGGGCTTCTGCGCATTGTCGGGTGGGGCAACACCGTAGCATTCGCCGCAGTAGTTGGGATCCAAGTGGTCCGCCTGCTCGTCGTGCAGAGCGAGGGATCTGACGTCGATGACGCCTCCTCCCTCGGATATGGGGCGAAGGCGGACCTTGTTCACGCCGTGGGCCACGCCGTGCTGCTGCTCGCCCGATACATCCATAACGTCGAGCGTGAGCAGCTCACATGGCATCTTGGGGAAGGTGACGTTGAGGTGAATCTCCATGCGCTCTCCTGTCGTGTTCAGTCAGCGCTGTTCCCCAGTACCTTACGCATTGGGCTCATTGCTTACCTCGACCCTTGTCAACGATGAGCTCTGGATGTATGACAACCCTGCGATAGTCGGCCCATTCTCCCCACGCGAGAAAGAAGACGACCAAGAGCGACACGATTGTGACGATTCCACCGCTCGTTGTCCGAATGCGCGCCTCGTCGACCGTCTTGGTGAAGGCGTCGAGCCTAGTAAATCTTGATTTGGGCGGCATCGTGGGAGACAGCCGCGGGCGACGGATTGCCCAAGGACTTGGACTGAACTAGACGGGACTTGCAACCTGCAACAAGCTCCCCACTCGGAGCTGCTGGGCTTAGAACGAGGCCTCAAGGAGGAGACTCGAAGGGAGAGGGGAGAGAATAAAGATGAGTAGCGGAGCAACACAGCTCAGCTCAATTGCACCCGGCGGACAGAGGGCAATGGGCTGCGCACTGCGGCTGGCAATGCTGGCGACGTGAGTGTCGAAGAGGCCCTGGAGCTCCAGTACTTGTACAAGTAGAGGCCACCGTCGCAAGAAGGCTGACGAGCCAGGGCCACTCTGAAAGACTCCACTCCGCAGCCTGGAAGCCGCACGCTAAAAACGGCGCTTGGCTTCAGGTGAGCTTTGCGGTGCAAGGGCCGGGAGCCCATCCCATGCATCGTCGGCAAATCACCGGAGCGGCTTCGCTGCTCCTCTACTGCTCTGATCGCAAAGTTGCAGCAGCCGCTCGGCAGTGATCGGTGAAAGCTTCCATTCATTCACCACATACATTCGACAACACACCCTTTGTCGCCTCTCCAATTCGACTCGCTGCACGCGACTCGTCCGGCACTTACAGCTTCCGCTCGACCCTGCATCGTTGGCTGTATCTTGTCTTCCTTTCAACGCTGAGCCATCGCGCGACAGCCCTCGCGCCGCCAGGCTCTCATAGCCTACCTAGCCTCAATATGTCGTCTAGACCTCCTTCTCGCGTCGTCTTCGTTGGCAACATCCCTTATGGTACGCTCTACTCTGCTGGATGTGGCTATTAGCGGGGCCTTGTTGACAAAGAATGCTGCAGGCTTGTCCGAGGAACAGATCACAGACATCTTCTCCAGCGCCGGAAAAGTCGAACGGTTTCGTCTCGTCTATGACTCCGAGACGGGTCGCCCCAAAGGCTTCGGTTTCGCAGACTATCCTGATACCGGTACGACTGTTTTCCATTCCCAGAGAACCCTTTCGCCGCTGACATTGCGACCCGAGACTCTGCCTCATCTGCAGTCCGCAACCTGAACGACTACGAAATCATGGGTCGCAAACTACGTGTCGATTTTTCCAATGAACAAAAGGGTGGCGATGACGACGGTAACCAAGCATCTTCGGCGCATACTCTCCATGCCGCCAATGGTGCTGGCGCAGTGGGCTACGGCGCCCAGACTAGCTCTCTGCCACCTCTCCCAGCGGGCAAGGAGATCCCTCCTGGCTTGACATGCACCGATGCCATCTCGCGGACGCTTAACACGCTGCCACCGTCTCAGCTTCTGGACATTCTGGGTCAGATGAAGACGCTCGCGTCGTCGGACCCCCAAAGAGCTACTGAACTTCTCCAGCAAGCGCCCCAGCTCTCCTACGCCGTGTTCCAGTCCCTACTCCTCATGGGCCTCGTTTCACCCGAGTCCATTCAGTCAGTCGCCGAACCAGGCGCCCCCCAGGCTGCGCAACCACCACCCGCATTTCCTGGGCCATTGCCAGGCTACCCTGCCGCAAACAACACACCGCCTGTTGGCGGGATGCCTTATGCGCCGCCCACGGCTGCCCCCCCCGGCTACGGTGCTCCCGCTCCGCCGCCTGCAGGCGTGCAGGACTCCGATGCCCTGATAAGACAGGTTATGGAGCTGCCACAGGCTCAGATCGACATGCTTCCGGAGGCAGAGAAACAGCAAATCCTAGCGCTAAGGGCCACCTTTTCCGGCCAACAACGCAGATGATAGATGTCGCCATGGGTTGCATCACACAGCACAGACACTGCTGCGCCAGCCTCGTTATCGACCTGGTATGAGGAAGGTGTTGTATGTTGGCACGAGCCACAGACGCATGCTGGCGCCGCCTCCTTCGGCTGACAATCGCCAAACTGATGTCTGCGCAAATCGCAGCAGCGTATACCTTTTCAGCGGCAACGGTATGAGAAAACGCTGGTCTGAGCACTGGCCGCATATTTGTACGACCGCAGTGCAGGATGGTAGACAGGCCGCCTCGAGCTTCTTGATGCTACTTGGGCCAACTGAATAGAAGAGGCGGGGCTGATGGGCCAAGGTAGGCCTATATGAATGTACGTTATTAATCGCGGATAGCCGCGCTTTGCAACTCGAGATACCATCAGGGGAAGAGGCTTTTGACAAGGTCGCTGCAGCTAGGTTATATACCGAATTTGCTTACTACCGCGAATACATCTGGCTAGAACGTGAGATACCGATAATCGTGTCACGGCAGTAGCATAGCAGAGCTGCGCACGTTGAAACGGTAGCATGCAAGAATCAAGCAAGTAACCGAGTGAATGGGATTATTTGCGTATGCTTAGAACCTCAACCAGCATCCGCCTGCGTGTATTGCTCGCTCCGCTTATACTCCGCGACAAGCCACGATACGCAAGAAAATAGCCGAGATGGGAGCAACCCCCCATTGAATCCAAACGCCAGCCGTCAAGAAACATGCCCAGCGATTTCCTTATACACAATCCCGAGAGCAGACTCGTGGCCGTCGTTTGCCTTATACAATCCCATAGACTCTCTTCGCAATGACATAACAAGCAAGGCCGAAGAACAAGAGGCCAGCCGTGATCCACACGAACCATGCCAAGTCCCCCTCAGACTCTTGGCCGGGGACCCAGACATTCATGCCCCATAACCCGGTGATGATGTTCATTGGCAGGACGATGGTTCCAAGGACGGTCAACTTGCCGAGGACATCGGCCGTCTGCTCCTGTCGTTCGTTCATGCGAATACTAATCTGGGCGAGGTAGTTGCCGTGCGATCGCGCCAGGATCCTGGGGTTGTTGTGTTAGCCGCACGGTCATACCACCAGACGAAAGGGAAAGGGGCAGTCAAGTTAACGTACTTTTCGTAGTGCCCAAGGTTTGATGTCATGGTAATGATGTGATCCTGAATGTCGCCGAGGTACAGGCCAATCTCAGACCGCGGCGCAACTTCCCAGCGCTCGTTGCACCGTTTCGCGAAGCCCTTGATGACGTCGGCTTTGTTGCCAAGAAGACGGTACAGACTCATGACCCTCTTTCTGCAGTCTCCAACTCGTCGGAGCAAGTCGCTCGAGTCCACTATGGCCGTCGCATCGTCGCTGTTCGGCAATTTCTCAGACTTCAAGCGTTTATCAGTCGACGAATGCAGCTGCAGGATCTGGTCGTCAATCTCGTCCACCTCGTCTTCAATGTTCTGAATCAAAGGCTGGAAGACGTCCGTGATGTCGTCAATGATGGCGTAGGATATCCAGTCGGACGACAAGATCAGGTAGTCTCGCAGCTGCCGAATTCGCCTCCGCACGTTGGCAGGATGAGGCGTCATGGAGAAGTGGAAGCTGAGGACGCCCTCCCGGAAAACGACCACGTACATGTCGACAGGCTCTAGGTAGTTCTCGCTGCTGATGTCCTGGTCGAAGGTGCGATAGTTGACGAAGTAATAATGGCGGAAAAGCTCGACCTTCTCGCGCGCCTCCTGCACCATGATGTCTTCGGCAGTGAGCGGATGAATACCAAAGGCCTTTGAGATGACCTTCATCTCCGCCTCGGTCGGGCAAAGGACGTCGAGCCACCAGACTGGCCTGTCTCCGTAGCGAAGGGGTTTTGGCGTCGAAGCCATCTCGGACTCTGCTGACGGCGCGTCTTTGCGCACACCGTTGTTGGGGGGAGACTTGACTCCCAGTGGTGTCGCATGGCTAGACGCAGCGGCAGCGGCAGCGTCCCGCGCCGGGGGCACCGTTTCATCGCGGCGTGATTCCGCCAGGGAAGGCTGGCGAGTAGACGCCTTCGACCCGCCATCGCCGCCGCCGGAAGCCTGACGCCTGGCGTGGAACGAGACGGTCTCGTCATTGTCGTCGCTCTCATCGTCGGACAGTATGGGGGGCTCCGGAATGAAGAGTTCCCGAAAGTCGCTGCCTGGCTGAACAAGCTCTGAGATGGTCTGGCTGTGTATGGTGCTCTGGAACTCCTCGTTGAAATACGTGAACCTGTACGGTGCATCCTCATCCGTCTGGAACCAGCCCTTCCTCACGGGGCGAAGTCTCCCATTGATGAGCTGCGGCTCGGTGATCTTCTTGACGCGCACCTCTTCGCTGCGGTCTTCCTTTTCAAAATGTCGCCACTCCTCCAAGACGTCAAGATCTGGCCATTGGGCCCGGCGCTGCCGCGGTCTGTAGTGCTGCAAGTCTGGGTCCCGCGAGTGTGCATCCTCCTCGCCTATTTCCGACATTCCGGGACCCGGGAAGCAGACGTCGCCAGCCGCCGCAGCGGTCGGTCTGCGGACATAGTCTCGAGCTGGGCCCTCGGTTTCCGACAAGGCCTCCTCATCGTCGATGGAGCGATGGCCACTACCACTCAGCGATATCTCGTCTCTGATCATGACATCCGCAAAGGTCATGTCTGGACGGTCCGTGGCGCCGAAAGTTGGGGAACCGGGAACCGATGGCGGATGGTTGATGTCGTAGGCATCCCTGGTACCAAAAGGAGCAGTGAGCTTGGTCTTTGACGATCTGCTGGAGGCTCTCCTGCTTCGATTTCGACTAGTCCTGGCATCGGCGGCACCGTAGCTGGACGGGTTCGTCGGTGACGCTCGATACTTTGCAGTCTCGGACAGCAAAGGCGCTGTTTCGTCCCAAGGATTGGCGTCCTCGCCGGTCGGCGTCTGCATCGACTGGATCGAGCGAAGCCGACTGCCAGCGGGAGTCGCGAAAGGGTTCTTGAACGGGCTCGAGGCGGCTATCGTCGACGATCTGCGGATGCGCATAGGTTTCTGCTCTCTTGACGGCGCGTTAGACGCAAGCTTTGATGTACTCGCGGGAGAGATTACCTGTGGTCGAGCAGAACCTCGCTCTCGAGGCTAGTGCCGCTCAGATTGCCCGTTGACATCTTGTAGAAGCCCTCGCCGGAGGCTTCGTGCATCTCGTCATGGCTATCTTCGGGGAGGGCCGCGAAGCTCTTCCTCCTGGATCGTTTCTTCTTGCCGCCGCGGTGGCCTTTGCGCTTCCTTGGTTGCGGACGCGGCTTCTGGTCGGCGCCTAGGTGACCGAGAGTTGGAGTTGAGGTGGCAGATGCCGCTGGAGCTGGCGACGAAGAGCTCGAGCCCTCGACCGCCAGCTTGTATGCGGGCTTCAGAGGGTTGTAACGATTACTCGCCATGACCGCACGATGCCCCAGGCTATAGACCGACAGCCCTGACCGAGCATGAATCAAGCGCAGGTGCGTTCTGTCGCAAGACGCGGGCGTCGGGTGATGAAGAAGGATGGCTCAAGCCGACCACTTGTCCAAAGTCTGCTTCTGCTTGGGCACGCTACTGCACGAGGCCCCCCCAACCTAAAGCAGAGACGCTGACATCACTCTCGTCTGCACAGCTCTCGCAGGCGCCACTTTTCTTCCCGTCTGAGACGTCCAATGCAGGGGCGGTGGCTCCACTCGCACGCGACCAGCAAGCATACGCCGTGCATGCTTCAGAGCATCATCGTCTGATGGTCTGGACTGTGTCCGATGGGTAAATGCAGTGGACGGTGGAATAGAAACATAATGGCGGGCTCAGGCCTGACTCTTGCTAAATGACGCTGCTCAGGTACCTATTCAAGCGAAGACCTGCAGCTGACGAGTCCATCTCTGGAATTGCCTCCGTTCAGCGGGTGCGCTCTGATGAATCCACCGCGGTGATACCGTCCAAATAGTACCCTTCATAGTCCCAATGGCTACATGAAAAATGTGCCTTTAAATTTTCAGCCGCCTCCATCAACGCCGGGCTGTTGTATGCATTCCTAGTCAACACAATTCCGCCTAGGCCTTCGTCCTCAGCGACCACAGCCTCAAGCGACGGTCGCTCCCCCAAAGTCCCAGAGTCGAACCAACAGGCTGTCTGGGGTCTCGGCCGGCACCTCTTGCGGGAGGAACACCTTCTTCGGGATGTGAAACTCAACTACGGGAGCCTTCTTGACTTCCTTGGCGACCTCTGCGTCCAAAAGCTGACGAAAGAGTCAGCATTGTCAACGAACAAGCTTCGGGCGAGCAGGCACTTACGCTGGCATAAGAGTGATCCAAGAAATCCTCCATGTTGTACGACTGCTTGGTATACTGCTCAGAGACAATCTTCGAAATGGTGGCAACATTGGGGTGGTAGTGCGACTGCATCTGCACAAGCTCCCAGAGGCAGCTGTCAATAGCCTTGGTTTCCATGGGGTCGGCCTCTTGCGGTACAAATGGATCCTCAAAACCCTGGTCTTGAATGTGCTTTTTCATATCGGCATCTCGAATCACTCGATGGACCATGAATGTGCAGGTAGGGTGGCGCTTGAGGAGATTGTAGATCCAAGGAACCACGAATGCAATGGCACTTGGAGGGGCGTTGAGCGTGAGCCGTGACAGTCGTTTGAGGAAACTAGCCACAAGGGCCGCGGGCAGGTGGGTTGACGCCAAGAACGTGTCCAGCAGTCGGAAGAAGCGCGATCGGTGCTTGGAGTGAAGGATGTCGCGATCCAGTAGCGAGTAGAGCTTCGGGTAGAAAGACGGATAGTCCAGATTGCGCTCCTGAATCAGGTAGAAGACACCTGACAGGGCCAAGAGAGACATTGATCCGCCCGTGTTGTAGCAGCCGGTGAGGAAGTCGGCAAGCAGCTCGGGCTTGGTGAACCACGGCGTAATAACGGTCGATACGATTTCCAAGATGCGTTTCCGCTGCTCCTTTGTGTCCACAATGCTCATCAGAGCCATCCAAGCGGCTTGACCCTGCTTCTTATGCTGAACCACCGATCGCAGCGCATGCGTCTTTTTCGGCGGTGACTTGATGTAGAAGTCCTCAAGCTCATCGGCTGATTCAGGTACGCCGTCCATGGCGAAGATGAGCGAGAAGACTCGCTCAAAGAGTGCACTCGACGAGTCTTGCTCTGCGACTAATGCCTCCATAGCAGGCCTGCGCAATGTCAGTAAAGATGCCAGAGGGACGGCAAAGGATACTAGCGCACTTGACGGATTTGAATGTGAAGAATCGTACGTCGTCATACTGCTCGGCGTATTCCTCGACATACGCTCGGCGAACATCCTCATTGTCGGACGAAAAGATGGCCCGAACAATATCCTCGATAAAGGCCGTGGGGAATGAGTATTCCTCTCTGTCAGACAGGTACTCTCCCTCGGCCTTGAGAAGCCTCATGCAGAGGGTGAGCGCCGTCACAGCCAGGTCCTCGTCTGCCAATAAGCTGAGCAGCGATTTCTTGTACAGGGACAGCTGATCTCTCAGCCAGCCGACAACGACCCCGTCCTTTTCAGACAGGGACTTCTTGAAGACCAAGGACCCTTGGGCCAATAACCGGACGAATATCCGACAGAGCGCCACAGTGGCCAGCAAAGACTCCTCGCCCCCATTCTTAGAGGTCTTGAACAGGACGACGATGTCGTTGTAGTTCTTCTTGGACTCCAGAATCCCCTGCTCCATCAGGAGGATCTTTGCATTAGGGTCATCATGGCCTTCGCCTTCAGATGATCGCCGTCGTTTTGCCGACTTGTCTCCCACAGAGGCTCGCTTGCGTTTGGGGCCTTCGCCTGGCACGGCGGTGGGCATGATGAGAGTTGAATATGATAACCTGTCCCGCGGCAGGTCCAACAAATATGAGAAAAAACGACAAGCTCTACACACTGGTAGATTCGCAGTCCGGAGAGTCACCGCGGAGAACAGTAATGCCCGAACTCGTCACGCTTCGAAAGATGAATGCAAAGGACTCGTTCATCGAGGATATGAAAAGCAATCGTAAAACTGGACTGAATGTAGAATTTCCAGCCAATCAGCCGCAACCTTGCGCCAAGACTCGACTGCGGAAGAAGTCCGGCAGATCGCGAAGAACGAAAGTCCAAGGCCACGTGACTACCTCTCGTTGCCGAATTAGCGCGATAAAACCTCACCCTCATTCCCAGCTCTTTGAGCAACGACAAGCCCCCGATACCCCATCACGAATCATCTCACCATGGCCTCACGCTTGGCGCGAAGCGCTGTCGGTACGTCGAGACGCCGCAGCAAACCCGAGACGGCCTGAATTGGCGCCATTGACGCCCGTACTGACCCCCTCAGCAGGCGCTCCCCTTCTCCGACCCATCCTCGCTCGCCGAGCCATCCCTGCGCTGTCTGCTGCCGCCGTCCGAAACGCCAGCAACGTGCCCGCCGAGGAGCCCAAGAAGAAGGCCCAGAGCATTGTCGACTCGCTTCCCGGGAGCAGCCTGCTATCCAAGACGGCCATCCTCAGCAGCGCCGCCGGCATCAGCGTCTACGCCATCAGCAATGAGTACTACGTCATGAACGAGGAGACGGTCGTCGCCTTCTGCCTGCTCGCCGTCTGGGGCGGCATCATCAAGTACGGTGGCCCCGCGTACAAGGAGTGGGCCGAGGCCCAGAACGAGAAGATCAAGAACATCTTGAACAGCGCCCGCGCCGACCACACCGAGGCCGTCAAGACCCGCATCGAGGACGTCAAGCAGATGGGCGGCGTCGTCGACATCACCAAGGGTCTCTTCGAGGTGTCCAAGGTAAGGAAACGAACCACGTGTGCATGTGCCTCGCGCGTGCGCTGACGAGAACGCGTGTAGGAAACCGCCAAGCTCGAGGCTCAGGCTTTCGAGCTCGAGCAGCAGACCGCCCTGGCCGCCGAGGCCAAGACCGTTCTCGAGTCCTGGGTGCGCTACGAGGGCCAGGTCAAGCAGCGCCAGCAGAAGGAGCTGGCCGCTTCCATCATCGCCAAGGTGCAGAAGGAGCTCGAGAACCCCAAGGTCCTGCAGCAGATCCTGCAGCAGAGCGTTGCCGATGTTGAGAGTTCGTCACACCCTGGCTCAACTTGACGCTTCCGATGCTAACGTGTACCTGCAGAGATTGTCTCTTCCAAGGCCCAATAGATGGCACACAGCAAGAGTCTAGATTAAAGGTCACCACATTCTCCTTTGTTTAACTTTGTGCATATATCAACACCTGTGCATTAGCCGATCAATCAAGACACTAGTCTGCCATCTACCTATGTAATCCTATCTATCTACTAGTGATGAATGCGATTGTCGTCGGTTGCCGATAGGTCTACCCGTCTCTCCCCGGGGCACAGGCCAAGTCCCTTTAGCAAGGATCGATCGACGACTATGCAGTGGCAAAGGAGAGCGGCCAGGAGAAATTTGCCGAAACATCGAATAGGCGCAAACGGTCCAAGCCAATCAAATCATCAAGCTTGCGCAATCAACCAGACGGTGGGATGTAACGACTGGTTCTCGTGATCAATCTTAGGCGGGAGTAGAAGTCATGGCGTAAGACAACACTCTGAGAGCAAGCCGGTAGGTATGAACAATCGAATTATGACAGGACTTGCATAAACCAGACACCGTTCCTGGAAACAGAGAAACCACACCCTTGTCTAGTAGATTGGCCGCGCCTCTTCCCATTTTCTCGTCTCAACCATCTCTCTCGGCTCCGGCGAGTCCGACGTGGCTTCGGGAGCCCACGAGACTCTGCCACTTCGCCGTCTTCGGGCACCTTCGCCCTTGCCGGCGCCGATCCACTCCCACGCGCGGCCGACTTCTCCACTCCGGCCTTCCCTCTGGCCTGTTCTTACATTGCTGTTCAGCTCCACCACGGCGCGCACTCGTTGCCAGATCCTCTCTCTCTCTGACAGAGAATGAATAGATCGTAGCAGATCATCTCTCAGATTAGGTAGAAACAGCCAACCATCATCCAAGTCTTCCTCCCCCAGCTCCTTTTGATTCGCGAGTCGGCCGAGGACCTGCTCTACCAGAGCCGGTATTTGCGCCGAAGTGGCCAGGTGCCGGCGATATCGAGCACGCAGATAAAAGATGGCGAGCACCACTGAGATCAAAAGTCCAATTGGGAGTCGATATCTTGCCAGTCCGAGCCGGACCGATCGCTTGACCGCGCAGCCGAGCGGAAGGCGAGCGAGAGAGGTGGACGATAGCTGTCGGCCTGCAAGATTGGAGGAATTGGAAGGTCTGTGGGTTGTGTGACGGATCTGATTAGTCGTCGTGTCAGAAGGTAAGAGTCTGTAGCGAAATAGGGCCACCCGTCAGGCGGCGTTCCTGTGTGGAAAAGGGAAGGACACCAACTTACCCAGTCTGTTCAACTTCGACCTCGACTTCTTCTCGCGCAGTAACCTCGCCGATCGCAGCCGCCCATAGCTCGTCGAATTCTTGGCTGTTGAGTCTCTTGTTGCGCTTCTTACTGACGCTCTCCTTCAACTCCTCTTCGGCAATGGCCGGTGAATCTTGCTGCTGCCCAGCTTTGTCCACCAAGTCACCGCACTCAAACTTGGCGCGACGTTCTCTCAATTCCTCGATAGCCTTATCGGCAACAGCCTGGACGCGCCGCGCCTTTTCGCCATCAGGCTCACAAGTCGGCGGAAGAGGAATCAGTCCTCCCAGAGACAAGGGGTGAGGCTTTAGGACGAAGTCCTGTTGACACCGAACCGTAAAGTCCCTGTAGCAGAAGGCGTGTGGGGGGCACTGTTCGCATTGAGGTTCGACAAACGGAACCAAGACGTCAGGGACGGGAACCTGAGGGGGGAGCAGCTCCTTCGCCGGCCGCCCAAGTCCACAATAGCCGACTGCTATCTTCTCTTGTCGATACCACGCCCCATAAGCAGAGAGCAGGGCAAAAAGCAAGACAAACAGCGGCGTTTTCAAGCTCGTCTTGCGGATTGCCTTGGCAGGAGTCTGTCGTGCGACAAGTGGCAACTCGCCCTTGCTAGCGGCCTCTTCGAGTTCTAGTTGTTCATTCGGTGTGAACTCTTCCCCTGGTTCAAGCAGCGCCTCTGGCGACTTGGATCGTAGTCTGGGTGCGGGAACTTCAAATGATCTCCTGGACTTTGGCCGTTCAACTGCGCCATCTGTCCGCCGTCTAGGGGACTTTGGGCTCTCGAAGAGATCCTCGCCTGCTGTGCGTCGCCGTTGCGTTGGAGTCTTCGCCGCAGGCGGAGAGCTTCCGCTCTGGAACGGGTTGTCGTCGGTGAAGATGTTGTCGTCTTCGCTCGGAGACTCAAGCTCATCGAGCAAGTCTTCTTCCTCGTCCGACTCGGGCTTTATCTGCGGCGTAATGGTACGTCGGCTTCGTCGAGTGGATCGCGATACTTCAGAAATCGCGTCGTCATCACCAACGTGCGACAGTTGCCGGCTTGTTGAGCGGGCAATGCGCTTTCGCGGGCTTCTGAGATGCGACGGTTCTACCTCGTCTTCTTCCGCCTTGACTCTAGCGGAGCTCTTCCTCGGAGACCCCGATCGTCTCTGTACTGATCGCGGAGGAAGCAACTCATGGTCGTCCCAAGTATTAGTGTCGTCGGCGCTCCCCGCGTTGACAATCCCATAACTTGATCGCTTGGCTCTGGCCCTTTGGGCTCGAAGCTTCGGCGCCTGTGACAGCACATGGTCGGTGACGAGCTGGACAAGCTGTGGTTTCTTCGCGGTGGATGAGTAGTCCACGTTGTGCGTGACGAGAATGGAGCGCAGGCGTGGCACCGTAACGCTGCGGGGATCGAAGCCCTCTTGGAGGTAGTCGTCGACGTCCGCCATGTTGTTTGCTCTGGTCGGTATAGCAGAGGCTTGCACGTAATAGCGCGCGCAGAAGCTATGCTTCTAGGCCAAGGGTGCAACGACACTCCAAAGCGGCCACCCTACAGGTACTGGCACAGGGTCAGTGAAACAAGGCCAACGAAGCAGCCGCGGCAATGGCCGCAGATGGGGTCGCAGATAAGCGAACCTGGTATGACGCGGGGGATGCGACGTGGATGGTAGAGAGAGAAAGAGGCTACGGCCGTCTCTGGAATGCTCCTACAGCGGGCTGCGGCAAGTGATGGTCTGCAGGGATGATGGCTGCGAAGAAATTATCGTCGCCCGTGGTCGACGTTTGTTGTTGATAGAGTTCAAGGTCCACTGACGCAAGATAGCGTGGTTGTCTGTGGCAACATGGACAAAAGTGGCTCCCGGTCGCAGCCACTGCCTCCGCCAGTTGCACCGCCACATATGTGCGCCACCCTCTTCCGCCACACCTCCAACGCCTGCCTTTTCTCCACCACCAACAAGCTCGTTCGAGCATCGTGCCA
The DNA here is from genome assembly GCA_024340015.1 of Tolypocladium ovalisporum. Classification (NCBI taxonomy): domain Eukaryota; kingdom Fungi; phylum Ascomycota; class Sordariomycetes; order Hypocreales; family Ophiocordycipitaceae; genus Tolypocladium; species Tolypocladium ovalisporum. Next base: position 434,855 of record JALHBZ010000174.1, on the reverse strand, counting down.
TGCCAGCATGTGAACCGGTGCTTGCTCTCCGTTGACATCTTTCACCCGTGAGTTCAACGACCCGGTCTTTGGGGCAAGCTACCATGCCAACAGCTCGCAGCCTGTTGGCGAGCCCTCGCTTCGTCTGCCGAAGCTGCTCCCGCTCGATTCGCAACCAGCCCCGGAGGTCTTATTCCACCAAAAGCGACGACATTTACGATGTAGTCTGTGTCGGGGGAGGCCCGGCCGGGCTCAGTCTTCTCGCGGCTCTCCGTGAGTACTCGAACCATGCGAGCCTTGCGCACAGCTCTAACCGACATCAGGCTCCAGCCCCGTTGCTTCTCGGCTCCGCGTTGCTCTCGTCGAAGCTCAAGACCTCTCCAAAACCGCCTCCTTCTCACTACCGCCCACTCAGTTCTCGAATCGCTGCAGCTCGCTGACGCCGACTTCGGCTCAGTTCCTCAACACGATTGGCGCATGGACGCATCTGAAGCGCGAGCGCGTGCAGGAGTACCAGGAAATGCAGGTCTGGGACGGCATTACCGGTGCGCGCATCGAGTTCGACTGGCCACCGGGCTCCGGACCGGGGAGGCCGATTGCGTACATGGCGGAGAATTTGAATCTCACGTCTGGTCTGCTGAAGAGGGTGAACGAGTTGGGGAGTGTGGACATGTTTGACAACGCAAAGGTGGAAAAGATCGAGCTTGGGGAGGAGACGGAGGACCTGGATCTTCGGGAATGGCCCACCGTCCATCTCTCGGGTGGCAAATCCCTGGCTGCCCGGCTGCTGGTCGGGGCCGACGGCGCGAACAGCCCCGTCAGGTCCTTTGCAGGCATCGAAAGCCGTGGATGGGACTACGGGAGACACGGCGTCGTCGCGACGCTAGAGCTGGAAGGCGCCGGATGGGGAGGGGAATACAGCAAAATCGCCTATCAGCGATTTCTACCGACTGGTCCCGTCGCGATGCTTCCGATGCCTGGGAACTACGCCACGCTGGTCTGGTCGACGACACCGGAGAAAGCATCCGTGCTGAAACAGCTTTCCGCCAAGGACTTCATCGCCATGGTCAACGCCGCGTTCCGCGTGAGCCCAGTCGACCTCGCATACATGCACACGCAGTCGGCAGGTCAGGAGGAGGAATTCGCGTGGAGAGCGCAGCACACATCGGTTGACCCCGAGGCCGTCCCGCAGGCCGTCGTCGGCGTCCAAGAAGGCTCCGTTGCCTCCTTTCCCCTCAAGCTTCGCCACGCCGACACCTACATCGGCGAGCGCGTCGCTCTCGTTGGCGATGCGGCCCATTCCATTCACCCGCTTGCCGGGCAAGGCCTGAATCAGGGCCAAGGCGACGTGCAGAGCTTGGTCAAGGCAATCGAGTACTCCGTCGCCCATGGACAGGACCTCGGGACACAGCTATCCCTCGAAAGTTACAACAGCGAGCGCTACGCTGCCAACCACGTCCTCCTAGGAGTGTGTGACAAGTTACACAAGATCTACTCGGTGGAAAGCGGTCCACTGGTGCCGCTGCGATCTGTTGGATTGAGGGCTGTCAATGCGCTCGCGCCCCTGAAGAAGTTCTTCATGGACCAGGCTTCGGGGACGGGCGCCAAGGTGGTCTAAGCCATGTATGCTGTGTTCAAACACTGTATATTATCAATGTAGATAATAAAGACGTCTGCCAGGATGTGTATGATGTTCACGACAGGGAAAGCTGGCAGTACGAGTAAAAAAGACGACTTCTGTGGAGTATGTACGTGTTCCTCCCGTCAGCTATGACTACAGACAGAAGGAAAATTCCAACTTGACACTTGCTTGCCACCCTTGGATTCTACCGATCGACCTCACCTAATTTCAGGGTTAGCAATGTAGAGGGAACTCAAGGTCGGGGGGAAGGCTTACCAAACACCAGATCCATCGTACCAATGACCGCGACAGCATCAGCCAACATGTGGCCCTTGCAAACGTGATCGAAGCCACCCAAGTGGGCAAAGCCAGGGGCTCGAATGTGGCATCGGTAGGGTCGCTCGCTACCGTCGCTGACAACGTAGACACCCATCTCTCCCTTGGGCGCCTCAATGACGGAGTAAGTCTCGCCGGGGGGTACGGCGTAACCCTTGGTGTATAGCAGGAAGTGGTGGATCAGAGCCTCCATGTTCTCCTTCATGGCAGTTCGAGGGGGAGGCGAGATCTTGTAATCCTCGACTCGGACAGGGCCGGCGGGCATTTGATTCAGGCACTGGTGGATAATGCGCAGCGACTGTCGGAACTCCTCCATTCGGCACAAGTACCGGTCGTAGCAGTCGCCGTTGGTGCCGACGGGCACATCGAATTCGACCTTGTCATAGGCGTCGTACGGCTGGCTCTTGCGGATATCCCACGGCACACCAGACCCGCGCAGCATGACACCGGTGAAGGAAAGGTTGAGAGCCTCGGCGGCGGAGATGACGCCAACACCTCGCAATCGCTCGACCCAGACACGATTGTCCGTGAGCATCTCCTCTGTCTCGTCGATGCGGTCGCCAAACTGCGTGGCCCACTGGTAGATGTCGTCGAGAAGGCCGACAGGGATATCCTGATGGACACCGCCGGGGCGAACATAGGCAGCGTGGAGACGGGCGCCAGAGACACGCTCATAAAATTCCTGAACATGGCAGTCAGCTCACGAAAACCTACACATACGCACCAGGGAGCCTACCATGAGCTTCTCTCGCTCCTCGAACCCCCACAGGAACGGAGTCAGGGCACCAACGTCCATGGCGTGCGACAGCACGGACATGAGATGGTTCAGGACTCGGGTAATCTCGCCAAACAAGGTTCGAATGTACTTGGCGCGGTCGGGAATCTCAATGTTGAGCAGCTTCTCGACGGCGAGGGAGAAGCATTGTTCGTTGGTCATCATGGAGACGTAGTCGAGACGGTCAAAGTAGGGCAGGGCCTGCAGATACGTCTTGTACTCGATCAACTTCTCGGTGCCTCGGTGCAGCAGGCCGACGTGAGGGTCGGCGCGGATAATCTCCTCGCCGTTGAGCTCGAGAATCAGACGCAGCACGCCGTGGGCAGCGGGATGCTGAGGGCCGAAGTTGACGGTGTAGTGCCGGACCTTGCGATCCTCGACCGAGTTCTCGCGCGACTTTCTGGCCGCCTTGGGGAGCTCGCGCGCCTTGCCGTACGGGTCGTTGGGGTTGACGAAGTCGTCGTCGACGGGGATGAGGCGCGTGCCCACGGCCTCGGCGGCGGCGTACTTTCGAAGGCACGTCGTCGAGAAGGCTCGGGCGGCGAGATGATGGGTCGTCGTCGCGGGTCGCAGACACATGCGCTTGGCCCCTCGGCCAGCGAGTCTGTGAAGGGTGGCCATTGCGGCGGCAGACGGAGCAGAGGGCAGAGGAGACGACGGAGATGCCCCGGGAGAGCCTCTTGCTCGGAGTCAATGGCGGGCGGGCAGGCGGGCGGAGAGATTTCGCCGTGGTCGTAGCCGTGTGCTGTCCCGAAAGCTGCACGGCCAGGAAACGGGGCAGCTTTGGTGGTGGTGCTGGGTGGGTTCGCAGCCATTCGGGACATTATTTTTGCGCCGGGGTGCGACCAATGAGGGTTGGAGCATTACACTGGCCAGTCACTCACGTCAAGCCATCCCTCCTCTCCCTCGCCAGCATCCACGGCTGGTGATTCATCAACGGGCGAGGACTAAATCTGAAGCCAAGCAGCACCTGGTGCACAGTCACAGGCCTCGGTCTATATTTGGAGCTGGTTCATAGCAAGGCACTCTCAATCTCAGCGAGATGCAAAAGGTTGAAAAGCTCGCTGCCAACCCTCTCGAATCGCTTCCAACCGCTGAAAGAGAAGGAAAAGAAAGTTGCTTCGTTGACTGTGATTCTCGCATCTACCAAGAATTGCCTTGCCTGCATTGTTCTCATTTGTTCATTCACGTCTCTCTCGTAGCTTTTCATGATTGGGCCAGACGCCATTGGCTAGGCCACAAAGACTGTTGAAACTTGAAACTTGAAACTCGAAACTCGAAACGCGCAAAGTCAAAGTATTATTAGTCTTCAGCACTCAATGATGACCGTTCAGCTCGTTCCTCGCCGACTTGCTTCACTTGTAGCAGCGTACCCCCCCACCCCCCCCTTTTTTCCCCGGGCTACAATAAGTATATTTTCCACAGGCAACGAAACAACCCCTCCGTTGCCAGCCAAAAAGAATTGTTCATGGCCAAAGCCGATATGATGATCCCCAATGCCAACTCTACTTGTACAACGCCGCAGAGGCTCTCATACTGAGCCCGACAGCGTTTTCACCGCGGTCCGTGCGTGGCTTCTTGCCGGCTGGGGCAGAGGTATCCGCCGAACCATCAGTGTCCGCCGGGTGGCCTCGCTTCGTGCTGCCTCGAGCAGACTCACCCGCCAGACCATACGTGTCAATTGCGGACGGGGGCTGCTGGGGCCAAGCAACGCTGTCGCCTTGATCGACAACGTACTCAAACCCGCCATCGTTGGGACTCATCATGCCGTTCAAGGCATTGGTATAGTCATCGACGTCGGCGTTGAAGAGCATGTCAAATTGCGCCATCTCGTCGTTGGCGCCGAACAGGGATGAGCTGGGCTCGAACTCCTTTGCTGACGCCACCGGGGTGGTCGAGTTGGGCGGAGGGTCCTCGGTGTCTATATCTGCCGAAGGCGACGCCGGCTCGAGGAACGACGCCGGCTCGAGGAACGACTTCCAGTCCTCTGCCTCCGGGGTCACCGTCGTCGTTGCTTGCGGGGTCGGTGCTCCATGGTCATTTTGCCCACTGGTATGGGCTGTACTGTTTGCGTGCTCTTCAGTTCCTGCGTCCGCTAGCTTGGAAGCGGGATCAGAGTCGGCGGAGGGCTGTTTCGTAGACAACACAGCCGCACTTGGCTGCTCGCCTGACGCATGCTGAGGCTCAGAGCACGGCGTGCCACCACCGGCAGTAGCTGCTTCCCCTTGTTCCCCCGTAGCACTCGTCGGTGTTCCCGTCGTCTGGTCTCTGGCCTTGGCGACACATTTCTCGCAGCACTGAACCGGATGCCTCTTGTGGTAAGCGCCCGTCGGCATCCTGCACCCGTTACTCATGCCCGCCCAAGTCTGCTCCGTAACGGCGGACCCTAGTTGGCAGCCGGCCTCGAAGGCTCTCCAGCACCGCTCACAGATTCGCCAGCTAATGACGCCGAAGCAGCCTTCATTGTGACAGTGCACGACATCGGCGCGGCACATCTAGGCGATCAACATGTACCGTCGAGGAAAGGGAAAGGGGGTTGGCAGGTTTCGAGAGTTCGTTCCGCGTAAACAGACGTGGATAAGTGACTCTCGTTTGGCTTTCATGTCCGGAAACACCCGTGCGAGGTTCTGGGGTTATATGCACACAGACAGGTGTTGCTGGAGGCTCAGCGTCCGCTCGTCACGAAAGACGCGTTCCGGGCGAACCAGCAGGGGGTCTGATGTTCGCGCGAGGCAGGCAAACTGCGCCTGAAAGTCTAGTGCAAAGCATAGCAAAGCATATGCAGTATAGGCAGCCTCCGGGCGTCGGTATCGTGGCATATATCCGATGCCACTCGATGTAGGTTTGCCCGCTCATCATGATGGTGCACACTGTGACGAATCGGGAAGCACCCTTCCTCCGTTCGGCCATCGTGGTAGTCATGGGGCTATCGTCCGATTGGACCAGAGGAGCGAACAATCGCGTATCACTGTAGGGTCCGGCTGGCGTTGCCTCGGAGACTGCGAGTCCCCGGCAAGTGGGAGCCATAGGAGCGCCATATCGGTGACTCTTGGCCTAGCGCAGCCTGCCCGTCTCGCCCAACAGCAGTCAAGCCCGCGGCTTGGCGAGGCAAGACACTCCCAAGCAAATCGAGGCCGGTCTTGCTAGCGTGTCCAGAGATGAAGGCAATCGGTGGCGGATGGGCAGTGCTCAGCTATGAGCAGTGATCCAGGCCCCAGTGGCAGACGTGTTTGTTCACCGTGTGCCGCGGCCAACACATCCAATCGGGGACCAAAGGGGCGTAGTTGTGCAGAGCGTGTTGTTCTGCGGTATTCCTTGATTCAGTAACGCTATTCAAAGTAAGGCTTTTGGTATGATGCCTCATGAAGTATAGAATTCAGCCCCAACGCCCCCCCCCCCCCTGAAGCCGAAGAGAAACGCATAGAACCAGGGACAAGGAGAGGTCTTCCGACCACGAATTCCACGACACAAGAGATATGCCCTTCATGGTGCAGGTGCAGGCGCAGGCGCGGCCACTCCACCCACCATGTTCACGCACAGCACCGCCGCCACCGCCGCCAGACTGCCCAGGACCAGCATCTGGGTGCCCTCCAGCAGACACCGCCGCCAGCTCCTGTCCTCGCCCCGCAGCAGCCAGCTCTTGCCCGAACCAAAGGCCATGAGCGCCAACAGACACAGGCAGATGCTCCAGCGGAGCGCCAGCCCGACCGTCGGGGCGAACAGGTACGGCAAGAGCGGGATGATGCCGCCGACGACGTACCCCAGCGAGATGGACAGGCCCGAGGCGACGGGCCAGATGGGCAGCTGCTGCGACGAGCAGGACGCCGCTGCCGCTGCCTCGGCGACGTCTTCTTGTTGCTGCTGAAGCTGCAAGGCGGCGCGCGCGAGGCCATCGGGGCTATGCCGCAGGGTCGTCATGATATCTGACAGCGTCGAGCCGGGCAGCGCCAGTGGCTCGAGGTGGCGCCGCACGAGCTCCTCCCGACCGGCTTCGTAGTTTCTGGCTTTCTCGTCGATGCTGTCACGATTGCCGATGGTGCTGCTCCCGCTGGTGCTCCCGCGCTGCAGCATCCCCGTCAACTCCTCCTCGGACCCGTCGTCGCTGCTGCTGCTGTGGTCGCTCGACGCCGCGGGCACCTCGTCGAGGGCCGACAAGTAGCCGCCGATGCCCATGCTGATGCTGCCGGCACAGAGCTCAGCGAGCCCGGCGTAGATGACGGTGTCGGCACGCCCTAGCGAGCTGAGCCCCGCAGTGAGGGCAAAGGGCACGGTGAGGCCATCCGAGAAGCCCAGGGTGAAGTCGGACAGGAAGCGGGTGAGGCAAGGGCTCCGTGACCTGGCCATGGTGTGATGCTGTGTCCAGGTATGCGCCCGGGGCTCGGTAGACTCAGGGCGGTGAGAGGTTGGTGAGGATAGTGGCGTTGGTGTTGAGGGCATCGATGTGCAATCGAAGAAGATGGCATGTAGTCAACGACAGATCCATCAACTGCCGCCAGCCAGAGATTTGTCGTGCTCATACAAGGTTTGCCGAGGCGCACGCTAAAGACGGAAGCCAACAGCAGGTTGGTGATGTTGTGCCGGCAATTACCATTAGCCAGCGGAAGGGTTTCGCTGGTCGCGGTCCCTCGACCGGGGCAGCTGCTGGCGATTGCCCATGCTCCTGCTGTGCACGTGGCGGTTTGGTGTGCCTTTGTACGGCACGAAGCAATGACCGTGAAGGTGCGTCCAATGATTACGAGCACTCGTGCCTGCTGCTGTGGCCTCGCAGGTAAGGTAGGTGGACGAACGAATGAGGTGGGTGGCAGTCTCGGGGCACCTGGACGCCCGTTGACTGGCGGTGGTGGCCCTGTCACGCCTGCCCCCCGGCATCCCCGACAGGCGAACGCAACCCAAGATCAGCACATGCGCTACTGCAGATGCTACCTTACGCACACCCATGGCACAGTCAGCAACGGACGGAAGTCCTCGAGACGGGCGTCACGGGAGGGGCTGCGCTGCATCGAAACGCCCAGCTTCCTAATTCCATCTAGGTATCGCGCATCATCTACGAAGTACGCAACGTCCTCCGTGCAGTCTTCGGCCGACTTGCTGCTCTCCGGCGCTTCGTCTTCGTCTCCGTCTCCCTTCTCTCCGTCTCTTTTCCCCTCATCTTCTCCTGCCTCATCTTGTCGGCCGTGGCCAAGACCTTGGCGAATCCTTTGGACCACCGGCACTTCCTTCCGGTGGGACGCTCCATCGCTCGACAAGAGCCATGCACGCAGTCTGTGCCCTACGCGAGTTGCACTGGCCACTAGGAGAGCCGCGATCCACCAGGTGGCCGGCGTCGTGGCCATGGCGCGCGGGAGCGGGAGCGTCGTTGCCCACGTGTTGTGCTGCTTGGGAATGGCGCGCATCTGATACGGCCCCCCCGGAAAAGCACCAGTCTTGGTACCTATTATTATGTTCCCATATTTCTGGGCCTCGGTGTCTGCTCTGGGAAAAATGGCATGGGGTAATTATACATCAGGTGCCACCCACCGTGCAGGGGCACGGCCGGAGATCACCGGAGCATGCGACAGGGGCCCCCGGAATCTAGCATCGCCAGATGCCAGCCGACAACTGCCAAGCCAACAGTCGGTCATTAGAGCAGCGCGGTCCGCCAAATGTGGGCTGGCCATCGATCGCATCCGGCCCGGGACTTCGCGATGCAGCCGGCTTGGCTGCGCCGGCGATATTGGACGGAGTGCCGGCTTGGCAATCAAAAAGCCTGCCATTGTCGGGCGACGACGAGGCGCATGCATGCCACCGCTCAAGTGACGCCTCTTCTGTCCTTGCTACTCTGGTCGACAACAAGGCCATCCGGTCACCGTATTGGTACTAATTGTTCAGAAAAGGGGCGGCGTAGCGCCCTTTGCCGCCACTCCACTACCTCCACTATCAATGCCATTATTGCATATACATTGGTGTAATGCAGACTACATTGTACAAGTACGGGGAAAGGGAGCCCTCGGTGGTTTCCGGCGCCTTGTCCTCCATGAGAACGGCCATGACTGCCGTTTCACAGCTTCTCCTCCTCCCCTCTTCCTCTCGCCCACTTCGTGTAGTCTATCCCTGTCTGTTCTTTCCCGTTGTCGCATGAATTCAATTCTTCGGCTCGTATCCCGGGGGCGGGTTCAGGCCGTCGGGCACCTCGATAGCGTCCTCATAGTAGGTCGGCGCGTCGCTGTTGGCCCAAGTGTCCTTGATGGACTGAAGGATGGTCCTGCCTGAGGAGCTCTGGTCGAGCTTCAGATTGGGTGCGGGAATGCGGGAATTGCCACCCTCGGAGTTGAGGTATCCTGCGTACGATGAGTTCCAGAACCTGCTCTGCAACGACTGGTCCGACGACCACTTGCGCAGCTTGTCGCCAGTCTTCTGGGCAACCCAGGCGTACACGTTGGCACCTACATCCCACCGACCCAACGTTGGCAGGTCCCAGTTGGCCGAGACGGTAGCAATCTCGGAGTAGTGGTTGTAAAAGTTGCTGTCCGAGGTGCCAATGAGATCGTCAGGGATGGCGTCGCCGAGGAGGATGCCCAGGATGTTGTTGCGCGTCGAGTACGTCTCGTTCTCGTCCCACGTGACCAGCACCAGCGTGTTCTGCATAAAGTTCTTGTCCGAGAGCAGCGGCTCTAGGAAGTTGCGGCACCACTTGCCGGCCGTGGTAATGGACGTGTCGTGACCATCCGACGTCATGTTGGGCGTGATGAACATCCACTGCGGCAGCTTGTTTGCCTTGAGATCCTTGTGGAACATGGAGCGCGACGTGTCACTCATGGACAGGTTCTTGACCTGCGACAGGCGCTCCTCGTGGTGGGCGACGCTGTCGTGCATAATGGCCGGGTTGTGCTTGCGCACGTAGTCGTTGGCACCGTTCTTCTGGTTCTTGAAGCCCATGCCCTCGAAGCCAGAGTAGGGCATGTCCTCCTGATAATGGCCCCACGAGATGTCCTTGCTCTCGAGCAGGTCAATCACCGTCGACACGTTGAGCGGCGCACGATGAAACGCGTCATTCTCCATGCCAAAGTAGTCGCCCGCAATGGCCGACATGTAGTTGGGCTGCGACGGGTGAGTGACGCCGAAGTAGTTGGTCAGCGTGATGCCCTTGGTTGTGAACCACTTGAAGTTGGCTGTGTCTAGGTGTCAGTGTCGTCTCGAAGCTCGGCGTCGACACGTCTTGGTCCAGGACTTACGGTCACCAAACGACTTGGCATAGTTCTGGTTCTCAAAGTAGACGATGGCCAGGCGGTCAAAAGCCTTGCCCTTGACGTTGCTCGTCGGGCTGCTCGTCTTGGCCGTGGCAGCAGCTTTGGCAACATCCGCGGCTTTCGTGGCCGTGTATTGCGTTTCCCATGATGTGCTGGACCTGGGTTTGCAGTTGCTGGCGACTGCGAGAGTGGCAGTGACCAGCAAGCTGGCAGTTTGGAACAGCATCGTGGTCCGATCTGCGTTTCCCTAGGCCTGGATGACGGAGAGGGAGAAGATGACTTCGGAAGGGGGAACCAAGGCGGGAGCTAAGAGGATGATATGCTCGGCGCCAGTTCCCCATCTCCGATGGCTGCGTGCGCTAGTTCGTTCGTGCACACGCAAGTCAGGCCATGGCCTTCTACAAAGGGTGGGTTGGATTAGATTCTGGTCGGCTCCGATTTGTCCGCAGCTCTGCTGACTGCTTCGTGAACTGCCACCCCGACCCGCCATGTCGTGGCTAGCCATCTAAGTTGCGTTTTGCCTCGCTTGTGGCCTCCACGGCCCACTGCTCGGTCAATGCTGACGGGCGGTGCATCAGAGGCTCCGATAAAACCCTTGGGGTTGGCGCAAGAGTCGAGACACGCTAGGCTGCGGTACGGAAAATACTTGTACAAGTAGAAGCCGGCGTGCCGGCCAGGGCGAGTGAGATGGTTGGAGGTCCCACACCCATGGCATCCAACAGGGCCTGATAAGCTAGACCTGAGTGGCTGCGTGGCGGAGTCGACCCCAGGCCGATCTGCGCTGCAAGGTCCCACCGTCCCAGGTCGGTCTCCGCCCTTGGAGGGGTCCAGGCCTCTTCATATGCCGAGTCTGCAGCACGTGGGGCCTGTCCAAGTTAGACTTTGCTGGCGGTCTTGACTCTTGAGCCCAACGCAACGAGGCAGGTTCGCAAGCAAATACGAGAGCCATGATGACATTGGACTTTTGGCCAGCAAGGCAGGGGTCGGAGTCTTTGCCCAAAAGAAATTTGTCGCGAGCCGATCCATCCGTCCAGCAAGGCCGGCTGCCTGTCGCCCAGTGCACGTTCTGGTCTTGGTATTTCTCCCATCTCGTCCCGACTTCTTGCGGGGGCGTGACGGGCCACGGCCGTTGTGGATAGACTGACAGTTGATACTACCCAATGGCATCTGATCAGGCCATCACGCGCGCGACTGCCGGGTGAAGCACATTGGCTTATTGTTCTACCTGGCTGCCAGGAATTTGCACACAGGTTTTGGGCCGCAGATTATTCACTTCCGATTGTTACCGGCCGCGCTGTCGGATACGGGGCCTGAGTAAGGGGCAGCACGAGTAAGTACCTTAAGGTAGCCATGGTGGGTGGTAGATCGCGTGAGCAGCGATCGGACCACAGCCACCGGGTCGGGGCTGAGGCGGGCAGTGACGAGTGTGTCGACGTCGACCGCAGCCAAAGGTCAAGCCTCGCAGCGCATTGCCCCGACTTTGTGGCCGTCGCCATCGAATCTTGCACATCGGACGTTTCGCGCGTCTCGCCGCCTTTCGTGCCTTTCGTGCATTTCTTCCCTCCTTCGGTGCGTCGCAAACGCATCGAGTAACGCATCGAGTACTGCCCAACGCAATGGGTGCAGCAGCGGCGAGCGATTCCGCTGATGATCAACGGAGACGACAAGTCGACGAGCAGCAACCTTTTCTCGAGGCCGGACGAGAGTCACGAGACCAGGACACAGACTCAGCAGGCCCCCTTGCGACCTCCGCATCATGGGCCGGCCGCTCCTGGGGTCGCCAATACCGCACGCTGAGCCTCTTTATCCTCTTTTTCGCTGTCACGGCCTTCACCCTCGCCGGCGTCATCCTCAGCTTCACGCCAAGCACGAGCACGCCTCGTCCCGAGCATGAGCTTGACCATGGCCAGCCACACCAAGGCCATCATGACGGCGATGAAAACGAGAGCCATCTCGGCGACGACAAGGCGGCCACCCTTGTCCTTCATCACGAAGACATCCCCAGCGTGGCCCACCTGAGAGACGCATCCGAGTACGTTCTCAGTCAAGGCTGGGACGTAGACTCTCCTCCCACGACGCACGAGTACCATTGGACCATCCTCGACGCCGACCTCAACCCGGACGGCGTCTACCGCCCCATGATGCTCATCAACAACCAGTTCCCAGGCCCTCTCGTCGAGTGTAACGATGGCGACACCCTTGTTGTCCACGTGGAGAACAAGGCCGTCAACGCCACCTCGATTCACTTCCACGGACTGTTCCAGAACGGCACCAACTTCATGGACGGCACTGTCGGCGTCACCCAGTGCCCCATTGCTCCCAATTCAACTTTTACCTATCGATTTGATGTTCGCGGTCAGTCGGGCACGTACTGGTATCACGCGCATCACGGCTCTCAAGCATCGGATGGCTTGCTCGGTCCCGTCGTGATTCATTCAAGGGACGAGCGCACCCTACAGGAGCTTGGATATGCCACCGACAGGATCGTCATGGTGCAGGACCACTACCACAACACCACGGCCGAGCTCCTCATGGACTACCTCCAGCCCGACAAGGAGAGTGATGAGCCGGTCCCGGACAACGCCCTCATCAATGGCCGTGGCGTCCGTAATTGCGACGACTTCCCTGGCTGGCGCTGCGACAGCAGAAACGCCTCCAAGCCCGTATTTGATCTCGCCGCCGGTGAGCGCCACCGTCTGCGCTTCATCAACGTCGGCGCCTTTGCCGAGTTCCAGATTCAGATTGATGAGCACCCCTTTTACATCACCGAGGTCGACGGCACCGATGTCCATCCCGAGCCCTTTCATCGGCTCAACATCCTTCCGGCCCAGCGTTACAGCATCGTCGTCGAGACAAACGTCACCACCGCTCGGACGTTTTGGTTGCGGGCGAGAATGGTAGCCCACTGCTTCACTACTGCCAACAAGCGCCTAGAGGCGGAGCTCAGGGGCGTCATCCGGTATGTCTCTCCAGACACCGAAGCACTCGATGCGGATCCGCAAAGTAAGGAATGGGGAGATGCCATCGAGGTCATCTGTCGGGATCTCAACACCACATCGCTCCATCCCGTCGTACACGTCAACCCACCGCCGGCTGACGACTTTGTCGCCCTCCGTGCCAACTTCATGATCGGCGCATGGGCCCTGTCCCGCGGCTTCTTCAACGACTCCACATGGCACGGCAATGCCACACATCCCTCCCTGCACCGCTTCATCAACGCATCCGCGGATGCCAAGACCCTGGCCGAGCCTTTCGGCATCAACAATCGCGTCTTTGACCAGGGCACAGAGCTCGTCATGCAGACAACGGGCATCCGAACCGTCGACATCTCCATCAACAACTTCGACGACGGCGCCCACCCCTTCCATCTTCATGGCCATAAATTCTTTGTCCTAGCCCAGGGCCGAGAAGGATATCCTCCCCGCGCGGACGAGTTCGCTGCGTATGTTGAGGCGAACGGTGGACTGCCGGAAAACCCGCTCCGCCGTGACACGGTCACCGTGGAGGGCTATGCCTGGGCCATCATCCGCGTTGTGCTCGACAACCCGGGGCTTTGGACTCTGCATTGCCACAACACCTGGCATACTGAAGCGGGCATGCTCATGCAGCTGCTCGTCCGGAGTGAAGTCGTCAAGGACTGGACTGTGGACGCCGACCAGAAGGCCATGTGCGGGCTCGAGGGCGTGTCCTCGGGGATGCGGCCGGACGATAGCATCTGGTTTGGCTCGTTTTGAGGCATCAAGGCGCCATGTTATTCAGCAGAGGCTGATTTCTGCCGGACTTGAAGGGCTTGCATGAGCGATCAGGCGTTTTTGGATATGGAATTACTTTGGAGAACTGACATAAGTGTACGATCGCATCGGAGAGCACACACGATACCCCCCTTGGCGAAGCATGGGACAAGACTCTTTTTTGGACATGTACATTTGGTTGGAAAGACTCTTTCAAGGCTCATGTATGGATAGTTGCTTAAGAGACGCTCATGAAGTGTCCACCTCAACCTCAAGGTCACAAAAGCACCAGAGCATAAGGGTACTTGATATAATTGGTTTTGTACATGCACGACCAGATCTATTACATCTATCGCGCAGTCTGCTCCGTCACCTCTGTATTGGGGCCCAGAAGATTTCCCAATACATGTCCCTCTTTGTATCTTCTAGTCAATTGCGTGATCCGCTCGCGTTCGTCTTCCGCGCCGGATTGCTCGCCGCTGCTCTTTGGTGAGATGCAGCCAAACGGTTCATAGTACAAGGCGGTCGAGTCTGGCCGCGGAAGAGCACAACGCCGAGGCCGTGAGTGTGGGTTCGAAATCAAAACAAGAGAAAGAGCACGCCCCAGGATGCTCCCGCTGACCTTTTCTCCCCGAGCCCAATGGGCAAACGCCGTGGAAACCCTCAAGTTGTCAGTGTCTCGCCTCGCCATGCATACTTTTCCAACAGGGTGCGTGGACACCCATAAATCGAGACAAATCAACGCCATGTGGTTTCGTCTGAAGGGACCTCGCCCTCTTTTCCAACGCTTCTCAGTCGTCACCCGTTGCTCGGTCCGGACCATCTCAGAGCTTCGTCAGACCCTCCTGATCACGTTCACCCCTGGGTTGACAAAGGCCCGTGCGGCAATGTCGCTGAAACGCCGCACCACATTTGTCGTTCCGCCAGTCACCTGTGCCTCATCGAGGATGAACTTTGAAGCAACCGCTAGCCTGTTCTTGGGATCGGTTTCGTCGAGATGCTGGGGAATCGAGCTTCCATAGCCGGCATCAAAGTTTGGCGCCAGCTCTCGCACCACGGCGATGGAGTAGAGAACATCGCGGTTCTCTCTTCCATCCAGCAGATGCCGCATCCTGGCTAGCATGTCTTCTCGAGCCTTGACGGTCTGTGGAGAATTAGGATTGTCGCGTTTGCGCACAAACTCTGCCAGGCTGTACCAGAAGTCGAATTGGCGCGTCCGATGTACGTCGCTATCTGACACGGGAACAGCGAGTGGGTTCGCCATGAGGTAGTCTCCGCAGAGAAGCGTTTCGATTACGCGCAGTCGGTTCCTCACTTCGGTCGCGTCACCCTCCGGAGGCAGTGACATGCGCATCGCGCTGTTGGTCAGGTCTGGGGTTTTGTAGGCCGTACAAGCCAGTTCCCACACGATCCTTGTCTCCAAGACTCCAGAGTAGGCCATCTGAGTATGGTCGTTCGCCTTGACCGCCTCGAGTATCTTCAAGAAAGATGCCATGTGCTCAATCAGGTTGGCATCCTTGGGGAAAGTCATCTTGCCATGCTCGGTGAAATAAAACCAAGTCGACTCGAGAAAAGCGCCCAGCCCGCCGGCGTACGTTTCGTGGTAGACCTTTGTGATCTCGTTGAAGGTATCCTCCGTGTGACTTATCTGCTGAGGTGGAGGCGGCGGGCCCAGCAAATCAATAATCTCATGAATCTTCATCTTCTTGGCTGTTGCAGATTAGCGTTAGCTTCAATCTCAAGCAAATAACCGACAGCGTCGCGAATCTAATCAAGGTAGCTCACCTCTGAGATGGAAGCTGCTGTCTGCAAACGAAGTGGGCTTGTAGTCGAGCAATCTTGAGCCGTCCGGTTGAGTCGTCGACGGCAGATTTCTAGCATAAGGATCGACAGCAGAAGGGTGCTCGTAGCTAGGCTCTGTCTTGACAGAGGCTTCGATCTTAGTTGTCGATGGGACGGTGGCGGAAATGGGTGAATGGGTTCTGGTCGTCGTCGGTGCGTGGCTGCTCGGAGTGGAAGACAGCGTCGTCGCCGGGTTGGCTGCGTATGCGCTGGGAAGCATTGACGGCTGGCTGCCGTACGAGTTGCTGAGTTGAGCACCGGCTGGAGGGGTCGAGTGCAGCGTCGTCGACGGCGGAACAGGCGACGGGATGGTCGGCTGATTGGCAGGGGCAGGTTGTATATGAGAGTTTGCGGGGACTACACCAGCTTGTGTTCTAAAGATTGGATCGTAGCCCAAGCACTCGCGCTTGGACTTCTTGCAGTTGTTGCAGGTCGGATGCGTCTCGTCGCACTAGGGAGGGGCAGCACGTCAATAAACAATGGTCAACGAGCAACTCGAAGCTATGATGAAAAGCGGAAAAGGGGTCATAAGCACGCAGCCGACAATAAAGAACGGGCCGGTGAGGTTGGAAGCAGCCAATGGCGGTGAGAGTTGTGAGGAAGAGCGTTGTTTGGGAGAGGAGCTGTGCTTGTTTGCTGTGGACGTGGTGAGCTCGCGGGAGCGGAATAATGGTTGGCGCGATTTGCGGCCAGCTAGGCTGCAGGCCGACCGCAAGCTTCCAGCCAAGCCTCAACCGCGCCGCACCAGCCCAACCAAGACAGACCAGTGAAAATGCTCGCAATATCGCGGCAGGACATGGCTTTTGGGATTCTGGTGTAAGGAACGGGTGGGAAATGAGAAATGCCAACCTTTATCCGTCGTTTGCGACACGTCAGACACCCGGTTTTCGTTCGACGTTTGATTTCCTGTAGGCAAAAGCAACAAATCTACGTATTAGCCATACAAGTCTTTTTGGGAGGTTCTCGAATCGCAGTTCGGCTGATGCACAGGCTCGTCAATCGCCGCCGTAGCCGTACCTTTTTAGCACCTCTGCTGCCGAGAATGCGAGGATCGTGAGGTATAGGGTACCGGTTTATGGCCTCGTGAGAGAGCCCGTAGCTGGACGGCAGGGCCAGAGAGTGGTGAGCGTAAAAGGCCTGACCTCCTGGGGCAGAAGCCATGGGAGGACTCATCCCCATGGACATGGCATGGTGAGGCGCTGGCGACTGGCTGACGGATTGTTGAGACATGGTATCGATAGTCCGCATGCTCGGGAGCGACATCGGGGCGCTGCTTGCAACGGGGCTCGCTCGGTAGGCGTCGACAGATTGGGAAGCAGCCATGGTGGTGGGATATGACGGATACTGGCTCGAGGATAGGCTGGACATTGGCATGTAGGTAGAGGCGGGAGACATGGAGGACGAGCCGGCGGCGGCGGCCGGGTAGCCGATGGCGACGCCATGGTGGGCAGACGGGTGGCTCGACATGGCGTTGGCCTCGGGCTCAGGGGCCCTGCTGTCGCCGTTCTGCTGAGGCTGCGGAGCAACAGCTGCGACGGTCGAGGGCGAGTCGGCCGGAGATGTCGCGGGCGGCTGGGGAGCCGCAGTGCCTGGAGCTGCAGCAGAAGCTTGCGTCGGCGAGGCTGTGTCCGCTGTCGCTGTTGCCGTTGCTGTCGCTGTTGCTGTCGCTATCGTGGTGTCGGGAGGAGCGGCGGGAAGAGGAGGAGCAGCAGCAGCAGCAGCAGCAGCAGCAGCAACGGGACCCAGGCTGGCGGGAGCGGCGTCGTCGTGCGGCCGGGCCGGGTCGTCGTCGGGAGGAGCCATGGCCGCTGGGCCTCTTGTGTTTTTTTAAATTGGGAATTTTTATGGAGCGGTCGACATGGGAAACTCGGCGTCAGGTACTGGGGAGGAGCAAATGAGACTGGGGACGCGAACGCGACCGACCAGCCAGCCTGCCAGCCCTGCGT